>SSNS01000177.1:764759-982724 GCA_006937985.1 Aphyosemion australe | reverse complement strand
GACATTCTCTCAGTGGTGGGTCTGGTCAGAAATGGATTGGAACACAAACAAAGAGAAGCAGAGGACGGATTGTTTGGTGTGAAAACCTGCTGAGCTTATTGAGGAATGTGGAATTATGAAAATGGCTTTTTAAAAATCTGAAATATGTGTTTCTTCATCCTCCAAGTTCATGTCTTGTCTTCTTGTCCTTCAGTGGGGGTTGGAGCTTTGGACCTGGAGGGGGATACCCGCCCCTCCGCCCTCGGCAGGCTGAGCCACTCCGCCTCTCTGAAGAGAGGGGGCAGTCTGCGATCGCCGCGGCCCAGCAGTGAGTGCAGCTTCGCCCACACACTGTGCTGAGGAGGGGCTTCCCTGTCCTCGACTACACTTTCTGTCATGTGCAGCATTTAGGGGAAGCTGCTCGCAGCCCCGTACAGTAACAACACAAACAATTAAGACAAACAAACCTTTTCATTCCAAGAATGAGTCGGTTGTGTGGGTCTTCAAAGCTCCTCCAACCATCACCTTCTACCACTTTTCTTGCAGCGTGGCGCTTTGAAACTCCACCGCAGGTTCAGTTTGTGGAGAAGCTTTCAGACGTGGTGATCGGTCAGCTGCCCAACTTCTGGAAGCTCTGGATCTCCTACGTTAATGGAAGTCTTTTCAGTGAGGTAAACAAACTGAAGAGTTTGGAAATTGCATGAAAATTTGTGAATTTTCACTGGTGGCACAACAAGTTTGTGTTTGTCGAAACCTCCAGAAGCCATGTGAGATTTGTACAGAAGCAATTAGCTGCCACCCTTTCAAAATAAAATCATGAATTTGTTTCAGTAACGTGGAAACATTTTGATTGACGGTAGAACATATTGTACTGATTTTATTTCTGAAAGGGTGGCAGCAAAAGGCTTCCGTACCTTTGTGAAAACTTTCTTGTTGAAACTTTGTCACAAAGTTCTTAATTACATCTCATTTGCAATTTGTCCACCAACCTCGGCTCTACGTCATCACTAATCGTGTTGTATTGGGTCATTCTTAGACAGGCTCCAGGTGGGTCCGTTCCGTTTTTATTTATTGGATTTCCACTCCAGAAGCCAAACAGGAGATTTGTGATATGAAGTAGATGAGAACTATTTTAATAACAAAACATTCGTCATTAAACAGAAACAAATAAATGACCTGATTTCTGAAATTCAGAGACCGAATGTTGATTGACTTCCTGGTGTCTTCGTCGTCAGTCACTGAATTCATGTTTAAGGAGAGCCCAGCTTTGTCCACCTCATAAATTGTGGGTTGCTGGTTTGAACCCAGGCTCCATCTGTGCCAGTTATTGTGTCCTTGGCCAAGACACTTAACCCGCCTTGCCTGCTGGTGGTGGTCAGAGGGACCGGTGGCTCCTGTGTTCGGCAGCCTCACCTCTGTCAGTGTGAGCCTAAGGACAGCTGTGGCCACAATGTAGCTCATCACCACCAGCGTGTGAATGTGTGTGTGCATGACTATGTTGTAAAACATGTTGGGGGGTGCTTGAAGTCGTTGACACCATCGCACCCGAAAAGGTCAAACTTATCTCTGGCAAACAAAAAGCTCCATGGAGGTTCACTGAATCAGTTACCATCAGAATTGAGAATGCAGGAAGGCTGAACGTCTTCATCACATAGCCAGACTCAGAGGTCTCATGTCCAGACCAGACCTAGAGAAACTCATTCATGCATTCATCTCCAGCAGGCTGGACTACTGCAATGGTCTTCTGTCTGGTCTTCCCAAAAAAGCTGTGAAGCAACTGCAGCTCATTCAGAATGCTGCTGCTAGAGTCTGAACAAGAACCAAGAGAACCGAGCACATCACTCCTGTTCTTACATCTCTACACTGGTTACCAGTAAACAGGGTTCGTACGGGTGCTTGAAATCCTTGAAAATGCTTGAATTTCAATAACGTGTTTTCAAGTTATGGAAAATGCTTGATTTCTGTATTGAGTCCTGGAAAATGCTTGAAAAACAAACTGCACGGTTTTGTTTATAAGATCACCCAAGTTAGTTTGATGAAAAAACTCAATTTGTTATTTTTGTTAACGTTAAAAACTAGAGAGCGATTATTTCGCTTTTAGTAAACACGGCTGCGGCTGCTCTCAGAGGGTCCGCTCCTTTCTGTCACACCGGTCTGTTAGCAGCAGGCTCCTCCTACTATAGAGACCAGCCGCTGGACCGGCGGTGTACGCTGGCTTCGCTATGAAGCAGACCTACTTTACCGATGAGACTTTTATGCTAGTAGCCTCGTGTGTGAGAGCGCTGCTTTGGGTCTGGGATCCAGCGGGTCCTTCTGTGATAATTAGTTATGAAACCAAGACTGGAGTAGAGCAGGGAACAAAAAAAAANAAAAAAAAACGGTAAGAAATCTCTTTTTCGGTGCTAAAAAGTCTGTTATGAACCGCAAAGCCCCGTTCCTCCTGCTGCAGCTAGCCTACGTCAGACGTCGGCTGCATCATTCACAAACTTTGTTTACAAAACACCTCCGAGTTCACGAACTAATAAAATACCGAAAAAAATCAAAGTTTTGACTGCATCTGGGAAAGTAAACAGCAGCAGAGCTAACTGTGTTCAGGTTTGTCACTAAACATGTAAATACCAGTAATTTAATGAAGCACCTTGTCGTTCATGGCATCTATTTGTGAGCAGAAGCATGGACCGTGTTTGGCTGAGAAAGCAGACCCGAGTTCACGTGGCAAGCCATTTTATCATTTAATCAAAAGCTAGTAATTCCTATTTTACATAGAAACAATATAATTAATCCTAGTCCAGGTCATATTCTTTCTAGTCACAATTCAAACTAAATATATCAACAGCTATTTTTACTAGCAGAAATACAATCCCTATTTGTTCATCGAGTATAATTATTTATTTTCATCAATTAATGGTTCTGCAGATGGAGGGAGGGTTGTGATCAGATATTTCAGTAATGGGTGGTAATAGTCCGAAATTTAGCAGGAGCAGGATTTTAAACACAGCTTCTATAAGAGCTGCAAAAGTAGGAGCAAAACTTGACCTTAGACACATTTCAAAATGTAAAATGTGATGTTTTTATTTACTTTGTCCCTGCTTTGTGGAATATTACAAGATAATATTTATAATTATGTTCTGATCAAATTTTTTTTGCCCCCGATCCATGTCATAGGATTTTGATACCAAGTCCCAATCCAACACCTCAGCAATGCATTCAGTTAATAAGAAGAAAGTAGAAAACATCCAAGTTGTCCTTTCAGATTTATTTATTTGTAACCTGGAATATAATAGAATACTTTATTTGTCTGAAACCAAACAGTAACAGAAATGTGTCTTTTAACAGGGCTCAACTTCCTGTTTTCATGTCATTTCCTCAGATTAGCTGCCAAAAAACATCACTCTGTCAGGAAGAACATTGATAATAAATGTGTTAATATTAGGAATATGTTTGACAATAGCCTCATTGCTCATAATTCAAATTGTTTAAATAGTATGTGGCAGTGTTTTGCAATAAGCAGTATGACTGCACCCATGTTGAGGCTTGCTCTTCCCTGCACAACACGGCTCATACCGTGGCTCTAGGAGACTGCAAAAACCAACGTTTGCAACCAGAGAGTCATACAGTGTGATTAATATATGGCTATCTTGGCTGTGTTTTTGCTGTCAGTAGACAGTTTCTCTTTGTCTTTTAGTGTATCTTGAGTGTCAGATGGCTGTGTGTTTTTGTCCGAGTTGCTGCTGTGAACTGGGAGAGCAGGGTGTTTGGTTTTAAGGTAACATACTAGAACTAAAAGCAGGCAGGTTAAAATTAAAACTAAGTCATTGTCATTTTGTTTGAAAAATTCTATCTGAGGATAAATTAAGGTCACGCTAGTTGCTTTATAAGGTTATAGCTAATCTTTTTCATCTGATTCCAGTAATTTAAAATCACGTGATCAGGTCTGATTTTTGATCCTGTGATCGGATAAGATCATCTCTATTATATAACAGTAATAAATTCATATGATAGTGAGGTGAAACTGTCCTCTTGAGTCCTAATGTATTATTTTGTCTTTGCCGTGTGGTGCTTGAAAAGTTTGAAAATTTACCTTGAAAATGCTTGAAAAGTGCTTGAATTTGTCAGTGGAAAAAGTGTAAGAACCCTGAGTAAACTACAGAATCCATTTCAAAGTGCTTCTACTAGTTTATAAATCACTCAATGGCATGGGGCCAAATATTTCCTTCCAGTATCTCCACCCAGCAGGGCTCTGAGATCCTTAGGAAGCAGTCAGCTGGTAGAACCGGGTCAGAACCAAACAGGGTGAAGCTGCTTTATAACTACAGGCCATTTACCAAAATATTAAAACTGGAATTCTGCAGCCCCTGATCCTGACTCTGTGATTATGTTAAAAGGAAATTAGCTGCATGAACCTTTTTTAAATGTGTTCAGGGTTCATGGAAAATTCCTCCACAAACCAGTTTGCAGTTTCTCTCCCAACACTTCTGTTCTGACTCTAGCAATGTAAGATCCACTGAGGCACTTAAAGACGTTTAAAATAAACAACTGATGATGGAATAAAAGTAAAAGAGAAAATTCTGAATCTATTTAAAAAGTAAAATCTTTTACATTCGATTTCCTTCATCTTTGTTCCCAGATGAATATTTTGTGTTTTTATTTATTCCTGCAGACGGGAGAGAAATCCGGCCAGGTTGAAAAATCCAAGAAGAACGCCAGACAGAGGCAGAACGATTTTAAAGTATGAAGACACGTCTTCTGTCAACTAAAGTGTTGTTTTTAACTCCTTAACGTCTGTAGAACATGTTGCATTAAAAGCTTGTTGCCTCTTTCACAGAGGATGATTGAAGAGCTAACCAACAGACTGGTGAAGTTCATCCGAGGCGCCCTCCTCCCCACCACCATGCCCCCGGCTGAGCTGAGTCTGTATGGAGGCTGGGAGGACAAGACGGAGCTGACGGGAGCCTGGCTGACCCAAATCATACACATCGTCAGGTTCTCACTCGTTTGACCCTTCTGACACGTTCCTTCAGTGACGGTTTGGAGCTGTAACCCTAAATGACCTTGGTACTGACCTCCAGGGCTTGTCACGAGGCGCTGTCGGCTCTGGAGATCCCAAACGATTTGCTGCAGGTGATCCAGGATCTGCTGTTTGAGTTGAGAGTTCACTGTCTCATGATGACTCTGCTGCACACGACCGAAGGTGAGAGAATCACTCAGGTATACAAAAACGCACAAAAGTCTAAATCTGCAGGTGAAATCAAGCCTAAATGAGATTTTTTGTTTGGTGGAGCGGTTCAAAGAAGGTTTCAGCGAGAAATGTGATTCCCAAGGCTTCCGAGACTCCTTCAGGAAAGATGTTTGATGTTTTCAGTCGACATCTGAAGCAAAACGGGTGGAATTTCAAATGCTGACTGGTCAGGAAAGTAAAAACGGTTTACCCAGAGGTTAGGAAACAAGAAACCAAATAAAACGTTTAATCCCTTTTCTGGGTTGAATCAGAAAAGGAGAAATGGATTAAGCAAGCTTGAGCTGTTAAAATCTCACATTTGATTTGAGCTGAGCTGTGTTTATGCAACCAGAGAAATGACTGGTTTATTATTTATCACGGGTTATTTCGTATTCGATCCCTGCGTTGACGATTTTCCGTCGGGTGGTTTGTTGCTCGCCGTTCTCCAGGTTGTGATGAAAGTGTTATGAGACCAAAACCAGACATGCTGAGTTTCACTTGTGGTTGGGTCTGGTCACTTTGAGAGGAGCGACTGGTTTTCACCCGCCCCCCACCTCACCTCTCACATCTACACAAACTGTGGTCTGGGCAGAAATGTTTTATTTTGTCTTTTATCTTTTCAGTTTTAAACTTCCTGCTGCATAAAGAAAAGCTGCATTTTCTGTTGTCATTTCCCTTTTTCTCCATTTCTGTGATTTTATACATTTAGACGTGAAGAGGCTTGCTGAGAAGGAAGATTGGGTCGTAGATAACGAGGGAATCACCAGTCTGGTAAGGACGTGTCACTGCACCAAGCAGCAGATAATTCACACGTTTTTTGGGGGGGGGGTTTTGTCTTTGTTATAGAATTTCTATGTCCTGTACTGCTTCTCTATTTCCTTTGCTCCTCATCTCACACACACATCATGTAAACACACCCACTGCCTTATCTCACACTTTAAATTAACAGTCCACAGGCTGGCTGCTCGTACTGTAATTCGCTCTCTGGAGTTACAGGAGGGACCACGCAGAGGACTGCAAGATGGAGAAGTGTGAGATAAGGCAAAGGAAATAGAGAAGCAGTACAGGACATAGAAATTCTATAACAGTCTTGCAGCTTGAATGTTTATGCATTTATAGTTTATTTAAGAAAAAGAAACGAGTTTTTATATAGCGCCTCTCAGGATAAAAATTATAAGGCACTTCACAAGAACAAACAAAAAAAGATTAAAAATTATTGTTGTAAAAAATGGAAAATTTTAAAATAAAAAATGAGAAGGAAGACAAAAACGAGTAAGAAAAGGAGATGAAGGTGTGGAGAACAATCTCCAGTTCAGAGCGGGACAGAATGGGACTCAGCTTAGCAATGTTCCTGAGATGGAAGAAGGAAGAGCCAACAAGAGAACTGACATGAGAATCCAGGGTGAGAGCTGGGTCAAAGGTCACACCAAGATTCCTGACAGAGGGTTTGGTGTGAGAAGCAAGCTGACCAAGAGAGTCTCTGACTTTGGGAACCAGCTTGTCTGGGGCACAGATGAGGATCTCAGTCTGGTCTTCATCCAGCTGTAGAAAGTTCCCAGCCATCCAGGTTTTAATAGAGTCTAAGCAGCTGTGCAACAGCTGCAGCTTAGACATCTCATGGGGCTTAAAGGAGATGTACAGTTGGATGTCATCTGCATAAAGATGGTAGGAGATTCAAGAGCTCAGCATGTATTGAAGAGCAAGCAGATAGAGGAGCAACAGTAGAGGCCCCAGCACAGAACCTTGTGGGACACCATGGGCGAGGGAGGTGGTGGAGGACTGAAACTTGGAGATGGCCACAGAGAAGGAACAGTCAGACAGATAAGAGTTGAACCACTCCAGAGCAGTTCCTGATAGGCCTACTCAGTCTCTCAGCCTTTCCAGTAGCAGGTGATGGTCAACAGTGTCACAGGCTGCAGTCAGGTCCAGTAGAACCAGAACAGAACAGTCCCCTGCATCACTGTGAGTCAGAAGGTCATTAGAGACCCTGAGAAGAGCTGTTTCAGTAGAATGAGCTCTACGGAAACCTGACTGGAAACTATCATAGATGTTATGTTTATCAAGAGCAGCTGTGAGATGTTTAGCCACAACCTTTTCCAAGATCTTGGAAATGAACGAACGTTTAGAGATGGTTCTGAAGCTGCTATGGAGAGATGGATCAAGATTGAGTTTTTTAAAGAAGTGGGTGGGTTACAGCGTCCTTAAAATAAGCAGGGACCTGACCAGAGACCAGGGAAGCATTTAGGGGATAAATGTGTTCATATTTGTATTAAATAGTCCATAACTTTATTATTTCCATAATTCTTTCATTAAATTCTTTAACGTTTTGGCTCTCATCTCTTCATCCAGAAGTGTCCCGTCTGCTCTGAATGGTCAGAAAACATCACCAAAGTGTCTAAATGCAGAGCAGCATCTCTTTTGTTGTATCAGTCGGGATGGCACAAAATATACACACTTTTGTTTTGTGATTATTTATTACAGAGGCTTATGTAAAATTCTGTTTTGTGTTTTTAAAACTTTATATTTGTTGCAGATGTTTTATATCTTCTGACCTATTAGTCTCAGGGAATATTTGACCAAATTGTACACATTTAGATTAAAGCTGCTGTTCATAACTGGAATAATATTACTTAAGATTCATGTAATTTTACAACTGTCCTGCATGTTTTAGATGTTGATGAATCGGACGTGTCGGAGCAGAGAAACGACTAAAACGTGCAGGATTGTCGTGTTTAGGCTTTGGTTCCTTTATCCTGCAAACGGTTTTAATAAACTCAGATGAGAAGCAGTAAAGTTACAATTATAGGATCTTAAAATTTAAAATTTTCCTAAATTTGTCTTTATTTTATTTTACAGCCTTCCAAGTTTGAACAGTGCACAGTTCAGATGCTGCAGTCCCTCAAAGAGCCTCTGGAAATCAAACCTGGGGAAATCAACGTAAGCTGCAAAATCATCTAGACGCTGAGCTCGTGTGTGTGTGTGTGTGTGTGTGTGTGTGTGTGTGTGTGTGTGTGTGTGTGTGTGTGTGTGTGTGTGTGTGTGTGTGTGTGTGTGTGTGTGTGTGTGTGTGTGTGGGGCTTTTATAAGGAATTTAACCTGTGTGAGTTCATCAATTAACCCCCCCTCCAGGTGCTGCAGTTAGACCAAGTCCAGGACCAGGCTGCAGAGCTCGGTGTCAGCATCATGAAGGTGAGATCTCTCTTAGACTTAATTCTTATTTGGTTTGGGGGTGTGCTCCAAGCATGTGCAGCTGATCTGTGACGGTTCTGTCTGGACGTTCGAGCTGCTTCCTGCTGTGAAGCTCTCCATGCATCAAGATTTTAGTGCGTTTTTCTTCAGTATTGGAACAACTAAAATGAGCAGGTAGTTTGTCTCTTTTCACACATGAAGTGTAATTTGATTTTTGTAAAACTGGATGAATTTAATAAAACATTAAATGAAACAAACCTCATGCCATTTATTTATGGGATGTTTTAACCTTTAATCCAAGGGGGTTTGAATGAAGGCAACTGGACTTCTTTGGTTTCTTAAAGATGTTTTGCTTCTCGTCCGAGAAGCTTTATCAATTCTGGCTGGAATATGGGAGGGTCAAGATTATAAACTGTAGCTGTCTATTGTTGCGAAACGAGCAGAAGTTACCTATGAATACCCCTCCTCCCTAGGAGTCGTTAGCCTCTATTGTGTGGGAGTCGTATTGACTAGATTCAGGAGGGTGTGACCTAGACTGAAACTGTTTGGGAATTAGATTCAGAGCTGCATTATAAGTGCTGGAAAAGTGAAACAATACGACTCACCAGGGGGTAGGGAGGAGGGGTATTTATAGGTAGTTTCTGCACGTTTAGCAACAATAGACAGCTACAGTTCATAAGCTTGAGCCTCTCATATTCCAGTCAGAATTGACAAAGCTCCTTGGATAAGCAAAACGTCTTCAAGAAACCAAAGTCGTCCAGTTGCCTTCATTCCAACCCGACTTGGATTACCATGACCAGCATTTTAACCTTTAAAGACAAAGACCAAAATTGCCAAGTTGAAAGTCAACAGCTCAGTGACCTAATGGTATGAGTGTCCGCCCTGAGACTGAGATCATGGGTTCAAATCCACGGTCGGAACAAAAATGGGACCCAATGCCTCCCTGCGTGACACTCAGCATTAAGGGGTTGGATTGGGAAACGTTTGTAAAGTGCTTCGAGTTGCCTTCGCGTAGGAAATGCACTATATTAAACTGCCTTGCCTAAACCACTAAATAGTTCCGAGTGCAGCCACAGCTGTAGCTCACCATGGGGATGGGTCAAATGTGAAGAAATTTCAGTGTGTGACGACTTTATCTGCTCAAATACATTTTAATTTAATGGTCAGTAAGCATTTGTAGATGTGACAAAGGGTCTCAAGTTTTACCAGCAACAAGTTTCTAAAGTATGGAGTGGCATCTAGAGTCTAAGACTTTAGCATTACATTCATCAACATTTCCCTTATGTGAAAGGGTTTGATTTTACCTGCAGAACAGCTTACTGTGGTTCCTGTACACAGTGAAAGTGGCTGCTGCATTCAGATTTAGGTTCTCTGCATCTGGAGCAGATGAAGAACCTGAGGTCTCATCTCCACAGCTGAAGTGGATCAGTGATTAGCAGGCTTCTGCATTGGTGATTTGACCATTAAGTCAACTGTTGGAGCAGAGCAACTACTGAATCATGCTGGCTAGAACAGATCTACAAGGAGACCTGTAAGATGGATTTTGAGAGAACCAGTCATGACTCCCAACTCCTGATTGCTTAAGACAGTCTGTAGATAAATCTGAACAAATTCATTAATAAAAACCCAAAGCCTGGCAGGTGAAGTTCAGAAACATTTCAGCTTTATTTTTTAATCCAGAGACCAGTTTGACCTCACTTGCTCTTGCGCTGCCACTGAGATCCAGTTCCTGGAATCTCTTTTGGAGCTTCAGGCATGGGAATGTCATCAAATGTTTCCTGGGTGTACTTGCTGTCGGTACGGAGGTCTCGTGCACGCTGGTAGCCGCTGCTGGAATGGACAACGTGGGATGAAGGGTAGATGGGTCGCTCCTCCACCATGTCTAATGGGATATGGTCAGAATTCCAGGGGAACTGCTGGTAAGGACGGTTGGGCCTCAGGCCCATCAGCTCGGCAACCATCTGAGATATTCCTGCATCTAGAGAGCTGCCAGAACCCAAGCCAGAGAAGGCTCCGCCACTAGTGAAGCCAGATCCTGCACCAAATCCAGAGTCCCTGGATCCAGCACCAAAACCTAGGTCACCCCCCGTAGTAGACCCAGCTCCTGCACCGTAGGGGACTTTCCTCACAGGGAAACCAGCGCCAGTGCTGAAGAGCAGGAAGCAAATCCAGGAGACGCTGCACAGAGACAGCTGTTAGAGACCGGTACAAACATCAGAACAACCAGACATTAAGGAGCAAACACAAAAACTCACCTGAGGACAGACAGAAACATCATGTTGAGTCTGAGAAAGCAGCACAAACAGAAGACACTGAGCTCCAAAGGCTGAAGAACTCCAGAAGAAGAAGCCTTGTGCTGTGATCACCTGAGGCTGTAGCTGCTCCACCTTCTCTGAGTCCACTCGTTAGAGCCACCTGATGCTCGTTAACTCCGGCTTCACCTGCTGCTCGTTACTGAATACTGAACCTGTGTGTGTCTGTGTCTAACCCAGGCTTTCATTAACTGTTTGGAGCAGCTGAGCACAAAGACAGATGGAGATTTTGGAGCATCTCAGTGAGTGTTTGAAGTACTTTGTTGTGCTTCTGTCATTTATGCCACTGAAAATGTTTCTTCTGTTTGTGCAGCAACGTCTCCGTGGACCTGTCCTCTCCAGATCGATTCACCACCGTCCCAGAAGGCTTCAGCCCGACATCTGTAAGCACGTAGCAGTTTCACTATGTTCATGGTACAGTGGGGTGTTTACACCGATGGCGTCACCAGAGCGTGGGCTCGCTGCACCACGAGGAGACAAACACACGTCTCAGTCACCGGAACCACAAAATGTTATCAGGCTGTTTCCTGGTTGTGGACAAGCAGCAGATACGTTTCCTGTAACTTCTCTGACATGCTGGTGAAGGGGGTTCAGCGTAGGGGAGGAGGAGGAAGAGCAGGGTATAGACTGCTTCTGGTAAAGGGAAATGGAGCAAGGTGCAGATGGGGTTTCCCCACCCCCAAATACGTGAGACGGGACTTTGGCAGCTCCGCTCGGCAGCGAGTGGATGACCAGCGTTTCGACTGATTTCACTCATGATTCAGACTGGTGTGTTTGGAGAGTTTGAAAACAGCACCTAGTGAAGAAACAAGGACGTTACCGGGCAACGGTTACTCGCTCTCACTCAAACCGCCGTGGACTGTGGCAAAAGCAAGGGACGGCACCATTTAGGGTTTAATGTAAAAGCTAAACACAGTAGTCAGGCTTCATCTATTAGCATGTTTATGCAAAGTTTAAGGAGCTAACTAAATTGAGAGTGAATAGAAAATGAGCATTTAATTAAAAAACTTAAAGCTTGGAAATGTTTAAGCGCCAGTCGCCCAAATTTTAATAATTTGAGACCAAATGCCTAAGAAGTGTTAAAGCTGCTGCCAGTGGTTCAATAGGGTTACCGTGGTAACCATAGCCTCAGACGAACAACTGCTGGGTGAGAGCTGCTCTGATGGTCACACAGCTGGATTATTTTTAGTCTCTGCCTGGTTTTATATTAGAGAAATGAGGATTTAAATTCACCGCTCACTTTGAGTTTTGAAGAGGTTTCCAGCAGAGCGTCCATGGAAGCCTGGTAGGTCCTTCTCTGGGCTCTGGTGGGATTTGGGACAAAAACCATGAGTCTTACAGGAGAGAGGTGCAGCAGGTGGAAGGAGACTACATTAGGGTTCTGATTCTGACTAAATTATTTATACAAATAAGAGTTTTAGGCCACGTTCACACTGCAGGTCTTGATGCTCAATTCCGATTTTTTAGTAAATCCGATTTTTTGTTGTGGCTGTTCACATTATAACTGAAATGAGACATCAAACCCTCTCCAGTGTGAACGCTTCACGGCCCCAAAGCGACCCGCATGCGCAGAAGACAAGAAGTCCCAGTCAGAACCAGGAGAGGTGGAGTTGTGATGTGAAAGCCTTCACTGACAGGATCACACCTGAGTCTCTCGTTTTGGGCTGGAAACTATTTTAAAAACTATTTTACTCCTTATTCCCGCCGTCTTCCCGAGTTAGTATTCCCTGAAAATGTTCCAGTATTAAGGTCATTCACGGAGAACCCCCACACCGCTGTCACGGAGACAGGAGAGACGCTTCGCTGCAGCAGCTCCTCCCGTTCTCATGCTTTCTGGTATTTTTAATTCCAAAACTTGACAGGATGTCCAGACAGACATCTGAATCCCTCGGTCAGCGCTTCTCTTCAACGTCCTGACACAACGCTCTCCTTCGCTGATCAGTGACGTAGGAGGTGGATTTAATGCGACATGACCGTTCAGACTGCAGTCGCTTTCAAAAAATGCACATATGTGTCGGAATCAGTACTACATATTGAAACGACCTGGATCGGATTAGGAAACATCGGATCTGTGCTGTTCAGACTGTCACAAAAAAATCAGATAAGGGTCACAGGCAGGTCAACAAGTGGATTTGATGCGCTTTTGCCTGCAGTGCGAACGTATCACAAAGGTTAGCCTGTGTGACATCATCAGCTGTCAGTTTCAGTGAAAAATCTCCAAAAATCATCTGATTGAACTGTGATTTTGTAAAAACTGTAAAATATCTGTCATTTCAGTTTAAACTCTGAATGATGTTTCTGCAGTGAAGCCTACCTGAAGGGGGCGGAGCTTTCTCACCTGTTCAACTAGGTTTCTGGGGGGATGTTTTTTGGTCATTTTTATTTATGTACAACACAAATCCTGATCAAGCTGCACATTTTGATTCATTTATTCAATTTATTTACTTATTTTAATGTCTGAGTTTTTTTTTTTATCTGCAAACGAACAAAAATCCTGACGGAATTAAAATAGGAAGGATTTTTGCGTTCTTCGATGCTCGTGTCTTAATAATAAACCCTGTTTTTTTTTTTACATTCTTACTTTCCACATATTTTCAGAAAAAACTGTTTTTAAATATTTTAGTTTGAAAACCTCTGAAGCTTCAGGTGTGACTAAAAACATCTAAAGTGTGTCTGTGTGTGCGTGTGTGTGTGTGTGTCTGTGCGTGTGTGTGTGTGTGCGCGTGTGTGCGTGCGTGCGTGCGTGTGTGTGTGTGTGTGTGTCTGTGCGTGTGTGCGCGTGTGTGCATGCGTGCGTGTGTTTACAGGAGCAGCGGCTGCTCATCATCCTCAGTAACTGTCAGTACCTGGAGAGACGGACCTTCCTGAACCTGGCCGACCGCTTTGAGAAGCACGGCTTGACGGGGACAGAGAAGATCACCCGGGTCGGTATTCAGAACCACGTCAGAGTCGCTGCTGCTCTGATAAGAAGCTCACTGAGGTGTCATTAACTATAAACCTGATCAGTCTTTTCTCAGCAAAGAGATGACTCTTCATCATCAAAAAAAAGTAAATGTCATTGTTTTCAAAGCTCAGCCGTAGCTCTTCAGCCTTTCTCCTCTTCACACATACACACTCACAATGACTAACGGCTGAATCACAAAGCAAATAAAGGTTCGGTTGGTTTTCCTGTAAAAACAGTCAAATGTTATTTTCTTTGAAAGCTCAAATTAGAGCCTCATTTAGATGAAGACCTGATAAGACAGATGACAGTTTAATGTTTGTAAAAATAGCTGTGAGAGTTTATGAGAAACTTTTTAAAAATCCCCCTCAGAAAATACTGAGGATGCATGGTTTAATGGTTTAAAGCAGTAGATGAAATAGTTTGAATTGGTCTTTGCAGAAGTTAAAGTGTTGAGTGAATTTGTGTGGTGATGGTGATATTTGTGTTAAAACCGTTCACATCATTCAGGCTTTCAGCTGGAGAACAAAAGAACACCCATCAGATCAAACATCCCACCTGCCTCCTCTGATCAAGATGTTTCTACAGTTTTGCGAGTTCTCCTTGTCTTTCAGCTGCTAATGCCTAAAATGTAATGAAAATCTGTTAATGGACTGAGGCATAGCTAATTCATGTGGTTGCTAACTAGCCGTAGCGGCCATCTTGAATAGGGTTAAAGCGGCTGTCCAAAGATTTCCCCTTGCAGGAATTATGTATGATTTATCAGAAATCCGTAAAAGTGATTGTCTCATCGTGTACTGTGATATAATGTAAGCAATGCATCTTTTTTTTTTTGCTAAGCCCGCCCCCTGCCCCGTAGAGCTCCGTGCAATATAAACTGAGCACCAATCAGAACTAACCAATAGCGTTAGACTACCGCTTACGTGCTTCAGAGTTAAGGAAGTACCTCGGCTAATGCAGCGTTGATGAACTTTTCACAGACAAGTAAGTCTTTAAAATATAAATATATGAAAACATGACATGAGAATAATACTTGTAAAACAACGTGTTTTAGCTGTTTGTCGGCTACAGAAGCACATTCATAAACAAGAAACGTGTAGGCGCCATCTTAAATAACCGAATTGAACGACTCTTGGTGTGATACGCTTGTCAGCCACTAGATGGTGTTTACATCCCTTTGTGCTGCCATGTGGGTCTCTACCCCAAATGTGAAAAAAAACATCCATTTTCTGGAATCGTGTGCTTCTAGGAGCTGTTTTAGAAAGTCCCTTATTGTGACGTGACAGTAAGAAAAATTAGCATAGAAACACACCCCCCACCCCTGGACGCTGCAAGCAGCAGCAGCTCTACTCTGAGCCCCTCCCGGGAATCCCAGCTCCTCGCCGCATAGCAGCTAATCAGGTGGTGTGTGGGCGTGGCCAGCCGCAGCTTGTTTTTCCCTGAATCGGTTTATTTTGGAAGTTACTGAAAATGTCAAGAATAAAACTGCTGAAATCGCGTCGTGAGAGGGATTTAGCGCAAAGAACTTCGTAAACATGTTTGGTATAGATCGTAGAAGTATTATATATAGAATGTGTCCCCTCTAAAGAAATCCTTCAATCATCTTTAACCCGTCCCACAGGTGAGTGTGGATGCTGTGCGGGAGCTGGACAGGAAACTTTTTGAAGCCTACATCGAGAGACGAGCCGACCCGATCGCGGGCTCCCTGGAGCCCGGCATCTACGCGGGATATTTCGACTGGAGAGACTGCCAGACGCCCACGGGTAAGAAACATCAACACATCTCATCGATTAAAGCCTCTGAGAGGGACGTCGCCCGCAGGAAACACCATCTGACCCTGGTAGCATGCTGAAGCCAGCACGAGCAGTGCTGCATGAGAATGGGTCGTCTCTGCTCTCATCTGCACATTTGTGGTTCACATGTGTCATGTGAAGAGTGGGGCTCTTTGATGGCTTACTGTAAGCGCCGCTGAGATCACTCTGCTGTCATGGCCTTTATGTTGAGCTGTGGGAGGGTTCACTCTGACATTTTTCTCAGCAGTCCCACCGAAGGCAGGTGAAACCCAAAAGGTGAACGTGTGGTTTACCTTCACCTCAGTTCTCAGGTGGGCTGCAGTCCTGATGAAACCTTTGCTCGGGTCTGCTGCAGCCTCTGGGAGTTTGTGTGTTCGGGCGACGTGAGAAAGCGGAACACTCTGGACACTAAACCACACTTCTAGGATATGAGACTTTCACTTGTTGCTCTCTTTGTGTGGGACTCGTGTTGGCGTGCGGGGTGCTGCAAGGCATTAAAAATCCGGTTTCAGTACTTTCTTTCTGTTGCTGCATTTGGTTGTTTCACTGTCAGGGTTTGCTAGGTTTAAACCTTCGAGCAGCACATTAAATCTGGCTCCGTTTGTTTTGGGTTTTCTTCTGAAACACCTGAGGCTCCATTTGCGTTACGGTTTACATTTATTGTAAAATATAAACATTTGTAATTAAAAGGTTGCGTTTAGTTGCATTTTTCTGGCAAATTAATGAATTAAATTAGGATCTGATGATTCTCCTGACTTAACAATAGAAACCTCTGGATGATTCCTGACCTTCAGTGACTGTCTAATACTTGATTCCTAGTTCCACATAATGCATGAGTTACAAGGCAGGAATTCATTTTTAAAATGTAAGCTATTAACTTCCTCCTGTGCAAAACGATTCAGTACAGCCTAATCATTCATTTCATGTCCAAAATGTGTCTCATGGATGTGTTTATATAAACTCATGCACAACCCGATGGAAGGGGGTCACTTTTAACAGTGTCTGTGAGGGTCTCACTAAAGAAGCAGAAAGGGTAACGTTGTGGGGAAAAGATACAACTTTTTTGTTGATTTGAAAAAAAAGAGAGCAGATTTTCCTGCAGTAGTTTAATCTCAAAGCATCTCAATTTCTAGGCAGTTTGTCTTCATTTCATTCAAAATTTGGTCGCTTTGGTTTGCCTCGTTTTTTTGCACCTTCAGATTTACAGAAACTGGACTGAGACGAGTTCCAGACCGGCTCCGGACAATAATAAATATTATGGTTGGGCGAGTAAGGCTGTAGCACAAACCAACAGCGGCTCGGTTAATAGTTGACTGATGCATCAGATAGCCAATGAAATTCAGAAAGAAACTAAATCTCACGTGGAACCCTCAGGGTCTGCTTCCGCAGAGTGAGTAAGAACGATTGTGATTGGTGGATCATTCTGTGCGGTGCGTCAGGCCAACAGAACGTCTCCTGCATGAATATTTCATCTTTTATTACACATCGCCTAACCTTTATCTGTTAATGTTGTCGATCTCTGGAACTGATCAGGAACTCGTCCCAATCCAGTTTCTGCAATTCTGACACACACACAGCAGATTTCCTCTACGACAGGTGCTCCTCCTGTTGGGTAGTTGACTGAGTCAGACAGTCCGTGTTCAGGATCATGGGCTCGTATTCAGATGTTGGTGGAAAAGCTCAGCCTGAAACTGAGTTTGACGTAAGAACAAAGTCGTGTTTGTGTGTTTTGAGGCTAACGAGGCTTGCTGCTGCTACGTTTATGTCCGTACGGGATCGTAGCGATGTCTCGTGTCTTCTCAAAAAGCCTACACACCCTGGATCATGGAGCTCTAACATTCTTCTGCTCTGATGAGGTTTTTTTGGGTCTTCTGACTTGCATTCATCAGAAGTCTTCATGTGGTTCTAGTTATGGATATTTTCTTATCGGTACATTTGTTGGAGGGGAAAAGGCTTCCAAGCCTGCTGCACTGACTAGAAGTGACCTGATGACCTGAAGGTTGAGGCCTTTAGCGGTTTTCTGAATGACTTGGAGGTTCATGTGGCTGTAGATATGTTGATTATCTGTTTTTGTGTGTCCGCAGGTGTGAGGGACTACCTGAAAGAAGCTCTTGTGAACATCATTGCCGTCCACGCTGAGGTGCAGACTCACTTAGACCTCTAAGTTCTGATTCACACAGCAAGATAATTTAGCTGATTTTTGACCCGATTCTCCTTAAGGACACGGCTGATTGTCGTGATGACTAGTCTTATCTCTTGTTCCTGCAGTGTGGTTGGTAAGCGTGCTCTGGTCTGTTCGGAAGCATGTCGGGACTGAATGTGACTTGCAGCCAATCAGAAAGCGAGGTGACAGAATCACGCTGCACAGAGCGGTGTGATTCCTCCTCCTTCCATGTTTGTTTCCTCTGAAGTCATTTAATCTCAGGGTTTTGTGAGTTTTCACGTCTGACCGGGGAATAGTAGCGATTCAGATCGGTCCGTGTGTATTTTGCCTCGTGGCTGAACACTATAGGACCAGATCTGTTATATTAATGATTTTATTTTTATCGCTGTGCGTGGTCGCTCATGTTTTGAAAATCTTCTGACCATTTTTAGATCTTGCTGTGTGAACCAGGTCTAATTTAAACACTTCCTTCACAAGTCTCACCAGTTTCAAACCTTTTCACTCCGCAGGTTTTCACCGTCTCCAAGGACCTGGTTCCTCGGGTTTTGTCTAAAATCGTTGAATCGGTTGCGGAGGAGATGTGCCGTCTGATGCAGTGTGTGTCCTCCTTTAGTAAGAACGGAGCCCTACAGGTATGCTCACACCAGCCATCACTCATACTAAGACCCTGACTCATAGTAAGACCCTGCACCCGTTGTGGGGGGGATCCACCTGCCGTTTCTTATAATGCCACGACAAACTGTTGTCAGTTGCTGATCACTTGATTTCATGTTTTCCTTTTTTGTAAACCCCCACCCTGCCCTGGTTTACGCTCAGGCCCGGCTCGAGCTCTGCGCCCTGAGGGATGCCGTAGCCACATACCTAAACCCCGACAGCAAGTGAGTACAGCCCTGATGATTTATGACGCTGATTGTCACACACACATAAATCCTAACAGCCGCACGTCCCTCACTACAATCCCTATTTGTGTTAGTTGGTGGGTTAAGGGGAGGAAGTGAAAGTAATCTGGTTGTGTGCCTGCTCTGTGGTGTGTCGTGTGTGTGTTCATGTAAGTAGGTCAGTGTGCATGTCAGGATGCACACATAGACTCGCCCTGAACTGCATTCTCTGGTGTTAATAAATGTGAAAACGTTTTCAGCTCCAGCTTCAAGCTGGCTCTGGATTCCCTGCCTCAGCTGCACAGCGGGGCCGATAAGAAGTGAGTCTCGTTCCCCTTGTGTTTCCCCGTAGACGTTCGTCTCGCTTTAAACTGATTTTCACGTGCAGGTTACTGGAGGAGCTGCTGAACAAGTTCAAGAGCAGCATGCAGCTCCAGCTCACCTGCTTCCAGCCATCCAACATCCAGCCTGTGAAGAGATGATCTCACTCCTTATCTTAGCTAGCACCGTTTTGTTTACTCCTTGTTTCAATTAGCGCCACTCTCAATTTCTGCTTTAGTAGATGAACACAAACGTCTAATCTCTCTGAGACACTAAATGAGTGGATTTCATTGTTACTGTGCAGGACGGTCCCTGCTGAGTGTGTTATGCTAATCACGCGTGACCACTGAGTTCATATCTGCTGTGGATGTGGAGTCACCTCACAAAGATTCCTTAGTTAAAATCAAACGTTGTAATTTGTCCTGTGTCTTTTGTTTCACCCAATAAAATGGGAAAAATCACTATGAAGGTGTGTCAGATTAGTTGTTTTACATCATTTATGATTAAAGTCACACATTCTGTCTTTGATCTTCTAAATGTGTTCACGCTTAGCTTAGACTCTTTTTGCGTCGTTCTTTTGAGTGAATTGAATTTTTTTATATTTGAGCAACAACTTCCTTTCAGTTGAGTCCAAAAAAAGACTTTAACCTGAAACCTGAATGCTTCTGAAACAAGAAGTAGGATTTTCTCTTTTCAGGGAAACGTTTCAGTAGAGGAAGGAGAACCAGATCTGTCACCTTCATGCTCTTTGCTCAGGCGCTAGTCAGTCAAACACCTGGGTCCAGCTTTTATCAATAAACTTTATTGGTTGGGGTTAGGGGGACAGCAGCCATGTTTAGGTTCATATTAATCACATCACCAGAACCCACCGATGTTTTTGCAGAAACCGTCTCACAGCATCACATTGAGCCTCGTCTCCACAGAGCGTCTTCGTCTCAGCTAAGCAACACAACATGGACTGAGCTGTTTCAGACCTGAGCTTCACTGGTCACATTAAGGCTATAACTAGATCAGCGTTTTATCATCTTTATCAAATGGTTCAGATCATTTCTCGCAGACAGGAGTTATGTTGTTTCTATTGTTGATCACAAATCAAAGCAGATCACCATGACATGTGGGGTCCCCCAAGGCTTAATTCTTGAACCACTGCTCTTCAATCTCTACATGCTCCCCCTGGGTCAGGTCATACACAATAACAACATTACCTATCATAGTTACGCAGATGACACCTAGATCTATCTAGCTCCATCACCTAGTGACTGTGGTCCCCTAGACTCACTCTGTCAGTGTTTGGAGCAAGTTAATGACTGGATGCAGTCAAACTTCCTCCAGTTAAACAAAGACAAGACTGAAGTTCTTGTCTTTGGAGATCAGAAGGATAGGATGGAGGTTACTGCTCAACTTGGCTCCAGAGGAATAAAAACAAAGACTCAGGTTAGAAATCTTGGTGTCATAGTTGATTCAGACCTGAGCTTCACTGGTCACATTAAGGCTATAACTAGATCAGCGTTTTATCATCTTCATCACATAGCAAGACTCAGAGGTCTCATGTCCAGACCAGACCTAGAGAAACTCGTTCATCTCCAGCAGGCTGGACTACTGCGATGGTCTTCTGTCTGGTCTTCCCAAAAAAGCTGTGAAGCAACTGCAGCTTATTCAGAATTCTGCTGCTAGAGTCTTAACCAGAACCAAGAGAACCGAGCACATCACTCCTGTTCTTACATCTCTACACTGGTTACCAGTAAACTACAGAATCCACTTCAAAGTGCTTCTACTAGTTTATAAATCACTCAATGGCATGGAGCCAAAATACATGTCGGATCGCCTTCCAGTATCTCCACCCAGCAGGGCTCTGAGATCCTTAGGAAGCAGTCAGCTGGTAGAACCGGGTCAGAACCAAACAGGCTGAAGCTGCTTTTAGCTACTATGCTGCACACAGATGGAATCAGCTTCTTCATGACCTCAAATGTGCCCCAACTCTAGAAACTTTTAAATCAAAACTGAGAACTTTCATGCATTCATCAGCCTTTGAATGAATGATTCTTATGCTGCACCTTCTGCACTGTAACTGCTCAGCCTTTAGCTTTGCCTTTTATCTGATTCTTAGATCTGAATTGAACTTGTGTATTTTATTTAATTATGCTGCTCTTGCTCCTGAATAACACATTGAATTTTCTCTGTGTATGAAACGTTCTATACAAATAAAGCTGCCTTGCCTTTCCTTCGAATTCAGGTAAAAGATGCATTTGGAGGAATTTGGATAGCCTCAAATGCTGCCTTCGAAGGATGCAGCCCCTGAATTTAGAGAAAATTGTGATGCGTGTGAGACGTTTCTGTCTGGAACAGCTGGAACACCCCACCAGAGGTTGAAACTACTCAAACGTTCACCTCTTTTCTTTTACACTAATAATTTAATGGTGTTTCAGTACTTCATCCAACAGTTTGACATTTGCTGACAGTTTGTTCAACAGATTCTGCAAATCATCTCTGGAGTTCCGGCTCCTCTCTGTCGTGTCGGCGTTGCGCTCTGGAGGGAGTGTACGGGGCGTGTGCAGGGTGGGGTCTTGGTGTGCCGTTACTCAGACCAGCACACTGAAGCGGTGGATCCCAGACAGAGGTGGTTGTTGAGTTCACGCCCACGGCTCACATGAGATCGTCTGATACGGGTTAATTGAGGGCAGTGTAGATATTCTTCTGAATGTACAAGCCGCAGATTGTACGTCTCAGCCCTTTGCAGCTTTCTGCTATCGTCTACATTTGCACACCTCAAGTCTTTTTTTTTCAGACTTCGTTTCCCATCTTCATGTAGGGGAAAGCCAAGCAGAGCGAGTTGTTTTGATCGTCTGTTTCTAAACTTAGCCCTCTGTCCTCCCACGGATTCATTCACAAAATAAGTTCAAAGCCTGAAACCTTATCCGCCCTTCGCCATCGCTCTGTTTACAGTAACAGAGGTAGAAAAGGGGGGAGGGCCTTTGTTTTGTGTTTTTAATTTTTTATTCTCTGTTCCATTAAGGAGAAAAAGATGACAGCACCTAGTTAGAGTTTAACTTTGATCTGCAGCTTTCTAAAGAACGAGTGGGTACATGAACAGATGGAGACCTTTTGACACATCAGAGGGTTTATAGTCACCTTGGGTGTTGGGGGGGTATTAGTTTCCTGTCTCTAGACCAGATGTTCCCATGGTTTAAAAAATCTGTTTCTTACAGATCTCTTCTAATTTGTGCAACTGCTCATTTTTAGTGTTTTCAGATCAGAGGGGATGTTAGAGCAGGTCAGCAGTAGGACACCGAGAAGCCCCTGGGCCTACGGCTCACACGATGTTCGGTTGAGGAAAACAATAAAGACACATTCCCAACGGTTAGAGGTTTTTGTACATTTGATAGCAAACACTCGTTATTTCAGTAAATCTGCTGTGGTCTCTGTATGAATGAATGTCTTGTGAGTTTTTTTCCGGGGTAAAAAAGCTCTGGCACTCCTGTTTCAGGAAGTAGAATTTAGTTAGCACAGACTCCAAATGCACACACACATAGCATGTGTGCATTTGGAGTCTTACTCATTAATATTCATGAAATGCAAAAATCTTGCCTCTGATTGGCTAACAGCAATGCAACTCTTCCGCTGCCTCCGTTCACTCTTCTGTCTTGGGTAAACAATGCAACGTTGATGTTTTAACTCAAAAATAACAAGTCTGAACATGTTCCATCATGTTGTGGATTTGCTAATGGTTCATTTCTACTAGCCGAGGCGCGCTCTGGCTGCTTTAATGCAGCCTTCTGCAGTCCAAGCCAAGATGGGTGAGTCCATGAATGCAAATTTACAGTATGACATAGATCTGTGTGGCTTTTCCTGACCCACGCGTCTGTTTTCTTTCTGCAGCTAATGCAGGTGATAGGGGTTGAAGACTCTTTCATGCAGTCAGACAGTTTCTCAATTGTGTTTCATTTTTTTTTCCCAATTTGGTCACCAACCCTTCCCAAAGTTGATTTGCATTCCAGGCACAAAAACTGAGATAGGTTTCAGAAACCTGCAACTATTACCAGAGATTTGTCAACATAATCAAAAAAATAATACAGAAAACGTAAAGGCTCCCTGTAACACGAGAGTGAGGCCTCGCAACTCTCGCAAGGACAATGAGAAGCTTTTGAGATGATTTTGATGCATTTTAGAAACTCCTTTGCAAATGCTCTTTTACATTTTGTTACCCAGTGAGATAAAAATGCAACAACACTTATTGTTAGAACAACAAAAGGCCAAATGAATTTTAAACTTTTTGGTTGGTGATATTGTTTCATATTTTACATAAATGTTCAATAAATGTTATGTAGCTGCTAATTTATGTGTTTTTAACACTTCTAAAAACAGAGTTTAATATGATTTTATTCTTTTTCCGATTTGCATTTTTGGGGGATTTTAATGACACGGTGGAGCAGTTGGTAGCATTGTGACCTCGCACTGAGATGGTTGCTGGTTCAAATCCCAGCTGCAGCCTTGCCTTTCTACGTAGAGTTATTATGTTCTCGCCATTAATGCGTGGGTTTTCGCTGGTACTCGGTTTCCTCCCACAGACCAAACCATGCATGTGGGTTAATTATAGCATTGCTAAATCCACCACTGGATGTTGCTTTGGTAAAAGAATTTTGGTTAATGTGCAATCTGAAATTTTATTATTTGGTTTTGTTTATTTGTTAAAACTTATGTTTTAAAAGATTTGCATCCAACTTTCAGACCAAACTCTGGATTGTTTTGATGTCATTTTCCCCGCACAGATTCTGTGTTGTTGTTTTTTATTGGTAGCAGAAACAGAAATGTTTTTGTGGCTGTGTGTTTTTAAGTTGTTTTCCATAAAAGTGGAAACTGAATTTTCGAGCAGAAGCCAGGAAGGCTCTCTCCTCGGCTGCACGCGGAAAGTGCGACAACCTCTTCCTTTCTCTCAGCCCTTCTTGATGTCATTGCTCTGTTTGCTATAACCCAGTGTTTGATTAACCAGCGTCATCCTGCATGTGAACCACACTTCCTGTTCAAACCACGCACACATAGTACTGACGTTATCCGGAGAACAGTTACAGAGTCTTTCCTTTCTTACACTTTATTGGGTTTTTTTTTGTTCTTTTTTCCAATAACAAAAAGACAAAAAACCGTCATATATAAAAATTGTAATACAAATCTGAGGAAGCTCACTGTTTCTTACACACACACACACACACACACACACACACACAGCAAAATACAAAACTTCATTCATAATTCACTCAAAAGTGATAATAGTGTCTACTAACAACAATGTACAAAAAACCCAAGACATGTTTATATCATTAAAAAAGTGGTTCGGTAGATTTAAAACAAAACAAACACAACTTCTCTTTCTGGAAAAAGAAAACCTGTTCTTACAAAAAGTCAAACTACAGCCAGTTAGCTTACTTTAGCCCAAAAACAATGATGATTTAAAAAATTGTGTTCGAATAAAGTTGTTTTAAAAGCAGTTTTGAACTAAACAATGAAAGTTTAGACAATAAAAGATTCACTGAGTGAAGCCACGGCTACGTAGCTGAAGCTACAATAAGCTAGGCTAAGCTAACCGGCTGCTAATTATATCATCGATTTGAGGGTCAATATTATGTTTTAACGCTACAAAAAAAAATGAAATTGTATGTGGTGCAACATTTTTAAGGCTAGGAAACCTTTTCACTTTTTTAAAATAGAAACAACTAATAACCGTGTAGCTAGGTGGCTAGCGTAGCACAAAACAAAACAGAAAATGTAAAAAAGTGTAATTTCTTGATCTTTAGCCCATGAAATTAAAATTGTTTCATCTTTTTTTCATTGGTTTGGACTAACATATGTTATAAAATTAAAATAGTTATTCTAGTTAAGCAAAGTTCGTTTATCCTGAGGTTGACTGCATATGAGTAACCCTCCACTGTTCTCTTCGGTACAATCACCTTTGCTGTCAGTTTCATCTGTCTGTAAAAACATTAAAATATGCAGTGACGACAAAAAGATTCTCTAACTACTGGTCAAAAACACAAACACATAAACTCACAGGCAAATACACTGATTGAACAACAGGGATAATAAAAAACTTCATTGCTTTATGTACAAAACTGTCCACGTTTGTCCCAGAGTGAGTTTTTTGCCCTTTAAGACGTTTCGGCTGCATAGTTTCAAAAGTCACTTTAATGGCTGCCAAGTCACTCCTGCAGGCTGCTGCTGTGGTGGTGTGAGACGGCTCTCTGGTAGTCTTCGGTGGCGTTTATGTGCTCCGTGACCCCCGGGTGCTCGTAGCTGCGGTAGTAGTGGCCACTGGTCTGCTGGGCGTAGCACAGCAGCTGCCGGGCAAACAGCGGCTCCACCTGCAACACAGACGTTTACGTTAAACTTTACCGTGTTGGCTTTGTTTAAATGGTCTTCAAAGGAAAATAAAGTAATTTTAAGCTTGAGTTTAGCCTGCTTAACAACTGAAAGTAGGGTTTGTGAACACTAGCATCTTTAAAACAGCAAAAATGTTGTTTTAAAGTCATTTTCTAATCAAATAAGTGGTTTATTCTTTGCTAAACATCATTAGTTTGAAGTTTTGAGTTTTTTGCAGGATCTGATTCAAAATGTTTTAATATGAATTATGAGAACAGATGTTTAGCAGCTGTTGTTTAAGGTGTTTTTTGGACTTTTCCTCGCCTCAGTTAAAACTTCAGCCAGCACACATAGGTGGGGCCCATATGGGATCTATATGGGCAAGCAGTATGGGTCCCAACAGGGTTTGTCCACAGTTGCCCCATGGGGGTTTGCCCAGAAAGATTTTTGCCCACATAGATTTTAACGGGCCCCATATGGGTTTTCAGAGGGTTTGACTCAAACACCGGCAAACCCCTGTGGGACCACCATGGAAACCGCGGACAAACTCTGTTGGGACCCATAAGGCTTGCCCATATAAATCCCATATGGGGCCCACCTATGTGTGCTGGCTGGGAGCTTTCACTTAGTTTTGCTACAGGAACCAAACTTATGGAAACCTGCTGGACTTCTTCAGAAACTAAATTTAGTTCTGAAACAAAGCGTGCACAATGACTTTGAAGAAGTTCCTGCAGACTTTCAAATCCTTTTTCTCAGTTTTCAAACTGTAATTTAAAGTTTTGACGTTAACCTTCCACCTACCACCTGCCATAGATGGGGTTAGGGTTAATGAGGAGGGGCAGCAGTCACCTGGACAGTGAGGGTCCGTCTTTGTCTTTGCGGGTCCAGGCACTCGTCTCCAAAACTCAGCAGGACCTGGAAACGAGACGGCGGCCGACCGTGGAGCCCGAAACTCTGGATCTCTGGTCGGTGGAAAACACAAAAACACAATATTAGCTCTGATAGCTGCTCAGGCGAAGACTTCAGCTGAATTTCTGGTGAAGCGGGGATGACATTTTGGGTGAATCGAACGGAAAGTCCTGGTCACACTAGGTATGCAAATGTAATTAGCTGTCAGTCACAGCTGGGACTGTCAGCGTATGTGGGTGGGGGTGATGTGGTGGAGTCATGTGACTGACAGCTTATCATGAAACCTACTGAGAAAAGGGCCTTTCAGTAAATGAGCTGGCGCTTCTCAGATCAACCAGAAGCTGCAGAAGTCATCGAGTTTGATCTGATCTCTGGATTCAAACTTTTAAAAGTTTCAACACTTTTTTCCCTTTTATTCAAATCAAAATAATAAATGATCTGTTAGAATCAGTGAAAAGTTGATTTTACTTGCGTGAACATTTTTTTTGAGTGTAAGTTTATGACTCGTGTGTTGTTGAGGGTCTTGGCCCCGTTTGTGTGCCTCACCTGTGAGGTAGTCCTGTGTGTGGAGAAGTTTACAGATGATTTCTTTCTCCAGCTTGTTGGGTTTGTCTCCGTACGGCGACGGGCCTCCCTCCCAGTACACCCGGCTCTGACACATCCTGCGGGCGTAGAGTCCGTCTGCTCCCATCCACAGCTGGACTCCCTTCTCCAGGGCGGACGGCGGACTCGGAGGACACTCGTCTGCCCTCCTCTGGGCCGATAGGCCGTCCACGGGCAGGGGGATGATTTCCGGGCTTCCGGGCGTCAGATAGTGCTTCTCCGGGGAGCAGGGCGTGATGTGGCAGCCCTCCGGACTGGACGTGGTCACCTCCCTCACCAGAGTGTCCCGTAGATAAACCGACACGTGCAGACGGTAGTCTGGGTGGAGGACAAAGACTTTCTGATGCTTGTCTTACATAGTCAGGCAGATGTATTCTATCACATTTAGATTAAAAGCTGAAAACTTAGTAAACACATGTTCTCTGGCCAGGAGCACAGCCCAGTTTACACAGGATTTCTGTCCAATCGTTACAGAAATGTCAAGAATAGATGCTGTTTTCAAAGTTTGACTTGAGTGTCTTGACCTAGTCAGAGCTACGGATGAAGGAGCACAGTCACGGTTTATTACCTTCCTCTACAGCAAAAATGCACAAAGCAACACATCATTTTTGTTTTTTATTGGAAGTCAAGGTTCAGCCTGCCTCGTCAACGAAAAGGTCTCAAAGTTTTGTCTTTGGAGCTCCTTTGATCTGATTTCATAGGTTTACCAGAACCCATATTTGACCTGTTTTTGATCTTTGACAGCAGCAATCGTTTGCTTCTGTCTGAAATGCTCCTGTCTCTTTAGGAGACTTAATCAGATCTGATTGGTTTAAGACAGAGGAGCAACTTCAACTGCTCTTTCCTAGTTTTGGTGTCTTATGGGATGATATGAGATAAAAACAAGGGAATAAATCTATTAGTTGAGGAGTTCTGGACCATTTCACTGACGTTAAAGCTTAAATTAAATCACACGTTTCCCTGCTTACATTTGTGTGCGTGGTAGTGTGACGCCTTAATACTTTGTGGATTGTTTTGTGGGTGTCTGTCAGACACGTCCGTGGTGTCTTACCTGAGAGGGCTTCTGCTGATCTGATGCTGGCGTCCAGAGAGAACGGGGAGGGCTGGCTGTCTGCAGGACCGTAGGAGTAAATGGAAGCTCTGAGCTGGTATCCTGCACAGGAGGAGGAACTTATTAGACAAAAGCCAGATGTTGGAGGTGCAGTAGTATAAAACACTGGACAGCTTACCGTTTTCCATGGATGCCGGCTGCCATGACAGGCTCCGGGGGGGACAGGGACACTGAGGGAAGGACAGCTCAGGCAGAGACGCCTGCTCTGGACAGTAGTCCCTCCAGCTGCACTCTGGACTTTGCATGTACTGAGGCATCTGCACACAGACACAAGCATGCAGTTGAGTGATGCTTCGGACAGGTGATGCACGAGTCTATCTTTTTGTTTTTGGAGTCGGACACAAAGCTGCAGCGCATGAAAGCAGCTAGCTCCTTCATGCATGAAAATAAGATCCGGTTCATGCAGCAGCATGTCTTTTTTGTGTTCCTGAAGCCCCGCCCCTTTCATTTCCCTGCATATGAAAATTACCTGAGGGGGCACAGCGGGGTAGGAGGGGTGCATCTGGTAGCTGGTTGGACTCAGAGGACTGTCCTCCTGTCTGGGTCCTGCAGGGGGACAGAGAAGTTTTCCTTCATGAGTAAAACATCCATCAGCTGATCTAGCAGCATCCTGACAGACAGTGACTGACTTTTCTTGGCGCCCTCGGGGATGATGCGGTAGACCTTGTAGGGGTCAGAGATGTCCAGCTGGCTGCGCTCCACCAGCTCCTCAAAGTCGTTGCTCTTGTTGAGGGCGCAGCGCAGGCGCGTCTTCCAGGTGGGGGGGTCCGGCTTATCGATGCCCTCCCGAAACTTGCCCTTAAACAGCGCCCAGGCCTGCGCGAGGCACGCCGGGAGAACAAGAGATGATCACTTAATGATTTTATGGATGAATTAAAAGTTTTATCAAACTATTCTGGCGTTTTCAGAGTCACACAAGTCTGGATAAAGGATTTAAATCTGATTGCTGTGCGTGTTTGAGGTAAAACAGGCTGGATTTATGTCATAAAGCTGTTACCTGGGTAGGAAAAAACAGATAAACGGCTGCAATAGTTGAGATTCAGAGAAACGGTGCCTTTTTCATCTTTACGCGCGGACTTGGATGCGCCTCTTACCTTGAAAAGCGCGGCATCCTCATCCCGGTTGTAGTCCTGCTTCCCGGCGTGTTTCCACGGAATCCTGAAGATGGTTTTCTCATCGTTCTCCCAGACCAGACCGGGATATTTCCCGCAGTCCACCTGCTCGATCAGCCACTGGCGCAGCTTCCCGTTGCCGCTGCTCCCGGAGCCTCCGTAATCCACGTCGGGGTTCATCTCTGGCCAAACGCACGCAGCTTCTCACTCACGTTTCTGGCTCTGCGAGTTAAAACAGAGAGTGAAAAGTTGTGAAGTGAGAAGTCAACCCACTGATCTCCCACGCGGACTGCTGCGCTCTGGGAGCGGATCGAAGTTTTCTTACCTGTGAAACTCGAAACTCCGACAAGTTTTGAAATCTGTCAGCCTCAGAAAGCCCTCATCATTCTGGCGTGCGCGCTTAAATCCTCCCAGCGAGCAGCAGCAGGGGGGCGGAGACGAGGAGGATGCTGAGGAGGACGCACCTGCCGTTGCCGCGGATGCGCTGCTGCGGCCGCGGCTCTCCAGCGAAGCTTATCTGCGCGCTCGCAGCGGCAGATGCGGGGAAACCCTGCTAGAAGTGTCACACACCCGCACGCGTGGAAAATCAGCGCGCTGGAGACAAAAACAATTCTTTGAAATGAGAAAAGCTTTACGAAAAGTGGCTGCAGAGAGGTCCTGCGTGCGTGAGCGGCGCGCAAAAACTACAGCTTTGTTCCCACTGGACGATTATTATAGAAAATACCCACGAGGAGCCGGTGAGGTTAGAATAAACGAGCAGAGTTTTAATGTTACTTAGAAATGACTCAGTAAACTCAGCTTTTAGCTGAGAAATGAAATTATTATTTTAATTAACAAAACAATCAGAAAAATACATTTATGAGAAGGAATCTATTTAAATAAATGTCATTTTTTTATCTCTTCTGTCTCATTTAATCATCATAACTGCTGACAAAAGACAACATTCAGTTCATCATCAGCTAAACGTCTTAAACAATAAAAATATTCTTTATAAGAATAACCTTTATTCGTCCCTCAGTGGGGAAGCTGCAGTACAAGTACAGTAAAGTACAATAGTACCAATATCACACAAAAGGATTTAAGTAAATAACTTTAATTAAAATGTATTATTCTGATCCTGTTTTATTTAGTTTCTTCAGCCACACATTTATTTCTTTATTCTGTTATCAGAATAAATATTTCTAGAGGAAATGTCTTAATAAACCTGGAAATGTAGAATAAGTAAGCACCAGGAATGATAAACACTAATTTAAAGGATTTTCTGAACTTAAGAAGCTACTTTTTTTTATTCTTACAAAGTGATTTTTCTGCAGCTTTTTTAAATTAAATACAAAATATTGAATATGGAAGCAATTTATGAGGCCAAACTTCCACAGTGATCAACCTTTTGGGCAGATTTTGTGACTCAGACCTGAAGTTTGAGCTAAAACATTCACCTGTGCAGCTTTGCAACAACAACGAGACAAAAAAACAAGATCAAATGTTTTTTTCCTTCTTTCTTTTCTTTTATTCATTTCAGAAATTTGAATCAAAAGTAGTTCATTAGAATGACTGATTTGTAAATAAGTGAAATAAAATGAACATTTTAATTAAACACAAACTCTCAGCTCAGGTCATTTATTCAGAGGCTTAAATGTGAAAAACAAGAAAATCCAAGTACAGCTGATGGAGGAACGTGTGTGTTACTGATAAACGCAGGGTTGTGTAGTTTCTGTGCCGTTTATAGAAGGCAGCAGCACTCATAATGTCAGTACAACAGCAGAAGGTGACTAACGGGTGAGAACGCTGCTAAGTGTGAGTTCTGTGTGTCGCTGGGGCCACGCTTGGCTGCCCTTGCATGTTGTTTTGACAGTTAGAGGCATGATGAGGAGAGCCAACGACAGAGATCACACACACACACACACACACACACACACACACCATCCATGGGTCATTCTGCAACATTCAACAGAGGGTTTTCCAGAGCGGCGTTCCCATCATCCCAGCTCCTCTGGTCCCCGGCTCCCTGACTTCCACCCTGCACCTTCTCATGTTCCGGCTGTTCCCAGATCAGCAGCCACGCTGGCCGTGTCAGTGTCACTTCTGCCGTTTGCAGATTTATGATTTAAAAGGTTCTGAACCTCCTCGTCGTCGCTGAACGGGTTCTTCCCAAATCGCTCCGTCCACCAGGCTTGATACTGGAGGGAAGGGCAGAAGTTTGGTTTTAGTTCTGAGCTCGCAGTGAGAAGGTTGTGGGTTCGAATCCCGGCTGTGACGTCTTTCTGGGAGTTAGCATGTTCTCCTCGTGTGTGTGGGTTTCCTCCCACAGACCAAAAACATACATGACTCTAAGTTGTCCCTATGTCCTTGTGATGGACTGGACACCTGTCCACACCTGTCCACGGTGTCCCCGCCTCTCACCTGAACACCTGAGACCCGACTGAGGATGAAGTGGTTAAGAAGATGAATGGATGAGTGAAACATGACGCTGATGAAAGATAAAGTGCCAAAATGAGTCCAAAGCTTTGATAAAAACAGCAAAACTTCCATCTTTGAGCCTTTTGGAAACAAACATGTTTCAGTGTTGATAAAAAACAACAACAAATGTGTGCTCCAGCACAGTCTACATGTTTTTCTCATGTTTTCTGCAGATTTAATAACAACTTTGTCTCTTTTTACAGTTTATTTTTATTCATGTTTTAGGAGGATCAGCCACAGATGAACCATCTCGTTTCAGGTGATTCAGACTCAGAGGCAACAGGAAGGTTTTCTTAGACCTCAGTCTTTCTGTGATTTACAGCATAAACTCTAAAACATTAATGATGAGCTGATGATTGTTGTTTTACGGAGGAATCTGACTGATTGGAGCTGATTCAAGCCCAGGTGAACAGGTGAGGTCACAAACTCACAGAAAACCATTGATTTATTTTAGTTGATGTTTTTCTGTGTTTTTTGGCACAAACCTTTTAAAAATATAATCATGCTGAAAACCTTTTGTTGTTTTTTTCCTGATGAACAAGTTGAACTGTTGTTGCATTTCTGTAGTTTGTAAAAGTCTTCAAACGTTTAAAACGACTCACTTGAGCGAGCTCGGTGTTCTGGAACTCCTCCAGCTGACGCAGGAAGCCCAGGTTGGGCCCGGCGCAGGGCCGCGCCGCCCTGACGGCGCCCAGGGCCTGGACCCAGCCGCGCCCCGTCACCGTCATGATGTAGGCCACCACCAGGGTGACGCTGCGGGACACCCCCGCCACGCTGAGGACACAGACCCCCACAGTGAGTGACTCCCTCTCACAGAAAGAAGTGAAACTCTTGTGCTCGTTTGATATGAGCCGAGATGAAAGCTGGAGGAAATCTTCCATGAACATTTTAAAGAAAACGCCCGAGGGCAGCTTCTGTCTGGTGTGGCTGAAAATGAGAATTAGATGAATAAACCTCGAGGATCTCTTCTCTGTGGCCTAATCCTGCTTATAATAATAAATGGCCTGTATTTGTATAGCACCTTCTTAGGGTTCTACAACCCCCCAAGGCACTTCACAACACAATCAGTCATCCACCCATTCACACGCTGGTGGGGATGAGCTACAACGTGGCTACAGCTGCCCTGGGGCGCACTGACAGAGGCGAGGCTGCCGAGCACTGGCGCCACCAGTCCCTCCGACCACCACCAGCAGGCAAGGCGGGTTAAGTGTCTTGCCCAAGGACACACAGCAGCATTCTCTGGCCGGAGCCGGGATCGAACCTGCAACCTTCCGATTACTGGACAACCCGCTCGACCTCCTGAGCTACTGCTGCCCTAATAAAATAATTATTAAAAGATTATTTGAGTTTATTCCTTTCGTCATTCTTTAATACTCTTAAAATTTAAGGCCAAACATGAAGAAATCAGATTTTTTTATCAGGGGCGTGTCCAGAGGGGGGGCATGAGGGGGCACGGGCCCCCCTGCAAAAAGGCTGGCCACTCCAGGTCCCACCCCAAAACTGACCTTGACCCCAAAACTGAGACAGCAAAACATCTAGAACTTATAAACAATAAAATATCAAATCACAGTGAAGCTCAAAAGTCTGATTGTAAGTGAATGCAGCACAGCATCACAAACACCAGTCTACATCCACGTTGGCCCTGGAGGAGTCAGGTGGTCGACAGCAGAGGTCCGTTTTGTCCAAAAGAAAACGAGAGGAGAATAAATAATCCAGTAAGTAAAGTTAAGTTTAAGTTAACGTCTGTGAAATTAAAATATGTACTGGGTGCAGCTAGCTTAAGAGATTTGGTTGCAGGTGAATATAATTCACGTCAGTATCAACACAGCAGCTTGACCACATTTATTCTCTTGATTATTGTGGAGTTTCATGGTGGATAATGAGGCCGTTTGTTATTTCTGGTTTATTTTCACTTTCAAAAATCCCAGTGGCTGCAGCGCCACCAACAGTCTGGGGGGAAAAAACTGTATATAATGAATTTCAAATCAAATTTACTAAATGAGTATTGTAAATATTCTAGAAGTATTGAAGAGACGAAAGAGCAATAATGAAATTAAGTTTCTCTTGTTTTAATGTTGTATTGTAAAACAGGGCAGAACATTATAAGATTTTTTCTTCTCTCTGCTCCTTTTCATTCATTTTTTTGGTATTATATGTAAATGCTGTTTGGTTTTTGTTGTTTTTTTATATTATGAATGAAATAAAGAAAGTTTAAAAAAGTATGCATTTAGTCATGGCAAAGTGTCATAACTATTAATAAAAGTGCACCATTGGTATTGTGCTTTATTTTGGTTTATAGTAGCCAATCAGATTATGATTAACGCTTTGTAATTTTGTAAAAATATTGAACTTTTTTTCAAGGCTATGGGCCGTTTACATGTGCCACCCTTGTCCAAAGTTGTGCCCCTACATGGCCACCACAAAAAAATGTCTAGACACGCCCCTGTTTCCGATCTTTTCTTTTCCTGAAAGTTTCCTTTCAGGCCTTTAAAACTCAGTTCATCATCTTAGCATAATTAGATTTAAAGAAAATCACTGACAGTAACTGTTTTTGTGCTCCATCCCGTTTCTTGACACACCGATCCTGGTTCTGAGGGCCAATACCGATCACTGATTTTTGTGTTCTCACCAGTGCACGAGGCATCCTTCCCCCTTCAGCCGGGACTCGTGGATGAACTCGATGCTCTCTTTGAAAAACTGAATCCTGGTGAAACATCAACTCTTAATCAAACGAGTGGCTTTAAAAGGTAGAAACACTCTCTGCAACGCTGCAGAACGTGTGAAACAATCATAAATACTCACAGGTTCTGCTTAGAGTGGTCAGCAGCGGGTATGCAGAGGTACGTCATCTCCTGCACAGAAAGGCACGTTTTAGTGATCTAGAACCTAAAAGTGACCATTTCTGTTAAACACGTTTGCAGATGAAGCGAGTTCTACAGGCTTCCTGTTCGAGACGGGACCTGCCCTGAAACCGCTGGTCCCGTCACCGCTGCAGGTCATGACATAACCCAGTGTGTGTGTTCGTGTTTATGCTCTGCACACCTGGCAGCTGATCAACTGGACAGAAACCACCTCGTCCCTGTATGACTGCACCAGCGCAAAACCCCCTGAGTCCTCTGGGACAGACTAAACTCTGGAAGTGCTCCAGACACTTTTCATAACCACCGGTACAAATACGGGTGCCGTTATCGTCAGAGCTATTACCGTTTATTCAAATGAAGGCCGTCGGGTTGATGGAGACGGTTTCTGAGACGCCTTTAGCTTTGGCCATCGATAATCCAGAGCTGCAGATTTTTACTCCTGAGGCTCCGGTTGTGTTTGATAAGAGTCGCTGCATCGTTGTCATTTTGCACTATGTTAATTTAAAGCCACATTCTGACCTTAGAGACTTGGTGGTTGCAAATTTTACCTTCCTCTCTCAGGAACCATAACGCTGTCTTCCAAGAAATCAATCAGTCAGCAGTTTGACTGTTGGGTATGCAAATAAACCCGGTCCATCTGGTCCACTCGGGCCTGAGTCATCCTCCAGCCACAAACCTCAAAAAAAAAAAAGCTGCATCATATTATTTAATGCACGCTTAATCCCCACCCAGATGAAGGTGTTTGGGATTAAGAAAATGCAGAAGGGCTGCTGGCTGAGCTCAGAGAGCGCCTCCGGCCCAGACCTGCAACAGTTTTGGTGGTTGACCAGTTTGGGTAGTGATACTGGCTAATATAGGTTTCTCTTCACTGTTCAATGAAACATGCTAGCATGGATGGAGAAAGTGCACAGAAAACTCTGAGCACTTTTCATGATCGCTTTCAACAAGAAAAGATGAAAGTTGTGAAAGCGGAGCGCCGGCGGATTCAAGGTTTTATTACGACATCAGGATGAGGGCCTGCAGCTCAGATTCAGATCCTTCAATCAACCGAGAATAAAGACAAGCATCTTTTTCTGATTCCCACGTCTAAATGCAGCATTTTTTATTTAGTTCCACCTTCAAGCTGCAGTAAGAGCATCCCATGATGCAGCTGCAGCTGCAGCAGCTGAAATTCACTGATATTTCCACGATATTCAGAAAACTGTACTTAATGAAACCAGGTGGATTCCAGGTCCTATGACTGACTCTGAATTGAAAATGTGAACATGTGACTTTCAGAATAATTGAAGTGGTCTGTTTCAGGAGCCTTTGACAGGAGCCTGACCTGCATGTGAAGAATACCTGATGATGGCGTTACACGGTGGCAGCAGCTGTAAAATCATAATAAACTCAGAGGAGGCACAACAGATGTTTCACACTTTCAGAATGAGTCCCGATCCGCAGAAACAAACAAAAAAACCCTCCTCAGTTCAAAGAACGTCGTGTTCTTCACAGCTGGGTGGATGTTGGGAGTCAGAGGGGTCACGAGGGTCAACCTCAGACGCCCCGAAAGCAGCCGCCTCACCTGCAGGACGGGGGAGGCGGTGTCGTGGATGGACAGGATGTGGGTGATGTTGTGCCGAGCCAGCAGCTCCCGGTCCCGAGCATCTGAGGATCGCAAAGAAAATCAAAGTTTCTCCTGCACCTTATCGCCATGTCGACCAGCCCCCCCCCCACCCTAAATCAAGCCTGCTCTGCCCAGCAACACCCCCTCCTCCCTCCTTAAAGGCCTTCCAAGCAAATGTGGCTTTTGCTTGTTTTGAACTGAAAGAAAACCGGAAAACCAATGTTTCTAAAACAGGCCAGCAGCTTGGCCCAAAAGCCAGAAACTGTAATTGTTTTAATCAAATTTGTTCTTTAAAAGGAAGCCAAACGTTTTCTGGCATGGACAGATGTGCTTTGAGATTTTTTTTCTCATGCTTTGCAAGTTTGCAGGATGGTGTTGATGCCAGTGGAGCCTGCACCGAGGCCTCTGGCCAGATTATTATTACTTTATTTTACCTAGTTTATTGTATTTATTGCATAAAAATATAGGTATGAAATATTATGACTGAAGTTGAAGCCACTCGCACAAGCATCATAAATGTGCAGGTATAGACTCTGGACTCCTGGAGTCAAATATATAGGATGACAAACTGACTTTTTTGGATTAGAGACGACTTATTTTGTGAAAAATAACCAATTTAAATGAGTAGCAACATTATGGTAAGCTGTTATTAGCTGTTATTTGTTGTTATTTGTTGTTATTAGCTGTTATTTGTTGTTATTAGCTGTTATTTGTTGTTATTAGCTGTCAGAAGCCATTATTAGCTGTTATTAGCTTTTAAGGGGAGTTGTGGCTACTATAAGGAGTCTAAGTCACACCCATCTTGCTCTGGTCCTTGGCCCCCTAATGCCAATATAATGAATGGGAATCTATGGAGCAATAAAAAAACAACAGAAATTCTGATCCAGTTTGATATTTGACATAGATTTCATGTATATGTCTTCATTATAACGCCATAAGAGTGGGGCAGGCGGGGCGGGGTTAGATGGATCATGGGTGTGTAAGTTGAGGTCTTCCAGGAAGCAGGGCTCCGCTGTAATTCAAACAGAATAAATCCTCCTGTCTGTGGGGAACCAAAGCCCCGCCCATCTTCTTTAGGTACTGCCGAAAAAAAATAACGGAAGTCCATGAGATGATAAAGTTATTTACTGATTGCGTTTGGTATGTGCCATAGATTTAACATATGATGTCCATGAATTTTAGACACATTTTGATGCCATGTAAGCGCTGATTTACACCCAGCTCTGGATTCTCATGTCAGTTCTCTTGTTGGCTCTTCCTTCTTCCATCTCAGGAACGTTGCTAAGCTGAGTCCCATTCTGTCCCGCTCTGAACTGGAGATTGTTCTCCACACCTTCATCTCCTCACGCTTAGACTACTGCAACTGGCTTTTCTCTTGTCTGAGCAGAACCTCCCTGAAGCGTCTACAGGTGGTCCAGAATGCCTGTGCTAGGCTGCTGACCAAGTCCTCCAAACACACCCACGTCACCCCGCTCCTCTTCCAGCTTCACTGGCTGCTGGTTAACTTCAGGGTTCATTTCCAGATCCTGGTTCTGGTTTTTAGGGCCTTACATGGACAAGCACCATCATACATTGGTGATCTTCTCAGTCCCTACACCCCCAGCAGGTCCCTGAGGTCCAGTGATCAAAGCCTACTGGTTGTGCAGCACCAGGCTAAAGACCAAAGGTGACAGATCATTTGCTGCTGTGGCCCCCAGACTCTGGAGCTCTCTCCCCCTGAGCCTGAGATCAGTGGACTCAGTGGTCTCCTTTAGAAACTCACCTGTTCAGGTGGCTTTGGTGGGACCTGCTGCTGATTCTTCATCACTACCTTCTCTTCATGCTGCTGGTTCTACCAATTCTGCCTTTCCAGGGATCCTGTATTACCTTTTCTCATTCATTTTCTTTATCCTTTTCCTCACATTTTTTTTATCACAATATATACTTTTTCCATTTTTTATGCTATTTTTAATTTTTTGTTCTTGTGAATCACCTCATGACTTATCTTGAGAGGCGCTATATAAAAGATTGTTCCTTCCTCTGCTGTGATCGCTCATTTTATCATGGATGTTTACTTTTGCAGATAACTGAAATGTGTGAAAAAAAATTAATCTTAAAAACAATAAACAGCTTATTTTGTGTGTTTATGATGCACATACATCTGAATTTGTGCAGTTTTTATATAAATAAATATAAAAAATAGCCCCAAGCCTTCATAAATATCATAGAGAGTGCATAGCTGCCATCTTTAACCCTGTTTAATATTTCACTCCCCATTCATGAATCTAAACGTTAAAACGTCTCACTAACTCAGACACCTTCCTGATTATTTCCTCTTTTCCTCCCAGAAACAGAAAGTTCGAGGAGTTTAACGATGACGATAAAAGACTAAACTCTTGTCATCAGATGAATCAGGTTTCCTATCTGACAACAGTTTCCTGAGCATGTTTACAAAAACAAACCAAAATCCTTTCATGTTTCCTGTTGTTCCTGCGTGGTTACGCCATAAACATGTAGGGTGACACGCGTCTGACAGACGAGCTCAGGGTGTCTTCTGGAAACAAGTGGAGGGACATGCAGGGACACCCCCACAGAGTGGGACATCCCCTCCCACACCCACGCTCCTGTAGTGGAGAATCATGTTTCCCCAGCTGCTCACACACACACGCACACACACACACACTCACTCACACATGCACACACACACACACAAACTATCACACACATGCATATACACACTCACACACACACTCGCACACAAACACACATGCACACACACACTCACTCACACGCGCACACACACACAAACTATCACACACACACTCATACACATACACACACATGCACATGCACACACACAAACTCACATACAAACACACACATGCACATACACAAACTCACATACAAACACACACACACTCACACACACACTCACACACACACTCACACACACTAGAATTAAACAGTGCAGGACGAGGACCTGTGACCTCTCTACTCTATAGAAACTCAGCTCAGCGTAGCAGATCACCACACGCTGCTGCGGATGAGGAACTGAAACACGCTCTACGACTTGATCCTGAAAATAATCAGTTCTTCACTCACATGATGGGAGGAGCCACGGCTCACCTTTAAGGTTCCCGAGGTAGAGATCTGGAAGGATCTGAAAAGAGGAAACTTGGTGGTTTCAGGTGTTTTTAGTGACATGTGCTACATGCAGACTGGTTCCTACCTTGGTGATCCCGTTACCCATGTCTGTCCCGAGTCACAATCTGGACCTCATTGTCCTCCAACTGTCCCAGAGGACATTCACACTGGCCATAATGAAGCCGTCGACGTGTCCACGGCTCACGCTGAGAACGTGTTGATGAGGTTTACGTAATGTCACCTCAGCAGCAGGACACACTGCTCAGATGTTTATATTTAGACCGGGGGGGGGTCTAAATGTGGACATACCAGCCAGACAAAGATGGCAGAAGGCCAGAGGAAAGAGGAGACAGGGCTGTTGGACCATACAAGGAGACCTTCTGCAGGGAACACCTAACTCCACTTAGTTCACCAGGAATTTCTATTTTTTATCTGAAATCAAAGCAGATTATTAATTTACGTGTTTCAAATCATTCTAGAAAAGGCTGGAGCCATGTTCTCTGTGGTGAAACCGCCACATGGAGCCTTTCTCTTTAGGGCTTCGTCACCAAACATCAGTCTGATGTTCTCATGAAACTCTCTAGGCTTTGTCCAAATGATACTTTGTGTTTCCAGTAAACCTGGAGAGCTCTTCGAGGCGCCGCTCAGAGTCGCCGGAGGTATTTTTAGCCCGGTTGTGTTCCTGAGTGCGGTTCACTGTGTGGCAAAGGAGCGTGGAGGCGTTTACCAAAAAGCAGGAGGTCTGAACAGCTCATCAGACCCAGAAGGAGGCAGAAAAATACCCTTTAATAACATCAGCCGAGCGTGCTGCTGTTTCCTAGAACAATCAGTGTTTAAAGTCTTTAAGTCGTGCTTTACTTAAGGTTTAAGGGACGTTCTTTTAGAAATAAATATTATTATTATTAAGGAAAAGGTTGTTATTGTGAGTTAAAGTCCACATTAGGTCCCTTTCCAATTTAATCTACCTAAATATGTTCTTGTAAAGGTTTTTCTTTAAATATTCAAAACAACTTTATTTCTGATTTTAAATGCATTTATGATTCAGAAAGAATTCCTCCTTGGTGGTTTTGAAGTTTGCTGATATTTTCTCACATGAAACTGAAATATTTTGTATAATTTTGGATTTAATTTAGGAATTTTGTCAAGAAAATATTTGGATGTAGCTGGATCTAAATACCTCACTCTTAATCTAACACATTTATTTTATGTTATATAACTAAAGAAATACAGTTTTTAAGAACTAAATCAGGTTCTGCCTTCTGATTCAAATTATTTGTCTTTAAATTTACTAAAATTAATCCTATTTTAAAATGATTCCAGTCAAATCATCTCCAAAATTAAATTATGTGTTTAATTTAGGTTTAAGAGAAATAAAATCATGAGGCAAACAGTGACAAAATGAAACTTTCAGATTAATACACAAGATATTAATTTTTAACCAATTTTTGTGGTTTTAGACCAGATTTAAATCAGGGAACGTTTGATGTTTTTGTTCCTTTTTGCACTTTCGCTTCAAATGTTTTTCCTGTGTGGAAAGTGCTGAACTGAATCCAACAGCCCGGCCGGACTTCCCTTAAAACCAGCACGAGGCGGATTTTAGGCAGTCTAGCAGGTTATCTCTGTAACCAGCCTTAACCGGTCATTTCTAACCAGTCATCTCTCACCAGTTTAACCAGTTTAACGTCCAGCTGCTCCTCCGGAGGAAACGATGGCCGCCTTGTTTTTAACCGGAAGAAGTTTGTTAAAGTGTAGAATTAGAGGCGTGAAAGCGACGCAGCGGCTCTGGTAACAGTTTAATGTTGAACATGCATGTTGATGACGACGATGAGGATGCGCACGTGCACAATACTTCAAATCACTCAGAACACATTTAGGAAGCGCGTTCTGGTTCAGCTGTTTTGTTGTTGTTGCACTTTCACCGCCGACCACTGGGTGGCGCCAAATACTCGGTATCGTTTCTGTTTTTGGATTTTAAAACTTAATTTTTAGCTCTCCGTTTTAGTAGAAACGTTTAAACCTATTGTTTATTATTGTTGTTGTTGTTATTATTGTTATTATTATTTGGTGTTTTTTGTCATTTAAATACTTGTATAGCCTGGACAGCCATGCTTCCTAATGGGAATGGTTTGATATGACAGAGGGAGAGTCTGGCAGGCCAGGCTACTTGTACTACATTTACTATTTTCGCTACAAATCTTGAGTTATTTCAGCAACTTTTTAAGTCAAAAATTTCAGCTCTTTCAGGAAAAGCGTGCCTAATCTTTTGGTATTAAAATAAAAACTATAATTTTTTCTACTATTTTTCAGCTCAGAATCATTAATCTGATGCAGAAATTGAGCTGAACTTTGCGCCTTGTTCTATTTTAACCAGTTATTACTCTGTTCACTCATCTTCCAGCTATTATATTTTATTTTTCTACTAATCTTTCAGAACAATCATAGAAAGAGTTGAAGGATAAACTAATTTTTCCACTCATCATCTGCTAATTTCCCCAGTTCAGTTCAGCTCATTTTTAATTTTTTCAGCACTCAGCCTGCATTTCTGCAAGAAATGCGATTTAATTATGTAATATTTTAATTTTAGCAAACTTGATAGGAATAATGCTTGTTTTTTTATGTAAAATGAGGTCCTACTAATCTGAAATAGCAAGAGGAGATTACATTTTCAGGTCTCTGGAGGTGAAATTGTTAGAAAACACCTGAAACCTCTGCATTATTTTATCTATAATTATGACTTTCACCAATGGACCTATGCACTTCTCAGGTTCTGGGTCATAACTTTAAAACTATTTATTTACTATTTGATCATAGGGCAGCAGTAGCTCAGGAGGTAGAGCGGGTTGTCCAGTAATCGGAAGGTTGCAGGTTCGATCCCGGCTCCGGCCAGAGAATGCTGCTGTGTGTCCTTGGGCAAGACACTTAACCCACCTTGCCTGCTGGTGGTGGTCGGAGGGACTGGTGGCGCCAGTGCTCGGCAGCCTCGCCTCTGTCAGTGCGCCCCAGGGCAGCTGTAGCTACGTTGTAGCTCATCCCCACCAGCGTGTGAATGTGTGTGTGAATGGGTGGATGACTGATTGTGTTGTGAAGCGCCTTGGGGGGTTGTAGAACCCTAAGAAGGCGCTATACAAATACAGGCCATTTACCATTTACCATCATTTTTAATCCTCATCCATTTTTTTACTCTTTTAGAAAATGCACTGATTCTTGTTTTGAGAACTGATTTCTGTACTGACTCTGAATGCCAATACTGATTTTATTATTCTAATGTATCTATATAAATATAATTAATGAACCAGATACATTTTTTATATATAATTACCTTGAAAAACTACAACTTTGGAAGTCAAAGCGGTGGTTTCATGGACTCAGAAAAATGGATGAAAATAGTTTTTATTGCTGCTGAGCAGTGGTGTGTTTATGGACCAGCAGTTCTCTATCATCATAACAAAAAAAGTTTTCGTTTATTTTTCCACCTCTTCAGACATACATCATGTAATATCATCTTGCAAAAGTTCATTAAAACATCTTTAAATGGAAATATTTTCCTTTTTTATCCATTTCACTTTAAAATTGATGTAAAAAAGAACTTTGCACAGATCTTTATATTGTAGACAGATCTGTTTTTGTCTCCCTGCAGCTCCTCCGTGTCCTCCGGTCAGCAGCGAGTCAACGGAGTTGATCTGTACTACGAGCGAACGGGCGAAGGGAAACATGCTGTTCTGCTGATTCCTGGTGCGCTTGGTAAATGCAGCCACACACAGTCTTAGCATGTGGCCTCTGCTAGGATCAACAAGGGTTTAAATGTGTGCTAAAGTGTCCTTTAAAGGAGTCAAACACTCATTTCAGTAAATCTGTGGTCTCTAGTATGAATGAACGTCTTATGAGTTGTTTTCTGAGGAAAGAAAACTGGCGCTCCTGTTTCAGGAAGTAGAAGTTAGTCAGAGGAGTGGGGGACAGTAAACAACAGGATTACAGGTCATTTGAATATTCATGAAATGCTAATACCTCGCCTCTGATTGGCTAACAGCAACATGACTCTTCCGCTGCCGCCGTTCGCTCTTCTTTTCTTGGAAAAAATGCAACATTGATGTTTTATCTTCACAAATAACACACGCCTGAAGGAGTTCTGCTGTGTGGTGGAGTTGCTAATGCTAACGGTTAGCTTCTACTTCCTTCTCTGCTCTCTCCTGGATGCTAAAGCAACACATTGAACAGCTTCACTAGTTGATATGAGCATTCATGCAAAGAGATAATGATGCTGGAACCAGTGTTTAATAAACGTTCCTCCAGTTGCAGCAATTATCCTACAAAACCGCTCTGTTGTTCTCACCACAGGAAGCACCAAGACAGACTTTGGTCCTCAGCTGAAGTCTGTGAATAAGGAACGCTTCACGGTGGTTGGCTGGGACCCTCGTGGTTACGGACGATCCCGTCCTCCACCCCGAGACTTTCCTCCAGACTTCTTTGAGAGGGATGCAAAGGATGCAGTGGATCTGATGAAGGTGCTGCAGCTGTTGGATGCTGTTAGAACGTTCACCATCACAAAAACAAAACCCATTACCTTTATTTGTCTTTTCTTTGTTAGACTTTGGGCTTCGGCAGGTTCTCGCTGCTCGGCTGGAGCGACGGAGGAATCACTGCTCTGATCGCAGCTGCCAGGAACCCACAGCTGATCAACAAAATGGTTGTCTGGGGATCCAACGCTTTCGTCTCTCAGGACGACCTCAAGCTTTACAACAGTACTCCACTTTTTATTGGCTGCTGGTGTAGAAGTAAGAAAAGAAAATGAGCGTTCTTAAAACTGATTTTTGTGTTTTTGTGGGAATGCGCAGTGGTCCGAGACGTCTCCAAGTGGAGCGAAAGAATGAGGCGGCCCATGGAGGAGGTGTACGGAGCAGAAGCTTTTGCTAAAACCTGGGAGAACTGGGTGGATGGGATTGCTCAGTTTGCACAACGACCAGAAGGTGAAAACTCCACGTTACACATCAGCATGAACAAATTTAGACTCCTCTTGTCATATTACACTTATAACTCTTGTTTTGTGTTCAGAGCTCAAATGCTTCCTCTGCTTTCTCTCTTTAGGAAGTATCTGTATGGAGCATTTGCCGCTGATCAGCTGTCCCACCCTGATCATCCATGGAGAGAAGGACCCCATGGTGCCCAGCTTCCATCCTCAGTACCTCCACAAACACATAAAAGGCTCACGGTGAGACCACATGCCCAGCCTTAGTATATGAGTTACACCTCAGTATGTAACATTTTTTATGTTATTTACACATTTAGGTTGCATTTAATGCCTGAGGGAAAACACAATCTCCACCTGCGGTACGCTGAAGAATTCAACAAACTAGTGGAAGATTTTCTGGAAGAAAGCCCAGATTATTTTTCCACCTCCAAAATCTGAACTGTGTGTAAACTCCTTGAATATAATTTGGTGACTAATTTTTTTTAATCATAGTTTTTTGTTCTTCAGTTTGAATTGCATAATAAATATGTAAAAAAAATGATACACTAACTTAACAGAGCTGAGTGTTTTTTGGGAGATTCAAACATATGAATGATGAGGTGGGCGTGGTTTTATTATAGCTTTTTTTAGCTCGGTTGTTTCAGGCATTATTAATATATTGTGTTCACATAGATATGCCATTTCACATACTCTTCACATAGATTCTCAATTTTGTCTTAATTTTTCTTTTTTACTTTTATCTTTTTATTTTTTTAGTGTGCTTGTGAAGCGTATTGTGATTTTTTATTTTTAAAGGTGCTACATTAAAACCTTTCTTCTTCTACATCTTTATAAACTTTGAGTGTTCAAACACTATTGGCTGTAAAAAATAGCAAATTTTTTAGTGATAGAACAGCTTTAAGACGTTTCAAGACATGAAACAGGCATTACTATTTGTTTGCTTTTGCTACAGTCGTTCACCCCATAGACATGAATGCGTAGACATAGGCAGAAATCACTCGCCATACGCCATTGGGCCCAGTGTCGCCTGCGCCGCCATAGTGGATGGGTCCCTCACTCTCCAAACCCAACTGGAGTCAACGCAGGCTAAGCAACTATGCTCGTTTTTTCTACAGTCCACGGTTGTAACAACCGACGTACTATTGAAAACAGATCACGTGGGACTTTTCTTGCCTACCTGTTGGGATTTTATATTTAACATTTTTTTATTTATTTAATTTAATTATGTTTATATTTGAACTATCATGCCATACCATATGTCTGATTTTGTGAAAAAGCATAATAAAATGTGTTTTTAGTTGGGTAAGCGCCTTCCTCAGTAGAAATGAATGCACTGGGGGCGAATGGAGACCCATCCAAGATGGCGGCCGGCCACTACGGCGGCGCCAGTACACGAGGCATCTGTTGCTCTGTTCACCCTTACCTGCTTTGTCTCGCGGGTTTTCACATCCTCAAGCCGAAGGTCACGTTACCGTTTACAGATCTCGCGAGATTTAAGTGTTTGTAGGAAAGTGAAGCAGAATGAACGAGGAGCACAACGGAGTTGAGTTTGAAGGCATTTCGCTGCACAATTTCTCCGAGAAGATTTTGGAGCAGGTCGTTCACTTCCATGTGATGAAGCTCGACGGCGGGTTCTTCCTGTGGGTCGGTTCGGCTCCGGTTCTGTCCAACCTGGCGGTCTCCATGAGCAGCAAATACGTGAGTGTACGCAGCTAGCATGTCTCTCCTCAGTGGTCCCAGACCAAGTTGAGCTTCTTTTAAAGTTATTTAATTAAAAATATTGTCATTTTTCATCGGATTCATGAATATATTGTATTTTAGATTTTGACTTGTTTTCCCTTTCAGGATTCGATGCCTTTGTCCACATTAGTGATGGGAGATCCATCCAACACCACAGCAAGCTCTCTATCACAAAGATTAGGTAAACTTATTGTTTTACTATCATGTCTTCTAAAGTAAACGATGTATGTAAAAATATTCAAGAAAAGTCTCAGCGTTTATGAGCACTTTAGCTGATTTTACAGACAAAAAATAAATATTAGCATCGATCAATTACAGTTTTTTTATTCCTTCCAACTTTATTTAGTTTTTTGTAACGTGCCCATTTTCCTCCACCTACCCCTGCATTACACTAGTCCCCAGATGTTGCTATACTACGAAAAATATAACAATACTTGATTTTAGTCTTTTTATTATTATTTATTTGCACACGTTTCTGGTGGGGTAGAAATCCATCTCCAGGTCATCCGGGAGGGGCTCAGAGTAGACCTGCTGCTCCTCCAGAGGAGCCATTCGAGGTGGCTCGGGCAGATGGTTTTGATGCCTCCTGGATGCCTCCCTGGTGAGGTTTTCCAGGCACGTCCCACGTCCAACCGGGAGGAGACCTAAAGGAAGACCCGGGAGATGATGGAGAGACTATAGCCACTTTCATAAAACGATGCCGCCTATTTGCCGTAAAGCTGAAGCGGCACCAGGGAGCCGTTGGTCGTCCACAAGTGGTCAGACTGTGGCGGTAATGTGGCGCGATCATGTGCTTTTCACAAAAGATTACCCGATGGCCGTATAAAGGGGATGTGTGGGCGGTCTCTGCGCTGTCACAGACTTCCCTTTAACTTGGACATAACTTGATTTTTATTGTAATTGAAGCAGCACAAGTTGTTTTCTCAAGCCGCTCCGAAAGGTGTCTGTCCTCCACAGTCCCCGTGAGCTGTCTGGTGATCTGAGCTCCAGCTCTAATGGAGGGAATCTCCCGGAGCTCTGCATCGCTCCAGTTTTCCGCCTCAGCTGATTCTGTTAACAAAAGCAAAACTTATGCCCGTGTTTAGTGTCATTTTCAATATAGTTGCCAGCCAGAGCTTGATGGACATTCAACACGTGATCATGACACCTCCCTCTGTTGCGCCAAGGTGTAATCTTCATTTACAAGTCCGGCATTGTGGTAATATTGCTATCAAGCGTGCTGCAACATTCCCGCATCGCCATGCCGCCACGGTACATTCATAAGACACACCGTGGCATCAATACACTGATTTGCCGGCATGATGTGTCTTATGAAAGCGGCTCATGTTTCTCGTCTGGCCTGGGAACACCTTAGGATTCCCCTGGAGGAGCTGGCCCAAGCAGCTGGTGAGAGGGAAATCTGGGCCTCTCTGTTCAGACTGCTGCCCCCGTGACCCGAAAAAGGATGGATGGAAGTTTCTGGTGAACTACTAAGACGCTTCAGTCGTGTTAGTCGAGAAGGAAAACAAAAGCAACCCAGTTTGATCTCTGCTCTGGGATCAGTTAGTTGATTTCTGGCCTCTTCTATGTTCTTCAGGGTCAGCGAATGCTCACCAACACTAATTTGGGTTTAAACACTAAAATAAGAATTTGCTCTTTGAGCTGAAAGTGAACAAAAATCTCTTGTTATGTCTGTTTTGCAGCGAAGAGGACCAAAAAGCAGGTGTTTGTGAGTTACAGTCTTCCAATGACAGACTCCAGCCTCAGTCTGTTGGTGGAGAACCGGATAAAAAAGGAGCTGGAGCTTCATCCGGAGCACTTTTAAGCTCCTCCTCCTCCCACAGCAACCAAACCCCGACACCAAAACACCGACAATCACATCCAGTGTTCTTTTATTGACATAATAAATTAAATGGTTTATTATCAAAACATGTAGGCCTATGGCTTTTTGTACAAATGCATCATCTTATTAAAAAATAACACTTAGAAAACAGCATTAGTGGTTGTGTTTTTGTTTCACATCCAAACTAGGAACCATACAGCGTGTTAATACATGTGCTAGAGAGGGCTTTAAAAATAGTTTGGACCTGTTCTATAGTTGCACACAAACAATTACTGGGATGGTTTCTCTGGTCGATGTGCTTCACAGGCGATGGAGATGATGGTCCTCACGTGTACGCACACCTTACATTTTTATGCAGTCCTACGGGATAATCACATATTAAAGTGTTTAACTCTACACAGTCACAGCTACGCCAGATCTACGCTGCTATCATCTAATCCTCAGACGTTTATTTACCCCCAAAAACGAGGAAAAGTTGTGATTTCTGTCTGGAGTCACACTTCCAACGAGTAGGATTACAACGATACTACGGTACAGAGAAATACGATGGCGTTAGAGGGACACTCAGCGGAGAATCTAGCCTAGTTTCGAGATCGTTAAAATGTTGAGATGAAATACTATTTTCAGATTAAAGTCATTGTAGACAGAGAGAAGTCAGAATAGTGTTTAAAGAATACATTTGTTTTGTGATTGGAGTGAAATCTAAAGCTAAACCGGCTCTGACACACAGCCTTGGGTGACTCCGTCCTTCAGATTAGGTTTTAATAATGTCAATTTGGCACAAACATGACCTGCATCTGGACTATTTAGACTTTTCTAGGGTTCTAATTCAGTGAAACCTCTTGAAAAAGAGGCATCATTTTTGAATTTCCTCTGAGTGGCTCAGAAACGCCGCAGAAGAGAACAAGAGGCGAGAACCGGAGTGAAAATATTTGCTCAATAAGACGAAAATTGAAGCAACAAAATTGCCCTTCGGCAGCAATACAAAATAAATACTGGATCTCTTCATCTTCATTAGGTCTTCTCAGAACCATCACGATAAAGCCACCAGGATGCTGAGACGCATCATCAGACATACAGCAGAACGTCACGTCCAAATGTCCTCTCCGCTCTCAGACTTGTTTACGGTTTGTTGTCTAAAGGCTACGGACCACCGTGGTCTCCGGTTGTTCTTCACACCGACAACCTTCATAAACCCTAACGGTAACGGCACCTGCCTAAAGGTCAGCGTCTACGCCGACCTCGTCTCCGAGGATAAAGTGCCACATCGGGCTTTTATTAAAAACCGCAGACGAAGAAGAAAAATAAAACTTTTTGTGCCCTTTCATGCAAGAAAGTGTTTGTGGTGGCTGAAGTTCACAAACACTTGATTGTGTCTTTGATAATTAGTGCAAATTAACTTATAAGATGCAATGAAATCAAATCAGAGCTACAAACGGAAAACTCGTTTTCGTCTGGAACACCTGACCGAGCACGAGGACATCACCAAAGACTTCAGATATACTTTTTGGATAACTCCTGAATGAATCATTGTCACAACAAACAATGCAAATTTTCTATCATTGTCATCGTCTCCAACCTCACTGAACTAGAGTTCATCTGGTTCACCAGAGCAATTTTTATTCCCTTAAAAGATTTGTTCAGAAGCTGCTTCCTGTGGTTAATCAGCAGTTATTTGCACAGTAGAGGACTATTGCTGAGAGGCTCATACCCCGTTGGCCATGGCGTGATTCCCGATCACCTCACCACCTGTTGCTAGGGCGTAGGAGGCAGGTACCGCTGCCAGAGCGGTGGCCACTGCCACTGTGGCGCCCCCTGTGGCAGTGAGGTGCAACGGCGTGTCGTGGACCCGGGAGTAGTCCCTGTCACATTTGGCCAGAAGCAGGTGCTGCTCTCCCGGATGGAGCAGGGGTCGCCGGGTGAAGGTCTCGCCGTCGGCCAGGCTCTCCGGCAGAGGCTGACCCCGCGGCTCTGGCAGCAGCAGCAAGCAGATGATGCACAGCAGCGTGCAGCAGGCGAAGATCACGTGATGCAGGAAATAGCCCTTCTGGTTGTGGAGCTCCATGATGGGGGCAGTGAGCATCCCGAAGCCGGCGCTAGCCAGGACCAGACCCAGACCTCCACCTCTGTGCAGAAACAAACCACATCCAGGCATTACAGATGACTCAAGCTCTGAAGACTCTGGATTCACCACCTTTATTCTCTAACGTGCTGTTAAATATGTACGGAAGCGTATTATCAGTGCAGGAAAAAAATATTATTGTAATAACGAGAACATTTCTCATAACGTGATCTAAATCTTGTTTTAATGATAAGTGCACTTGTATACCACCTTTCAGAGTCAGAGGACTCCAAAGTGCTTTAACAGAAAAATTCTCAAAATAACATGTCTAATATCTCATAATAATAAGATGGATCTAAAGGGTATAAAGCCAACATCTCCCAGGATCTTTGAGTCTTGTCCAGAAGTTACAAAGGGAGAAGAGTCAGAGGACACCTCTTTAAGAAGCAGTCATTGGTCAGATGAAAATACTCCTCCACACTTCGGTCAGGCTATCCTCTGCTTTGAAAACAACTAAGGCTACGTTCACACTGCAGGTCTTGATGCTCAATTCTGATATTTTGAGTAAATCCGATTTTTTTTGTGGCTGTTCACATTATAACTGAAATGCAACATCAAACCCTCTCCAGTGTGAACGCTTCACGGCCCCAAAGCGACCCGCATGCGCAGAAGACAAGACGTCCCAGTCAGAACCAGGAGAGGTGGAGTTGTGATGTGAAAGCCTCACAGACAGTTCAGACACAGGATCACACCTGAGTCTCGTTTTGGGCTGGAAACTATTTTAAAAACTATTTTACTCCTTATTCCCGCCGACTTCCCGAGTTAGTATTCCCTGAAAATGTTCCGGTATTAAGGTCATTCACGAAGACCCTCCCGCCCCGGTCTCACGGAGACCGGAGAAACGCTTCGCTCCAGCAGCTCCTCCCGTTCTCATGCTTTCTTGTATTTTTAATTCCAAAACTTGACAGGATGTCCACACAGACCCCTGAATCCCTCTGTCAGCGCTTGACATCAGGAACGTCCTGACACGACGCTCACCTCCGCTGAGCAGTGACGTAGGAGGTGGATTGAATGCGACATGATCGTTCAGACTGCAGTCGCTTTCAAAAAATGCGCATATGTGTCGCAATCAGTACTACATATTGAAACGAACTGGATCGGATTAGGAAACATCGGATCTGTGCTGTTCAGACTGTCACAAAAAAATCAGATAAGAGTCACGTCAACATGCGGATTTGATGCGCTTTTGCCTGCAGTGCGAACGTAGACTAAGAAAACACCCTTCAGTTGGACCGTGATACCCAAGGACGCTAGCATGTTCTTGTGTACTTGACAAGTGTGTTCTTGGAACATGCAGTAGAAAAGAAAGTCCGTTCTACCAAGTACAGGAGCAGCAACAGACACATAGTTAGCTTCACACAAACAGATAAGATAAAAAACAGATGAGATATAAAAAAAAAGAAAAAAAATGCAGATAAAGATAAGATAAAACAGCTAGACATAAAAACAAAGGACTGTTCTCATATATAATATGTACAAGCCATCAAAACAGACTTAAAACAATCTTTAAGTACTCAGAAGCAGGCACATTGATCAGAAACTATTGAATGCAAGGAATTATTGAAGGTAGATAATGGAACGTAGGTAGTGAGCTTTAGTGATTTTTGCAGTTCATTCCAGTCATTGGGAGCAGCAAACTGGAATGAGGAGCGGCCAAAGGAGGCGCGAGCTTTGGGAATAACCATAGAGATTAGGTTACTGGAACGTAAAATGCGCTGGTTGTTGGAAGTGATGAGTAATGAGCGAAGATAATAACAAAATAACAATTAATACATCATATTTGTATAATATTTAGTCCACTTTTGATCAAAACTGATAAAATACCAGCATTTCCCACTGTTTATAAAAATCGGCAGAGACAGCAGAAGTAAGGGCCATCCAAAGCATTCCCCACTGTTCTAAATCATCTGTTACCATGGTGATGCGAAGTGAAACTGCGTATAGAATTGTAGCTCAATAATCCCTCAAACCGTTAATGTTTTGAGTCATGTTTTAAAGCTATAATGTTCACACGTTAAAGGCAAAATAAACATTTAAGGACCTCTCTGAAGGCTTTTTAGAAGGGATGATTTACTCTCGTCTGACTTTCTGAGGTGTGTAATTCCAAACTCCACCACAAGATGGAGACATTAAACCACTTGAGAAAAGCTGTGTTAAAATAATAATGGAACGCAATAAAAGGGACAATTTAATATCTTGCGTTTGAAATAAAAATATTTTAGTTGCTCATAGTGTTGGACTCACCTAATGACCGTCGGGGTGATTTCAGCACAAAAGAAGATGCTGAGCGTGCTGACGGCGTGAGACGAGAACATGCCGATGATGGAGAAGGCCACCGAGAATTTCCTGTTCAGCGTGTCTCGCAGAACTGTTTAGGAAAAGAAGGGTGAGAGTCAGATCCACTGAAGGTTTAGGGTTTTAGTGATATATTAAATGTGGAATCCCTGCAGGCTGAAGCTTTACCTGTGTCGTGGCGAAGGCTGTACTTCCCAATCACTGGATCCCATCAGAGAGCGTCGCAGGGTAGGGAAAAAAGCAAAGCAAGTCATTAGTAAGCACAAAGAGCTGAACAGTGCTGACTCAATAAAGCTAAATAAAAAAGAACCAGCCTTCAGGGAAACTCGGAATAGTTTACCACAGAAGGCTGAATGCAGATGTAGGTCAGAAATGCAGAATGAGGAGCGAGGTCTTTTGTGACTCAGGAACAGCCTGCAAGGTCTGCTGGAACATTTTCTTTATACCCTAGATGATGCATTTCCAGGGGTTTGGAGTTGGATACAAAGCTTTACAGTTCTCTCTCACTAATTATCTATACCGCTAATTACTCAGTAAGGTGCTGGTGTCTATCTCCAGCAGTCATCGGGCGAGAGGCGGGGGTCCCAGTTCTCCAGTGCATCACAGGGACACATGGAGACAAAGAACCACTCACTCCCACATAGGGACAGTTCAGAGTCTCCAATCAACTTAATATGCATGGTTGCATGGCAGTACCCCAAGAAAACCCATGCATGTAGGGGTGTAACCATAGACGTGAATACGTAGACGCCCCATTGGGCGCTGGAGAGCGCAACAGCATCGCCACCATATTGAATGGGTCTCCTGACTCTCTAAAGTGAGCAACTATGCCTGTTTTTGTGCAGCCTACGGTTGCAACAACCGGTGTACTGTTGAAAACAGATCACGTGGGATTACTATTGACTTTTCTAGCCTACCTGATGGGATTTTATATTTAAAATTATTTTGTCTATTTATATTTTAATTACCATGCCATACCATGTGTCTGATTTTGTGAAAACGTTTGATAAAATGTGTTTTTTTTGTTGGGTAAGCACCTTCCTCAGTGGAGGTGCTTCCTGAATGGAGACCCATCCAAGATGGCGGCCGGTAGGGCTGTGTATTGGTAGCATTAAAGGGTTGGATTGGGGGGTTAAACCACCAAATATTTCCAGAGCTGCTGTGTCTGCAGCTCACCGCTCCCCCAGGGGATGGGTGAAATATGGAGATGTAATTTCACCAGTGATGATGACTTGGGACTTTAACTTTATTACTCACAGTTGAGCAGTCCCAGCTGTAGCAGCGATGCCAGAGCCGTTATGATCATGAAGGCGAGGAGCCCCCCACGCCTGCCCATCAGCCCCACAGCGGGGCAAAGAGCCAGGCAGGTTGCCACGGCGATGCCAGCCATGGTGTAATAGTCAGCGTGGCACAAAGCCGTGGGCTGGGCCTCTGGATCCAGCATGCTGCGGGCGAAGCAGTGGTGAATTCCATAACCCGTCAGCCTGAACACACGAGACCGTGAGAACACAGCGAGCGAGGCAGGAGAGAGCAGTTCAGGTGATGAGCCACTTACGAGTTGACGCACAGCACCACGATGTTTTTCCACAGGTTCCTGGTGCTCATCATCTTCACGATGCAGGTCCTCTGGGGCTTCCTGTGCAGCTCCTGCTCCAGCTCTGGCAGAAACACGAAACACACACCTTCAGACCTTTTTCCTGTCAGGCGGGAGAGGCCGGGCCGCTAAGGGACCTTTTAGCACCGAGGAGCTAAAGTGCAGGCTGCAGACTGATTCATCACTTCACAGCTTCCCACCAGCCTGCTTGGCCATAAAGTGGTGAACACTCATACAAGGCAGGAGGGGGCGTGAGAAAATAACCAGCATGTGGAAATATTTAAGGGCTGCTGCACAATTAATCAGCAGCTCTTCTAGATATCGATTAAGAAATAAAAAAGCTGCTGTGTTCACTTTGACTGGATAAAGCTGGGAGCTTCGGGCGCTTCCCCAAGCTGTTTTTTATTCACAATGAACATTTTCTGTTTACAAAAAAGGAAAAATGAATTACTTAAATCAATTAAAGATGGCCGCCGCAGCTAGTAGAGCTTGGCAAAAGTCGGTCAGCTTTACGAACATTGAGCTGTCAGATTATGCATGATGTTATTTTTTAAATCCATCATCTTAGATTAAAACAGACTTGAAGGGCAGGAGCACTTTAAGCTTTCAGTCCTGTAACGGACGGATCGATCCCGTTACAGAGGGGAAGTGTGACTTTAGTGATCCTTCAGCGATGGCTCTTGCTTTAACGTGAAGAGTTTTTTTTATTTCTGTTCACGCTGCAACATAAAGCTGCAGGTGAGGGTGTCGGAAGTTTGCGTCACCTGCGAGAACTCCACTGGGCTCCGTTGTCATGTCAACCTGGTTCTTCCTGGCGATGCGCAGCATCATGGCTTTGGAGCGCTTGTAGTGCTGGGTGGCCAGCAACCAGCGAAGTGATTCAGGAAAAATCCTGAGGGGGGGGGGGGAACAGACAAAAGATGAGAACAGAATGTGCTGTAAGAGCAAGAAAGAGACAGAAAGCAAGAAGAAAAGAGAGCATTGTTTGTGTATTGAGTGCTTGTACTGTGTAGTGAGTACTGTACAAGCCATCGCCTGGCTCACACCCCCCTCAGAGGGCGGCACTCACCAGACGTAGGGAAGCATCAGAACGAAAGGGCTGATTATGGCGATCTGCAGCACCTGCCAGTCATCCCCGTTTGGCCAATAGCGGCACAGAGCGGCCGCGGCCGGCATCAGGAGCTGCCCGCCCACCTTCAGAAAGCTGGCCACCATGGTCATGGAGAAGCGCCAGCCTGGCAGACAAAGCTCGATTCCTAAAAAGGAAACGGCGAGGTTTTATTTTAGTGCTGCTGCTGCACCAAGAGAGACGACTGAACCAGCAGCAGCTCTAAGCAGAGCTTTTTTCTGAATAATCCCAGTTTAACTTCAGCTTCCCAGCCGAGGATTTTCAGAGGACTCAGCTGCTCCGTGTCCCTTTTCACCCCCCCGCCCCCCAACCGGGTTCCCATCCCCGCCTGTAGCATGGTACAGCCCAGATGGCCTGGCCCTCTTGAAGGTGACCATTGTTGGTGTATGAAGAGTGAGGGAGGAGAGACTCCGTAACCTGGATGCTCAATTATTATTATTATGGAAAACAGGGGGGGGGTGAAGGGAGGGTGGGAATGTAGGGGAGCAGGGGTGGAATACAAATGACTTTTCCCATTAGGAGGCTGTGAAAAGTCCATATTCATCAGTAAAATAACAAAAGGAGGGACTGGTGAAAAGAGAATAGGGTAACAAAGGGGGGGGGGGGGGTAAGTGTAATTAAAATTTAAAAAAAGATGTAAAATTCCTTTAGATCAAGTCAGGAAGCCTGGGAAAGAAAAGTTCCGTCTTACTGGAAATCATTTCATCTCTTTCCCGGTTTTCCTCACTGGAACAAAAACTAAGACAGGAAATAATCTGACCCGTAATCCTGCACCTGACCATCTGCTTCTCGCTCCTCAGCCAGAAACTCGGGGTGTTTTCACTCGGTGGCGGGAGCCGAGTCTCACGTTTATTTATTTACTTCATTAGGATTCGTGTTCGACTGGGATGGCTTTCAACTTTTCAAAGGAGCATTTTGGACATTTTTGCTGTTTTAGATTCCTGATCAGCCTCCGTTCAGAGAATTAGAGTTTGTTTCTGAGAGGACTGAGGAGCTAACGGCTAGGTCAAACTTAAAACGGCCCTCAGATAACCCGGGGGTGGTGTGTGTGTTCAGAGCCAGAGAGCAAAACAAAAATAATAATGCCTTAGTGGACCGTGACATATCTATCAGTGATTAATGATTAGCTCACGCTTTATTAACATGTTAGCTTTTTCAACTCCAGTGTTTTTTCTTTGAAGCACTTTGTGATATTCGTCCTTTAAAGGTGCTTTATTAATAAACTTTGTCTTTTAATCACCTTGGAACCAGAAGGATGTGAACTATTTCTACAAACGCAGGCTGTTCTACATCAGCTAAAAGACGTTAATTATTCATGAGTTTGACACAAAAACACCTTAAAAGAGCTGAAATCTCCGTTTAGGGTCACGACTTTCACCCGATCCAGTTTAAAGGTTCAAACGTGAGATTTATTACGTTTTCTTGTCAAACTGTTTTTAATAGAAACGTCTAAAATGGGTCTTTGTCTAGTTTTAACTTAAATTCCTGCAGATGCTGATAATTCTGATTGTTATAGAAGAGAACGAGCTAAAAAAATAGGTTGAGATGGAATAAAAACAGCCTCTGATGAAGGACTCGGCTCCAGCTGAATGTGAGAAGAACTCGTCTTCTTGTGCTGATTACCCCCCCCCCCCCCCACACACACACCCTTTTGGCTCTGAAGTGGCTCTCACCATCCCCCACTCCCCTTACTCCCCCGTCCTCCTCCTCTTGCTCCTTTCATCAGGCAGCTTCTCCTCTGACTTACATCTGAAAGTTTCTGAGGCTCCGCAGAACAAAGCAGATGATCTAATGGTCAGAATGTCTTGTTGAGACACACACACACACACACACACACACACACACACACACACACACACACACACACACACCGCTGCTCCCATGGCCTGAGGCGGGGAACTATTGGTTTTCTATCATCAGAGTTCAGAGTGGAACCAGCCTGAGTTTGTGATGATAAACAGCTGCTGAAATGTTCTGAATCACCAGATTAAGTCACAAAAACATCACAGGATTTAAAAATCAGGACCTGAGTTACTTAAATTTATATTTTTGTGGATTTAAAAAACAAGAACAGTCAGCTGCTGCAGCCTCGGCAGCGACTTCAGAGACGGGGAAGGGATGGAAAAGCTTTAGAGGCTCGACAAGGTCGCAGCATCATCATCCTGCTGAGTCAGCACAACTCATCATCCTCGGTCATATAAAACACACACACACACACACCTCCTGTGTTCATTATAGGACAGAAATATTAACCCTTGATTGGTTTAAAACTAACGTCAGATCATTTGTTTACTTCAGGTTTTTAAATTAAAGGAAAAATGTATTTTATCACCAGATGTTAAGTCTTTGTTTTACTGATTAAACTTTTAAAATACTCTATTGTTCTCAGCTGTGCGTCTAACTCAAACCAGCATTTTCACCCCCAAAACAACATCTGATTATCAGAATTGGCCCATTTGTAGCTAGAACGGCCAATCTGAAACTCAGAAATCCGATTTTTTATTTAGATTTGTGCACCCACCTTTACCAAGCAGATATATAGAAAATCCCACGTTTCCCTGTTCTGTGAACTCACCATCGCTAAATGCTAGTTTACGACAACAGATCTTCCTCGTGGAGTATTTTTACTTCCAGAGTTTTAACTAAAGAAATCCATGATTTCTGGTTCTTTGAGCAAAATCAGACAAAATCAGCATCAGCAGGTCTGAGCTGTAGAATAATCAGAAATCTGGATCGGCCCTCAAATTCAGAATCGGTGCATCTTTAGAGTTCAGGCCTCAGACATGCAAAAGTATCATGCTGTGTTTATTTTTGTTTGGATATTGTAAACAGTTTTGTTTATTCCAGCTGTGATGCCTTCCTGGGGGGCCATCGGCTGGCACACTAGTGCCTGATGTTAACTTTTTACTTTCTTTAACAGAGAATGTGCTACTACTAGTTCACTTGTTTATTTGTGTGTGTAGCCATTTTTATAAGACACATCATGCCAGCAAATCAGCGTAATATTGCTGCAACGGTGTGTCTTATGAACGCGCCATGGCGGCATGACGTTGCAGGAATTTTGCGGCATTCGTGCCGCCACACTTGGTAGTAATATTACCGCAACGCCAGACTTGTGAATGCACATTCCGCCTTGGTGCAACAGAGGGTGGTGTCATGATCGCGTGGCAAATTAACGCTGAACTTCGGCCGGCAGCTATATTAAAAATGAAAGTAAACACGGGCATAAGTTTCGCTTCTGTAAACAGAATCAGCTGAGATGAAAAACTGGAGCGATGCAGAGCTCTGGGAGCTTCTCTCCATTAGAGCTGCAGCTCAGATCACCTGACAGTTCACGGGGACGGTGGAGGACAGACGCCTTTAGGAGCGGCTTGTGAAAAAACTTAAGGAGCGCAGCTTCAATCACGGTAAAGTTATGACCAAGCTAAAAGGAAATGTGTGGCAGCGCAGAGACCGCCCCCATACCCCCTTTATACCACCGTTATGTAATCCTTTAACTAAGTTAACGGATTAAATCAGACATACACAGGATGAACGTACCGAAGATCATTATGTAATCTTTTGTAAAAGGTCAAGATTGCGCCACATTACCGCCACGGTCTGAGCTTTTATAAACAACCTGAAGCTCCCTGATGCCGCCTCAGCTTTGCGGCAAATTGGCGGCATTGTTTTATAATTTAGTGTATCTGCTCTGTCTTCTCAAACCCCAGTGAGTCGTGACAGACGGCTGCTCGTGATCCAGGTTCTGTTGGAGGTTTAACTGTTAAAGGGGAGTTTTCCTCTCCACTGTCGCTACATGCTTGCTTAGTATGGAGACTGTTGTGAAGACACTGACACAACAAGTCAGTGACTTGATGCAATCTGCTGGGTTTCCTTTCAACTAATTGGCATAATGACCTGAACTCAATGCACTAAGTAGGTTCAATTGGAACGTTTACTTTATAAAGAGCCTTGACTCTTGTTGTGATTTGGTGCTGTATAAATAAACTGAATTGTTCTCTGTTTGACTCTTTAAATCATAGTAATTTTGTTAATCTGCATTCAGTTCCTCATCCTCATCACCGTAAAGTTATTTCAAGAACCATTTATGCACATTTAAAAAAAATTCTGTGAAAAACAAGAAGGCACAGAGGAGCCTTTGACTTCCATGATTCACACTCACCGACACAATACGTCTTTGTCCCGAGAAGACTCGTCAGACAAAGAGCTGCTTTGTGTTAAAGTGCTGAAATTACTTAAGATTTCCAGATATGTTGTTTTTCTACTTGTTCTTTATTCATTTACCGTGATTTGCACCAACACAAAGATCCTCAAACAGCTTTTTAGAGCTTCTGTCACATTTTAGCAGGATTAATTTTGAGGTTTAGAGGAACAGCTGATCGAAAACCAGCAGGAGAATAATCGCTCAAGGCCAAAAAAAGCACAGAAGTTTGGCTCTTTTAAGCAAAAATAGGACATTTTGCAACTTTCTGTCCTTACAGGATCCTGGAAAATCAGATACACCTTGCAAAAAGGATACTCTGTCTCCTAAAAGATCATTGCAGTGTTACGACTAAGTGTGCAGAAATGGTGCAATAAGCAAATATTTGCCTCGGTGGAGTTTATTGTGCAGAATGTGCTGCAGGGAGATAACGGAACAATGAGACTTAAAACGAGCTGTAATGAAACGGGAAGACGAGGAGAGCCAGAGAGATTTAGAAACAAAAATAATGCAGCAGGGATATTTCTGATGATGATGATGCAGATGGAGCCGTGCAGCAGCCAGATAAACCCTGTACATTCATGTTTTATACAGCATGTTTATTTATAAAACTCGACCTCCTTTTTGTTTACCACTCAGCAGACGTCTTCATGCCTCAGCATCTGCTTTTAAAGCGGTTTTATTTAAAGGTGTGGAACACTGAAAAAACATTTTTTAATGATTATTTCTGATTCCCACCATGCAAAGACCTACAGACGTGGTCTGGACCGACGGACTCAATATAGACATGATCTGCACGTCCATGCGATGTTGAATGTTTGCAGGGTTGTAATCAGTCACTCTGAGTGTTTCCTGCAGGCTGAACATGAAAATAGTCTCCTCCACCTATCTCCTGCATTAGCTTCTGATAGAAAATAGACTCTAGGTGAAACTCTAGGATTAGAAAAGCCTGACAGATCTACGTCACACTGTCACTGAACATTCATGGACTCACCCATCTTGACTCACGACGGGGAAGGCTGTTGGTGGTTTAGCGTCCAGGAAACAGCAGAGAACGTTTGGGCTAGTAGAAGCTAACCGTTAGCATTAGCAACTCCACCACACAGCAGAACTCCTCCAGGCTTGTGTTATTTGTGGAGATAAAACATCAACGTTGCAGAGCAGACAGAGTCATTGGTAGAGTCGTGTTGCTGTTAGCCAATCAGAGGAGAGATGTCCACTGCAGATGTATTGATTAAACTAGTGTTCAACACCTTTAAGGCTTTTTCTTCTGCAGTTTGTTGGATCTATGTTAAAAAATCTGGATTTACGTCATTTAACAAGATTTTGTGTTTATGGGACAGCGAGTGCTGGAGCTGAGTTGTGATGCTGGGATGTCCTGAAGAAGTGAACGCCCCATCTGATGGAGGAGCTCTCTGATTGGCTGGATCAGACTCAGATGTGTCCTTTTGGGGTGAAACAGGAACTAAAACCCATAGATATCATATATATCACTAGATGCCTTAACTGGGAGTCGACAGCGTCCCTACACGGCGGCCATCTTACCTCAGACAGCTTACGTTCCGTTCTCAATGGTAGCAGATGGAAGGTGAGTGAACAACTTAAACAAAAACACTCTTAACTCGATTAAATATTAACGGATTTACAAGCAGGTTGCATTATTACAATCCTTATGACACAGAGGCTTGATAGGACATACTTTCACATTTTTAAATTAACAGGTCAAATCCGTCATATTTTACAGCTACATCTCTGGCGTTTATAACAAACCAAACCGTTTGAAATTCGGTTGAAAATTGAGCAAGTTAGAGTTATTTAAGTAGTACATTCACCATTGACACCAATGTTACGAAAGGGGGCAGCTGTCCGAGGTAAGATGGCCGCCGCGTAGGGACGTTCGTTTAATTGACGAACAGTGCGTGTAAGGCATCTAGTGATATAGATGATATCTATGCTAAAACCATTCCATCTCTTTTTGTAAAACCCACATTTTAATCCAACCTGAACCAATTTGTAGTTAATCTCTGGTCACGTGGATTATATTTGTCTTTTATTTCCTCACTATTTTAATCTAGTTTAGGCATCTTCTTGATCACGATCTGCTGCTAGAAATGAGAAATTTTTATCTGTGGCAGCAAAAATGGTTACGTCATTTTAATTAAATGACCTTTAAACTTAGTTACTTTAGACTTGTCTTAAAAATATTTAATCCATCTTTCCTGCTAGTTGGATCCTTTTTAGGAGTTTTGTTGTCAACTTTAATCAAAGTTTTCAGTTGGTGAGAACGAACCGGGCTTTGACCGCAGCATCGTTTATTATTTACTTTATAATTTCTGCATTTTCATTCTTCATGATGAACAAAATGATAATTAGGTTTGTTTCCTCTTTTGTGTTTAGATGTTACAAATTTGAAGAGAATCCCTTCATATTTTGTTGTTAACCCTTTAACCTCCATACCAAGAAAAGGTTTTTGTGTGTTTTTGACAAATGAATTGGGTCAATGAGGGCTAAGAAATGATGGAATAATGATTTTAAGAACTTATGATAGAATAATTATTTTGTAGTCACACATCTCTGTATTTTGTTTTTCAGTGAACTGTCACACTTTTTAGTTCTCTCTCTCTCTCTCTCTCTCTCTCTCTCTCTCTCTCTCTATCTCTCACACACACACACACACACACAGAGTCAAAATGACCTAAAGTGGTAACTGAATCACATCGATCCTTCATGAAGTCACAGAAATACTGAAACATTAAACTGAGCTCATTAAAGCTCCAGGATGGATGGAAGCTGCAGCAAAAGCAGGTTCTGCCTCATCGTCAGGGTCACAGGAAACAGGTGTCTAACACCAGCAGGTGAGAGGAGGGAGACACCTGCACACACAACATGTCACTCACTCACTTCCACACCTATAGGGACAATTTAGAGCAGAGGTAGGGAACCCTGGTCCTGGAGAACCGCTATCAGCACGTTAGAGGTTTCCCTGCTTCAACACAGTTGATTCACCTGTTCAGCAGCTCTGCAGAAGCCTGTTAATCACCTGCTGATTAAAATCAGGCGTGTTGAAGCAGGGAAACCTCTAAAACATGCTGGATAGCAGCTCTCCAGGACCAGGATTCCCAACCCCAGTTTTAGAGTCACTCATTTACCTGACATGCATGTTTTTGGTCTGTAGGAGAAAACCCACGCATGCATGAAGGGACATGGTAACTCCACTCAGAAAGGCTGCAGCTGGGATTTGAACCTGCAACCTTGCTGCAAGGCAACAGAGCTTCCAACTGCACCACCATCTGCTACACATCATAGATGAGGTCTTAAAGAGGTCTCTGGTCTAGATGGAGGACATTTATACGTTTAGACACAAAACGAGAGAGAGAGAGCTCGGTCACCCCTCTGACCGAGTTCTGAGCTTCATATAAACTCAGAAGTTGAGCTAAAACTTTTTTAAGTCACTGAGATCCTGCTAGATGTTGTGATTCTGTGTGAGAGCTAATAACCCTAATTTAATATAATCTAATCTAACCGCATCTCACCGTCAGACGTTAGTGAAAAGGCAAAAGGAAACGTTTCAGTAACACTTTACAACAAGGGTCCCTTTATTAACGTTACTTAGTGCATTATTAAGCATTAATAAACTATTACATAAAGTATTAACACCTGCTTAATAATAATGTTAATAGTAATGCATTACTAACCCTTTGTCCTACCCTTAAGGACACTTAATAGTTAACAATAGCAGGAACATTAATAAAGGGACCTTTTGTTTATTAATGTTTAATAATGCACTAAGTAACGTTAATAAAGGGACTCTTATTGTAAAGTATTACTGACGTTTCTTCATTCAACAAATAGAATAATTTAACGACTGACACTCGAACAGCAACAAATGGAGGTGAGGTTTTATTCTCCTCTGTCACCTAAACGCATCATTACTCGTGCTTCGTTTGTTGTTTACATCACAGATTAAATCCTAATCTCAGGAGTCTCTCTGCAGACGGCTCTGGGGAGTCGGGTTTGTTTGTTTTGTTGGGAGCGACCCCCCCGGAGGGAGGAGAAGACCCCCACCCCTCTGACCGAGCTCTGAGCTTCATGCATAATCTGACCGTGGCCTGGAAAAGAGGGAGGGGGGGAGGGGGCCCACGGGGGTGGGGGGGGTGGGGGAGGTGGAGAGGACAAAGTGTGAAGCAGAAATAATCTGAGTCGCTCTGAAAACCCCAGAACAGAATTTAATACAGAAATTATCCAAAAGCAGCGTTGGAGACAAGAGAGGAGTCCCCGCGTCTCCTCCAGGTTTCATCTAAACATCTGAGAGACAGAAAGAAGACAGACGAGGAGCTGCAGGGAGCAGGATGAGGAGATGAAAGCTCTTACTTACGGAGTACGTAGAGGGAAAGAGCGAGGCCCGCCAAGCAGAAACCCTCAAAGAAACGCAAGGTGCTGAACATGGTGACATTTACAGAGAAGGCGACGCTTAGGCCGAAGACCAGCATGAAAAGCACCGAGAGGATCAGGACGGGGTGTCGACCAAACCTTAGAAACAACCAGAGGGACGAGGAGTCAGAGATCATTCTGCTGCATCGTTTCCTTCAAACGCTGTGAACTTCCTGGTTCTGACAGCGGGGTCAGCGGGTCACGGCCAATGCATTCTTCTCTGTTTCTATTGTTGACCCTGAAACAACACAGCAACCTTTTTCTCCCATGATGCAACTGGGGAGGCCTGCAGGCTGCAGACCAGACCACAAAGATAAAAAACATATTCATCCAAGCACCGAACCTTCAAATCGCTGTAAGAGCTCGGGGCTTCGCTCTTTTCTGTTTAAGGTGTGAGTCGTTTTCAACGTGCAGAAAAAACCTGCGAGGATCACGTTTCTCCTCACAGTTTTTCTTGGGAAAACTTGGATTTGTCCCGTTTAAAACTGTTCCCAGTAAAGCCTGCGTGGATTACGCGGAGATTATGAGGCAGATCCCAGGATGTGGCTGGATCTGCTCGCTTGGTCCAAATGTAAACCGACAGGTTTATGATGATTAATTTCACTGAATCCTTTACATTTTATCACTAACAGATCAAATCTGAGTCTTTTCTAGAGATGCAGATTATAAGATTATCAGGAAGATAATCCCACTGCATCCTTTACTAATAGATTGCCAGAAATTTTTCAGAAAATGTTGATTTTTTTAGCTAAAAGCATTGGATCAAATGCATTTTCATCTCTGATCAGCTGTTTCTGAAAACTCACGATGCAAACTGAACATTTTATGCATAAAAGGGCAGATTAATAATCTGAACACCTGGGAACGGGCGATTTTTAAATGAACTTTTCTTTTGTTTGGTGCTGATTTAAAGCGTTTGCATGTTCTGGTTTCCTCCATGCATGAAAAAATTTTTGCAGAGAAGCATTAGAACACACAGGTGGAATAGCTGTTCTGAGGTGTGAAGCATCTCTAGATGCAGATTGTGACGGTAATCCATCGTCTGTTTTGCATCGTGCATTCATGTACAAGCAGAATGCATCTAGAGGTCAGGACCGGCTGGAGTTTCTCCACATTGAGATGCAAACTTGACGGCAGTAGAAAGGTTTATAAAACGTGTGAATCACTGAGACGGTTATAGGAGTTTAGAGCTGTTCCTGTAAAATCTGTAAACAGTGCCTGGTGGCTTTACTGAGAATTTATCCTAAATGTCGTTTTAACAAACATCAAACAAGTTTTCCCTCAAATTTCTGCACAAATTGTTGTTGAAATGAAAACTTCAAAATAAAATAAAAGACTATGATGTTTCACTTTTGGAAGGAAATGAAGCTAAATCTTATTTTCACCATAAAAACGATGATTCCTGAGCAGATCAGTGTGACTTCACATGCTTATTTAGTCACTTTTAACATTTGATTCTGAAAAAATAAATAGAATGAAGTAAAAACCCAAATCAAACTATCAAAAAAATAAGTGAGAAAATGAAATTTAGCAGCTTCTTGAATCGTTACTGATGCAGAAACAAAAATAGAACCAGTTTCCATCAAAGCAGCAGCATCAGTAATAAATTCTGCCTGACCTCATTTCAAAGTGTAGTTAATAGAAGGTTTAATTTGGTGCAAAAACTCAAGCTGTGAAGCTGGAGGTCATTATTATTAAGACGTACCAGTCGGCCATGACACCCATCACTAGGTAGCCAAAGATGGAGCCCACCAGGAGGGAGAACTTGGCTATGTGGACCTTCCAGGCCGAGTCGCACACCAGGTTCCACTAGAACACAAACAGAAGAGCGTCAGTCTGTTTTTAATCCAAAAACTTACAAATAAATGAAATATCAGGAGATAAAACAAGGTGTGTGTGTGTGTGTGTGTGTGTGTGTGTGTGTGTGTGTGTGCGTGTGTGTGTGTGTGTGTGTGTGTGAGTGAGTTGGTAACAGAAATCAATAGTTGTCCAGTCTGGGTCAGTGAACGCATCACTGCTGCTCAGCAGAACGATGGAAAAAAACACAACTTTAACTTTATCTGCAAACCTGAATCTGAAGCCCAGCAGGCTGATCTGAGAACAGTTTAGGAAGCTTTTGCAGAACCGCGTTTAGTTTGGCTGCCGCTGCACGAGTTTATTATTTAGGATTCATGAATGAAAATGCATTAGAATAAAGTTTGTGTCAAAAACAGGTCATTTCCTTCCATTTTCCTGTAAGTTTTTATTTCCTGATTCTGTTACTTTAATTAAAGTTTGTTTAAAATGTTTCTGGTTCTACAAAAATTATTTAAAAAAAGTATTGTTTTATGTCTAATTATATAAAGAGATGCCCTAAAAGATCTGAGACATCTTTAATTTGAATGATTTGAATAAAAACAAAGGTTTTGGATTACTTTATATTTATATTAGTTTTTATCACTAAAGCAAACAGAAAAGTGCCTTTAGTTAACTCAACATAAACTATATTTGTACACATGTCGTCCTGCTGTTGTTTCTGATGTTTTCAGTAACTATTCTATAATTTATGTTTTTCCCTCTGATTGGATTATTATCCCGAGCATAATCACTAATTAATCATTATCCTAACCTGTAACTGATTATTTTAGGTTAAAGGCATCAGAGTCTCTCCTCCAGCTCAGACTGAACTCTGATGAAGACGCGGGATGCTGATGATGCTGAGCCATCTGTTACCTTGGTAACCACATTCTGAGTGAGTCCCGTCTGCAGCTCCAGCCTCCGCTCCTCGCAGGCGCACAGCATCCCGGCGCCGTCGCCGGTTCCGTTGGCTCTGAGTTGCAGCGCGGGCGCTCCGCTGGCCGACACCGGCAGCAGCGGCGACCCGGTCCAGTTGCTGTCGTTGCCCAGAGGTTGCACGCACGTGCCGTGCGGCTGCGCCAGCAGGAAGTAATCCGAGAACTGGCTACAGCCGATGAACAACGCCGGGATCCAGGTCAGGACCACCAGCTGCTTCTGGTGCTTCCCGAACCCCCCCAGAGCCGGCAGCACGCAACCGTCGATGTGCGGCAGCAGCCGGGGCGCGGGGCGCTCCAGCGGGGTGAAGCCGTTCTCTGGCGGGTGGTCCTGCGCCTCCGGGCGGCCGCCTGCCATCTCGACCCGGCCACAAAGACAGCAGCTGCGCGCGACCACAGAGCCCCCGCGTCGCCACTCCGCCGCCCTTTGCGCACTCTGGTCAGCCCTTTGACACAAAGGAATCTCAGCTAGATAAATAAACACACACAGAAAACCTGGAACCCGAGAGAAGGGGGTCCGCGGAGGAGCCGATTCACCGAGCGGCCACCCTCATGGTCTCCGGGTGGAGCGGCGGTGTCAGGAGGAGGCGGAGGGGCTCCCGGAGGGCGGACGCACACTGGCTTTGTATTCCATGAGCGCAGCTCCAGCGGGATCCATCCATGAGGGGCTGAAGTGGGCCAGGCCTGGGGTCGTCTGGTGAATCAAGGTCTAAACATCTCCTTAACCCGCGCGCGCACCGCAGGTCTCATACCTGTCCACACCGCGACCTCCCGGAGCCGCGCGTCATTTAAACCCGGACCTCCGACCCCGCTCACACCCGAGTCCGCCAGCAGCTCCTAGAAATCCGCCGCTCGGTTCCTCACCGTGTGAGCGCTGGGGGAGGGGGGTCCAAACCCCGCCCTCCGCGGCTCGCGCTATGCGCAGCGATTGGAGCAGCTTCAAAGAGCAACTACCCCACTGAGGGCATCTGCAGGCAACAATAGCCCCTTTGTGCCCCTGCTCGGACTCAACCCGCTGCTTCAGGCGGGTTTACAGCGGAGCTGCTGCGTTTGTCCGACATCAGACGCGGCTGTGCGTCACCTGCTCCTTTCATAACCTTCATGAGAAGCTGCTTTGTGAGGACAAAAGACGCACGGCAGCTGTCACGCTGCCTCTGCGACGCTAGAGGGCGCCAGACCGCCACATTCCGAGCCCTGGCGGTTTAATTCAGACGCTGAATGACCTTTAGGAGCTCTGATGGATCCGGGTGTGAGATTAGAGGGTGAGGAGGTGTCTGCAGCGACACCAGGAGGAACACATGACCTTGAGATCTGAGTGACAGATTTTTCCTCAACGCTCCAGGATTCCAGTCAGGAATGACCCTGGAGCTGTTATCTGTCCCCTAGGGACAAGTAAGTAAAGTTTATTTGTAGAGCACTTATCACAGAAAAAGATTCACAAAGATCAACAAAACAAAAGATAAAGTCATCATAACATGATCTTAAAACAAAGCAACAGAATATCATAAAATCATTAAAAATCAGAAAACAGAAAGTCATAAAATTATAAAAATGATAAAACAAATGAAAGATGATTATAAATACTAAAAATTCAGGGCGCGGCTGAGAGGAGTCGTCTTGTGCTGCTCCTCTCTCACCTCCTCCTGGGTGAAGGCTCGGGTTTGGCTGAGCAGCCACCACACCCACATACCAGAGCTGCCTGGAGCATCACGAGGCTCTAATCAAAACCACAGTCTGATGAGGCTGAAGTCACTCAGGATGATTTCATTTATCAGGAACTGATTTGATTTATTGCTTCCAGAGCTCCACTTTACTTCATTAAAATCTTATAAATCTCTCTTATTAGTTGTTGTGTCTCATTAGTTCCACCGTCTATACCCGCTTATCTACACAGGGTCGTGGGGGCTGGTGCCTATCTCCAGCAGTCTTTGGGCATGCAGGTACACCCTGGACACACACACACACACACACACACACACTCAAGGACAAATGAGAGAGACCAATCAACCTGACAGTCATGTTTTTGGACTGTGGGAGGAAGTCGGAGTACCCGGAGAGAACCCACGCGCGCACGGGGAGAACATGCAAACTCCATGCAGAGAAACCCAGGCCGGGATTTGAACCTGGGACCTCCTTGCTGCAAGGCAGCAGCTCTGTCTCGTAGCATCAACTGAAATCTAAGCTGCATGTGTGTTTTAATATCCTCCAGAAACAAATGCATAAACATCTGTAAGCTCCTGGAGGCGGTTGTGCAGCAAGAGGCTGCAGCTTTTCTGTTCAATAAAGTTTAGTTTTCTTTAACCTTAGATGCATGGATGCAGCTGGAAGAAATAACTTTACTGAAACGTGTATGTGCAGCCCTCTGGCTCATATTAACATCTTTACTTTTCTACTGGTGTCTGTGCTCTGGTTGGTTCCTGTTTTATTCTGCAGAACCTCTCATCACCTCTGCTCCTCCTCACCTGTTGTTGTTCATCCATCATCAGTTCCTTCTGGTAACTCTGACGTCAATCACCCGTTTGGATCTGAGACTCACTCTTTGCTCTGATCTGAGTGAGTTATTATTTTATTTAGGGACTGGTCTCCTGCCTTTATTCTGTGTTTGGACTCAACACCTGTTCAGCAGCTCATCAGGCTCTGGAGAAGCCTGTTAATCACCTGCTGATTAAAACCAGGTGTGTTGAAGCAGGGAAACCTCTAAAACATGCTAGATAGCAGCTCTCCAGGACCAGGATTCCCTACCCCTGCAAGTCTAACGGGAACGTGCTGCTGCGTGATGATTTGAGAAAATGACATTTATTGATCAAGCATCTAAATAATCATGAAGTCATCTGCAGATGTTCCTGTTCGGATGAAAAGCAAAGAGGAGGAAAAGCTACAGTCACACGTTTAAAAGCTCTTCTCAAGGACCACAAACACCCCACCGGCCTAAATCTCAGATTTCCGTCTCCCATTATTGAGCTTCCAGACCCTCCTGCTCCCAAAAGTGAAAATCAATGAAGCCGCTGTTCAGTAATATTCCCAGAGAGCCTCGGGACTGAAGGCTTCAACGTAAAACGATCCAGTGACTGTTTTATTCATTTGATAAGTTTTACTTTTATTGAATTTAAGTACAATAAAAGTACTGTTTCTTCTTCTTCTGGTCGCTACAGCACATCGTCTGTCTCCATTAGTCCTAAATTGAGTTTATTGTAATCCATCATTCTCTCATGAAGCAGCAGGTTTTAGTCGGGCTTCAGATGATCCCTAAAAACTAAATAAGGTTTAAAATAATCCCTAAAACCAGATTTTACTATAAATGTTACAAAAGGTTAAAAAAACAACTTTTATCTAGCCGTGGAACAGTTTTTACTTTGCAGACAAAACGTGTTTCAGTCAGAATGAGTTGCATGAAGGTCTTCAGTGAAAAGGCTTCATAACTCAAGGGATGGACCAGAATGGTGTTGCTGGAATAAAACAGTTGGTCCCCATTTCTTTAAATGCATCAAAGACATGATTTTATTTACATAATAAACCCTGAACACCTATAAAAACGTGTTTTTGTGCTACAAGGTGAGAAACCAGGTGAATGAAGGATAAACTCCTCCACTGACAAAGACTTTCTGTTCCAGGATCAGCGTCATGTGACCACTGACCCAGATAGGTTCAGGTGTCAGAGCGCTCCGGTGGCCCCTCCCTCCCATCCCCTGGAGGCATATCCATGTCACCTGCTGCACAGGTACGCCTCTGTCACAGGATCGGTGAGCTGCAGCAGCCCGCTGGTTTAATACTCACAAACATCACAAACTGCTTTTTTAAGACTCCACAGTTTAACTTCAAACATCTAAACTAGTAAAACAGGTTGGTAGAAACTCTGAGACGCAACTCAGTCCAGCACATTTACCTGCACAGGTATAAGAGTGCAAGGCTCTTCCTGGTGTGTGTGTGTGTGTGTGTGTGTGTGTGTGTGTGTGTCCATCCTAATGCTTTTCTCTCCTTTGTTTATGCTAGCTGCTCCACCCAAACCTCCGCCTCAGTCTGCAGCAGGACATTCAGAGTGTGTGCAAATAGCATCGCTGCAAATGAGATGAAATAGAGTCAAGAATAGATTAAATAAAGGACGGTCTGTCGTCGTGCATCATTGTGTCATGTAGCAGCTCTGGTAGAGCCCACGTTAGACCCTTCATCAAAACCTGCTTGGCTAGAATTCTTAAAAGAATCTAAATTTTGATTTCTTTGCTAGATTTTTTCTTATTGTACTAAAAATAAGATAAAATGTCTGGAAATAAGTTTTTTTTTACTTTATTAGACATCAGTTTTTGCAGTGTAATTACGAGATGACAGGTCGTAACTGACCTATGGTCACGAGCTTTGGGTAGTGACTGAAAGAACGAGATCATGGATACAAGCGGCCGAAATGAGTTTTCTCCACAGGGTGGCTGGGCTCTCCCTTAGAGATAGGGTGAGAAGCTCGGTCATCCGGGAGGGGCTCAGAGTAGACCCGCTGCTCCTCCACATCTAGAGGAGCCAGTTGAGGCGGCTCGGGCATCTGATTAGGATGCCTCCTGGACGCCTCCGTGGTGAGGTTTTCCGGGCACGTCCAACCGGGAGGAGACCCAAAGGAAGACCCAGGACACGCTGGAGAGATTATGTCTCTCGGCTGGCCTGGGAACGCCTTGGGATTCCCCCGGAGGAGCTGGCCCAAGTGGCTGGGGAGAGGAAGGTCTGGGCTTCCTTCCTTAAGCTGCTGCCCCCGCGACCCGACTCCGGATAAGCGGGAGAAAATGGATGGATGGATGGATGGAGGTCGTAACTGAACTAGTGTGTTCTAATTACTAGCTGCTGAGTCAAAATGATGAGGTACTAGCTCATGAGTTGGATTTATTTCATTAAAATGATCGAGAATTTCTAAATGGTCAGGTGACACCTTATAATTATGAGATGACGTGTCTATCATCGTGACTTTGAGATTACGACTGATTACAAAATACAAAAATAAGTAATTTTTTTTTATTTATTGCTTCTTTTTGGTTTGTTTGGCAGTTTTAAGGGTTATTCATGAAACTATCTGAATTATTAAAGTAAGATTTTATTTTTGAAAAACTTTCAAAGACAGTTGGTTCTTTACAAGTGACAACACACACACACACACACACACACACACACACACACACACACACACACACACACACACCTGGCCCGGATCAGTGAAGCCTTCTGGATCAGAAACATGATCTGATCCAAACCTCCACTGAGCCGCCGACACGGTTCAGATGAGAAGTGATGATTTATTTTAAAGCTTGGTTATTAGCATCGACGTTAGCTTTAGCAGTGCTGGACCTGATTAAAATAATAAATGTGACTGATGAACTAAAATAATCAGTCCCTGCACGCTGCTTCTCTAGAGTCTGATAAACATTTACAGGAAACGGCTCCAGACACAAACAGACATGGATCTAGTTGAACTAAGCCAAGTGAAAGTAAAGGTTTTACGTCCTCTCGGGTCCTGAACTCTGACATTCAAAGATTCCTGAGCTGCTCCTAAATGATCTGATATGGATCCTCGTGCGTCTGAAGACATCCTGATGGTAGGTAACCTTCTCACTGAGCTCTAGTTTTCTGATGTGGGGTCATTCCACAGGAGAAATCAGATAAAGCCGGTCCAGGCTAAGCTAACAGAAGCTACGCTTTCATAGCTTCACGCTTCAGTAGATTCAGTAGATTCAACTCTACGAGGTTAAAGGTGCAAATGTTTTAGAGATGATGCTTTATTTACTTTCACAGGAAGTTAAAACTTCTCTTTTCATGCAGCCTGTTGCTTTTATAGCTAATGTTCGAGTTTCTGTGGAGATGATTCATAAATCTGTAACCTCATCCCCGTCTGCTTATCCAGGTCACATGGGCTCTAGCAGGGAGGCCCCCCCAACCATCTCCTCCTGCCTGCAACACCTCCCTTAGAGGGTTCCTATTGATGTGGAGGAGCAGTGGTTCCAGTCCCTAACCCGGCTGTTTCCATGGTTTCATCCTCCTGATGCTCTCCCTCCTTCTCACAGGTGAACAAGACCCTGAAACACCTGAGATAGAACATCTGGAGTCTCCTACTTGAACCTCCACCTTAGCGTGACTTTGAGTGTCCCAATGATCCTGTTGTCTGAAGCCCTTTGTCCATGGGGCTCAACACGGCTCATCCACCTGTGGACCCACCACCTGCAGGAGGAGCGTGATGCTTTGTGGATCAGTTAGCAGATCAGGGTGGAGACTTTGGAGGTTCAGCCCTCAGGAACTAAATTAGCCATAAATCTGAAACCGTCCAGAAATAAACTGTAAACCGTTGAATGATTGAAATGCTCAGCACCTCATTTATGAAGAACGTTTTGTTCTTTATCTATAAATGAATCTCTGCTCCGTTCATCACTCCCACATTTACACGTGTCCCTCCTGCACCAGCTGCCTTTGCAGGTGGAGACAAAGACGTTCTATCAACCTTCAGGCACAGATCCAGCAGAGCCACACCTCAGCAGTTTCTGATGAACTCCTGCATCAAGACTGCAGCTTCAGATGCTTCACATTGTTTCAGGGTGTGAGGAACCAAGTCTCCCCTAAAGCCATCTCTCTGTCAGAACTTCAGGTTTATTCCACAGATAAAGAAAGGTTTTTAGTCAGAAGTCTGGATCAGAGACGTTTCTGTAAACTAAAACAAAACAAACGGATAAAATAAACAGTCAGGAGACACTTTTGGTTATATTCAGAGCAGCAGACACACCCTGAGCTCCAGCAGTTACCGACAATACTTATCAGCCTGTTTAAGCCGCCTTTTAATGAGTGAAAAGTTTCCCTTGGCATGCACACACAGCTGAGGACACGCATCGCTGCAAACGCAGAGGAACTGACGAGATAAAACGCCCGTCAGACGAGGGAAAAAAAACAAGACAAAATTATTAAAATACTCCAGAGTGTCAAAGTGACGCGTGAAGCTGCCTGAACATGCCGGGGTGCAGGTTGAATCAGCTCTCTGGGTGTGTCCGTGGGCTCCAGCAGCTTCCCACAGTTCACCTGTGAGACAAAACCAAGCTGGAGACGATCACAGGACCTTCGAATTCATTAATAATGAATAATCTGACAGATTACAGCTCTAAAGGGGTGAGAGCAGTTACTTTCTGGCCTTTGGAGAAATTCAAGTTTGTGCATGAATAAAAGTCTGAAAGTGAGTCACAGCAAGCGTAGCTTTTATGAAACATGATCGGTTCACAAAAAAAACAAAACAACTGAAAGTAGAAAACTGCTCAGGTGTGTGAATTAGTTTCATCTCGTAGAGCCTCGGAGCTTCAGAGCTGCCCTTCCTTCAGATGCATGGAGAATTTTAGTAAAAGTCAGTTTTGAGTCGTTTTCCTCCTTATGTTCCTGTTTATGCTGCACTAAAGGGACATGTCGGCCATTCTGAGTGTTTGTATGAAACCATAGAATAATAGTTTTGTTGCTGCGTGGTGGCAAAGTTAGTAACACAGTTGTCTCTCAGCAAGATTACAGGTTCAGAAGACCCAGCTGTAGCCTTTCTGCATAGCGTTAGCATGTTCTCCCCGTGCATGTGTGAAGTTAGCATGTTCTCCCCGTGCATGTGTGAAGTTAGCATGTTCTCCCATGCATGTGTGAAGTTAGCATGTTCCCCTGTGCATGTAAAGTTAGCATGTTCTCCCCGTGCATGTGTGAAGTTAGCATGTTCTCCCCGTGCATGTGTGAAGTTAGCATGTTCTCCCATGCACGTGTGAAGTTAGCATGTTCCCCTGTGCATGTAAAGTTAGCATGTTCCCCCATTCATTCATGAAGTTAGCCTGTTCCCCATGCATGCGTGAAGTTAGTGTGTTCCCCCATGCATGCGTGAAGTTAGCGTGTTCCCCCATGCATGTAAAGTTAGCGTGTTCTCCCCGTGCATGTGAAGTTAGCATGTTCTCCTCATGCATACATGAAGTTATCATGTTCTCCCATGCATGTGTGAAGTTAGCATGTTCCCTGTGCATGCATGAAGTTAACGTGTTCTCCCCATGCATGTGTGAAGTTAGCGTGTTCTCCCCATGCATGTGTGAAGTTAGCGTGTTCCCCCGTGCATGTGAAGTTAGCGTGTTCTCCCCATGCATGTGTGAAGTTAGCGTGTTCCCCCATGCATGTGAAGTTAGCGTGTTCCCCTGTGCATGCGTGAAGTATGCGTGTTCCCCCGTGCATGTGAAGTTAGCGTGTTCTCCCCATGCATGTGTGAAGTTAGCGTGTTCCCCCCATGCATGTGTGAAGTTAGCGTGTTCTCCCCATGCATGTGTGAAGTTAGCATGTTCCCTGTGCATGCATGAAGTTAACGTGTTCTCCCCATGCATGTGTGAAGTTAGTGTGTTCTCCCCATGCATGTGTGAAGTTAGCGTGTTCCCCCGTGCATGTGAAGTTAACGTGTTCTCCCCATGCATGTGTGAAGTTAGCGTGTTCCCCCATGCATGTGAAGTTAGCGTGTTCCCCCATGCATGTGAAGTTAGCGTGTTCCCCTGTGCATGCGTGAAGTATGCGTGTTCCCCCTGTACATGCGTGGGTTTTCTCTGGGTTCCTCCCACAGACCAAAAACATGCATGTTAGCTTACCTGCATCCTCAGTTGTAAGTCACTATGGATAAAATCATGTGGCAGCTAAATAAGCCTGAACATGAACACGACTGAACGGTTGTAGATAGTTTCCTGAACAGCCTTTATTCAGAGAAATAGAGTTTACATCCACCAGGACTGATGAGCTAACAGCTAGTCTGACTGCAATCAAGACCAAAATGTGTTTCTATCATCCTAAAACAACTTCCAACCCCTACATTTTAAGATTTTTGCAAACACATACTAATCAAACCCTTGCAGGTTTTGCATTAGCCTACAGAGTTATTATTAGAGCAGGAATGTTACAAAATTCCTGCAGGACTCGACATCGGGATGTGCTGCATTTGTTGTCTTTTAAAAGGGGACGTGTTCTGTCTTTTTAAAACAAGTTATAATGGTTCTATTGTCTAAAAAATACATATTTATGAAGTTCTTCGACAGTTTCAGTTCCTTCCACAATGAGCCGTTTCAGGGCTCTGTCACTTTAAGAAAACAAGCTGTTGCTGGCCACGCCCACCCGCCCCATGATTCACTGCTATGAAGTGAGTAGCTCAGATATCTGAGAGGGGCTCAGAGTTTTGCCACTGCTCCTCCGTTATCGACCCGTGGTGGAGGTGGTTGTGGTGTGTGTGTGTGTGTGTGTGTGTGGGGGTGTTCTATGGTAATATTCCTTATTGTGATGTAACAATCAGGGACTTTTGGAAAAGGCTCATAGAACCGCAGGATTCCTAGATTCTCTAAGAAAATGAATGGAAGTTTTTATTCATGTCATAATGTTTATGGAGGCAGTAGAGACCCACATGGCTGCACAAAAGGATGCAAAAGGTCAGATTTGCATAAAATATTCCCTTTAGCTTGTAAATAACCACATAAACAAGCGTAAAGTGGAAAATATGGAGCAGAATGTTCACAAATTAAAACATGATCTACTGGGGAAGTTTTAAAACAGCTAGACCAGTTATCAGGCTAGTAGTTAGCTCATCAATCCCTGCAAACATGAATTCTATTTCTCTAAACAGAGGCTTTTCAGGAAGCTTTGAACAACAGGTGAGATAAATATTCAGGATTTTTATGCAAACATATCCTTCCTGGGATTGTCTCATTGAGATTCAGATCATCCTCTCATTCTTGTTCCTCTGGTCTGAATCGCTTCATAATTTGGTTAATTTGTAGAATTTTCCTTTAGTTCAGTATTACACAGAGAAATCCTGATCCTGAGCTGGTAGACAACACGACCCAATCAGGGCTGAGGAGTCTGGTCTGGTTGATGGTCCAGGTGAGCCCTCGCTTCCTGTTCAGCTGCTAGGAGCTCCTCATGCTAGTGTGTCCTCCTGAATCCCAGAATGCAACAGAAAATCGTTTCATGACAACAGAACCACCAGACCTAGATGCTAAACTTCTGTTTGCTGCTGCTGCAGAGGCAAAAAAAGACAAACAAAGGTTTTACTGCACACATAAATACACGTTAGCGTTTGTCACAGCCACCAGATTAAATCAACATCTGCTAAACGGTGCAAATTTTTTACAATTTATTTACAAAACCAGATGCCGAAAAGGGTCTGATGCAGAAAACATCTGTAACTGTGCAGATGGCTCCCAAACCGTTTAAATCTATTTATCTTCATTTCCAACGTTCCTGAAATAAAAAAGAAAAGTTCAACCACAGAATTAGAGGAGCTGCACAGATGGTGATGATTCTGATGATTTGTGAAACTTATGAACTCGGATAATTAAACGTTAGAAGAACGTCCTCATATATTAAAAGAGATGCTTTTTTAAAACATCCTCCATATGGCGGATGAAACAAGCACAACAGAAACTTAACATCCTCGTACAACATGAATGACTTCCAGATCCAAGCAACTTATCATAATTTATGTAATTTTAGTGTTCCGCCATCTTTTTTTTAAGTTAATGGCTCATTATAGTGAGTCTTAGAAGCCCATCCAAGTGTGCAGGCCCGGTCCTGTCTGCAGAGCTCAGGAAGGAACGGTGAGAAGAGATGTCTCAGAACCACACCCTGAAATCTTTTCACTCACACGCTCACTGACTTCTGCATACCTTCAGGTTTTCTCTCAAAACACCAGAAATAACGGCACCTTGTCTCCTCGTTTGGCACAAACTCGTCTGTCCAGATTCAGATTCGAGCCGCTGTGCAGAATCAGAGTTCAGGGTCGAAGCTTTTGTCTTATAAATCACATTCAGCTGAGTTTTCAGAGAGCGTGAAAAGAAGAAGAGCAAATCTGGAATGCTGCCTTGGCAGAGGCGAACGCTCCGGAGTTGAAGTGCAGGTAAAGGCGTGCTCCTGAGTGGCACTCGCCGCGGGGAATAACATGATGGTTATGAGGGACCAGCCCTGTTTGTTCCTCTCAGGGAAAATACGAGAAGAAGTTCATGATTCACTTTATGGAAAGTTAAATATAAGAGCTGAAAGTTTTGTGCAACAAACATATTTCTGCACCAAGTCTGTAATTAGCTGATGGAGAACATCTGTTAGGGAATAAATCAAGACAGAAAACAAACCCGGGGTGAGCTCAGTGCAACAACACACAAAGTCCTGCAGAAAGGTTCAAGCCTTCTACCTGTAGAAGCCCACACCTGCACCACCTGTCTGTTAGCATCGGTCTCCATTCAGAAACATCAAAAACTGCACATCATTGTTCTCAGTGCTGAACTCAGATCAGTTCTTGGTTTGAAGGTTTTCTGCTTCTTGGCAGAGCTTCTAGGAATTTAGGATCAGATAATTATCAAACAATTGTTAATGAAGCAGCAGATCCAGGTAGACGTGTGGCTTCTTGAGGCGGCGTGCAGGATCTAGGATCCTTCATGCATATCACCAGAGAAATCACTGGATCTGAGTTGTTTTGGTCAGCTCTGCACCAAGTCATGCATGAGTTTGAGCTAACAGCTAACTCCTTGCTACCACCGCAGGGTTTAGCTGCAGGGGTTTGTTCTGCATGGTGCTCTGACTCTAAAAGTCACCCAGACAAACCTGCTCCTCCTTTAGGCTGCACACAGGAACAGAAACTGCAAACATTCAACTAACGCACCGTTTTTATCGAGTACATGATTTAATATTTCTGATGTTGTGAAAAGTTGGGTTGGAAAGTCCTTCCTGCAACCAATTAGAAATTCACTCAAACACAATAAATTAGGATGTTTTCTTGCCAAATCCACATTATTTTATGACTCTGGAGGTTTCAGAGTCTGAAAGTCTCCTCTGTCAGCAGATTAGAGTCTTTGCAGGAGGCTCGGGGTGCCTGCAGGCAGATAAAGACTCTACTGTTCAACCAGACAACAGAGCACGCAGAAAAAAGCTGCACAATTTCTGTGCAACCTCGTTAGGGGATCAAGGACTTTAAACTTTCTTCTGATGGAGTTCCGCGTGTCTGTAACCACGGCGACGCGTCGAGAAAGTCGAGGATTTAGCAGATTTTTTTTCTTTGTTTGGTTTGAGACTTTATGTTTATTTAGCAGGCGAGTATCTTATAACTGGATCAGTGCTGTTAGCTCAGCTGACATGCGTGTTTTTGGTCTGTGGGAGGGAACTGGACAAAATCCACACATGCATGGGGAGAGCTGCAGCCAGGTTTTGAACCTGCAACCTTCTCGCTGTGAGGACACAGAGCTACAGCTGTGCCACCATGCAGCAGGAAGTTCTCATGAATGTGAAAAAAGAGGACAGAAATCAGGAAAACTGTTCAAAACACGCATTTAGAGAAAGTTAATGAGATGCTGTCAGACTTGTTCTTACAACGAGTCCCACCTACAAGCTGCAGGCGAGTGTGTGTGTGTGTGTGTGTGTGTGTGTGTGTGTGTGTGTGTGTGTGTGTGTGTGTGTTTTAGCAGTTTGCCTCCAAGCTCTTTCACATTAACTACAGTTCCATGAAGTGAATCTGCTTCAGATGACAGAAACTGGCCGGATTTCAGGAGAATTAACAAACAAAGCTGCTTCTCTTTTATGTTTTTTCTCTTTTTAATGGATGCATGTCTATCTGTCACATTTGCACCTAAACAAATGATAATTAGACCTAAATGACTCCTCATTAGGAGAATAATGGAGTTCTTTAATTAAACATGTTACCAAGCAACTGTTTGGATGAGGGAAAAAGTGTCTCTGGTAAAATACCAGGATGTAAAACTGTTCATGCATAATGGTGGCGACAGTCGTCAGGCACTCTAAATGTTTTATTTGTTATTCTGTTGAATCTGGTTTTGCGTTTGAGCCTTCACATCGGACTTCAGTGAGTCAAGCCAACATCTTTCATGGCCAGAACCCATGCTGTCCACTGAAGTGGAAAATAACATCTTTCAAAATCAAATGTTAAAAAATTCACTTCATTTATAAGATGAAAAAAAAATTGTAAAAAAAAAAGTCCTGATTTAAGTTTTAATAATTCATGCAGGGAAGCCTGACCCTTATTTCAATATGTCATTATTATTTTTCAGAACTTGAAGCATCAACAGATTTTAAAGTGAAAGCACATGTAGGCCATTGCACGCACAGATATGAAAGAAACTTTTTAAAATCATTATGATGTGTATTTATGTGATTATACCTACTTGTAATTCACTCCTGCAGATTCTTGGTTTGTTTTGTTTGTTTTCTGTAGTTTTTAGTATTAAGTTTAATGCTAAATTAAAAGAATGAATAATAAATGAGCAAAGATCAATATTTAGGATAATTAAGTTATTGGTGACATAAGGGTCCCTTTATTAACGTTACTTAGTGTATTATTAAGCATTAATAAACTATTAAATAAAGTATTAACAACTGCTTAATATTAATGTTAATATTATGTAATGCACACACACACATCCTAACCTTAAGGACTCTTAATAGTTAACAATATCAGGAATTTTAATAAAGGATCTTTTGTTTATTAATGCTTAATAATGCACTAAGTAACGTTAATAACAAGTGTCACTACGTTATTAATAAATGAATAGTTTGGTGGGAATAATTCATCCTGTGGTTTCTGTTCTTGCAGGAGGTCATGAAAGAAATCGAAACATTCAATTCCTGACTTTTTATTTTAGAATTTCATTTTTATTTTATTTTATTTTCTCGGGGGGGGGGGGGGGTAAATAAAAATCACCTCAAATTAATTATGACATCATTATTTTTCTTTAGAGATCAAATGCTTGAATTGGCGCTTTGGGGGTTTCCAAAACCTTCCTATTTTCCTTAAATGTTCCCAACAGCATGCCCTTTGGGAAAAGTCACTAACGTCCTCTCTCTGGAGTCACGTTCTCATACAACAGACAGTTCGCAGGTTTCACACACAGTTCTGCCTCCAGCTGGGTTCGGAGGGAGTGGCAGATGTCAAGTCCAAATTTTTTGGCTCCGTGGAGACGGAGAGGTGTGGCCAGCTCCTCAAAGCGCAGCTCCCTTTGCGCGCGGGCTGCAGTGCGCAGCGGAGGGTCAGGTGGAGGCACTTCGTCCTCCGCTGATTTCTCCGGTCTGCCACACTCGGGCTCACCTTTCACCGCCACAATGAGCTCGTTCGGGTCGCAGCAGAAGCTCAACATGAGCCGCAGGGTGGGCTCCAGGAGCGAGCTGGCCGGCGGCGGCGGCGGAGGGTCTTTTTACGCACGGAGCGAAGTGGTGCACGGAGGCGGTAACGGATACCCCGTAGCAGAGGGACAGAGAGCCTACTCTATGTCAAGGACCTTACCTAGGGAGGCCATGATGCCCATGAGGTAATAAATTATATTTTCATGTCGTTCGCCTGTTGCGCATTTACAATGGTCGCCAGTCAGGAGCCATGAAATATTTATGCTGCGGCTGGAGGAGCTCTGGTCTCCGGAGGAAACACGTCTCTGTTTGTTTTCTGCTGTAAAGAAATCCCCTTTAAAGCTGCAAGTTCAAGTCTAGCAGAGACAAGTGAAAGTGCTGGAGAGAGAGTTCAGGTTCTGTTTGCAGAGAACTTTCTCACAAATCCTGAATTATTCACTGGTGATGAAGCAAAGCTGCAGAGCAGCTTATCCTCCTAACGACGACTGACTCGATAATAAATCAAGTTCCTCTTTGCACAGCAGCTCTTCCCCTGGAGACACGTTTGATTTATGGCACACGTGAACTCTTGAGCTCCAAATGTTGCAACAACTGGAACAGCCACTTTTCATTCCAGAGATGCTCCCGTCAGTTTAGAGCTTCCAGAAAACAAACAAACAAACAAAAACACCCTGCACGATCAGCTTTAATGAGGTGACAGAATAATAATAAAACTATTAATCCTGCAAGAGTTGTTTAATTTTTAACAAGTTTGTCACGTTTAGTATTACATTTTTTGTGTTTTTGTGTCAAAATTATATAACAGATTTAATTTAGTGAAGTTTTGATATGTGTAGTTTTATGGTGGTATGGGGCACCAAGCAGAAAGTTATACATTCCAAAACTAACTGCCACATTCAGGTAACAATATTAAAATATATATTGCAAATCAAATCTAAATATAGAAATGTAAACCTAAATATTTAAAAATGTATGTAAAAACAAATGTTATAATGAATATTTTGAATGTAATTTGAATGTATATGTAGCCAAGTTAAATATTTATAATCAAATAAAAAATAAAGGGAAACCTAAATTTTCAGTATTTTATAAATGCATTAAAATTAAATATTTATAATTGATTCAAATTTACATATTCAGAAATCATTAAAATATAAATGAAGTTAATTTAAATAATTAGAATAAATTCTAACTAAATAAAGCAAGTGGTTAAAATATAATTTATGTACATATCAAATAATAATAATCATGTCCAAACCTATAGTGATATTGAAAGTTTAGAAAGCTAAATAATTGAAGTTAAACTACAATACTTAGAATCTAATTTAAATAAACATAAGTTGAAAATAAATATGCTGAATCAAACCTAAATTTATAAATCTAAACTTAAATATTTAAAGAAAATCTGAACACAAGGTAAATACAAAAACCCAGTTCAGTTCAAATTAATATGAAGTCAATTAAATATTTAAAGCACAATAAAATATATAACTGAATGAAATTCTCATGAGTTTATCCAGATTTGTAAAATTATATTTAAGTGATATATTACATTTTTAATCAACCCACAGTTTCAAACTGACATAAAAGTGATTCAGCCTACCAAAATAAAAGCATGGTGAAGAAATGAGATAAACTCACAGGAACATTGCTGAATAAAATAATCCAGTCTCACACAAGCTTGTCATCCTAGATAGTGGATCTCTTTACACCATATTATTTTGAAAGGCTGCTTTTATTTTACAGCAGTCTGAATTTGTGAATTTGTTACAAAATATTTTAAATATTTGTTTTAGGCAAGGCAAGGCAGTTTTATTTATTTATTATTTTATTTTTTTTAACTATATAATTGAGTAATAAATTATTTCTTGATTTATTTTTAAACTTTATACATAATTTTGTCATTTCCTAAATAAATGTGGTGATTTAAAAAAAATGTCATTTATAATGATAATTGTGATAGATATGTGGTAAAATGTTAAATATGGCAAAAATGTTGACGTTATTATGGATGTTATTGTTTTGAGATTGGCGCCCCATAGAGCGACACAGAAGAATCAGACATTTGGACACTTCTCTTTCTGTTTCATTATCAGATTTGACCTTTTCATGGGTATAAAGTACCAGCAGCTTTCTCTCACCCTGAAACCAAACCACCCTGTCCTTCTCATTTCACCCATGATGGACAGTAAATGTATATTTATCACTTAGAAGATTTGCTCTTTTTGAGGATCGTGCTAGACAAGCAGATTTGTTGTGGGGTTTGGGTTTTTGATCCAGGGAGGTGGAGCAGGTTGTGGCACTGTTGCCTCGTAGCAAAAAGGCTGCTGGTTTGAATCCTGGCTGCAGCCTTTCTGAGTGGAGTTAGCATGTTCTCCCCCTGCATGTTGTCTACAGACCAAAGACACCATGTCAGGTTAAACTCTAAACCCACCTCTTCATTAGGTTAGACTCCAAACAGATGTGAGGGACCATTGTGTCCCTGTGGGGACACGTCCAGAGTGTCCTCCTCCTCTTCCTCCCGATGACTGCTGGAGTTAGACACCAGCTCCCTAACTGAGGAACAACAGGTTTAGATCCGTGGTTCCCAAACTGGGGTCCAGGACTCTCAAGGGGTCCCCACAAAGTAGCAGGGGATTCCCACATTTTTGTCTGTGCTGAGATTGTGAGGCTAGCAAGATTTTATTTGTAAAAATTAGATTTATAAAATCCCAATAACACACCCTACAGTATAATCAAAACTCCATATAAAAGCTTTAACTCTGTATGTGTGTAGAAAGTTAGTAAATGATCACATTTAGGAGTTGGGGGTCCTGGCTGGTCTTGGGCACTGGAAAGATGACGGGTGTCTTCGATCTGGCAGCAGCATGTGCTGTTTGTGCAAAAGCTCAACTTTTTTATTTTTTGCTTGTGTTGCTGATGCATCTCTCAGGTTCTGTTTTTGGTGATTTTTAAAAACCTTAAACTGTCGATGTGCTGCAGATGGAGCTTTAGGCCTGGCTGAAGCCATTCATTCCCTGCAGCAGAACCTCCAAACTGAGTTCTCTCTGTGGTTTTTCCTAGTGGCAGGGGCGAGATGATGCACGGACGCAGTGCCGAGTTTGACTCTGGCATGGACGGCTTCAGAACCTACTCGGTTTCAAAGACGCTGCAGAGATCCGCCACCGTGTAAGAACATTTGCTCGTTGATTTCCTTTGATGCATATTTTGCTTCCCTCACTGGTCATGATGGATGCAGAGCAGTAAAAATGATCAATGCCAACGGCTTCTTTGATCCTTCTGTCTACTTTTAGCACCTGTAAACACTGGATTAAATAAAATCAGTGCAATGGATTCAAAGTGAAATAGTTCTGTATTTAATCTGAATGTGAACCGATAAAAGACTCTGAAATAACAGGATAACAGGATTAATTTACGTTTTTTGAGTTAAAGCCATACTATGCAACTTTTTCATGTGTTAAATCATGTTCTTGAGCCAGTTTGTGCTAAAATGACCCTTTACAGGGTTAATGAAATGTCACTCAGACCCCCACCGCCCTCTGTGGCCAGAATACCACACTTGCAACTTCAGAGTGGCGGTCCGGTCCCTGTTGGACTTAGTAAAGTGGAGCTGACATGCCTGGTGCTGCAGTCTGCTTCCAGCATGTTTCCTGCATGTTTTAGAGCTGATTAGTTTGATTTAGTGATGAACCGCTCCTGTAGACACTAATGAAGGCTGAGGAGACGTTTCAGCTGTTAGATTAAGGTGTTAAAAAGACCAACGCACAGCCAGGAGAGAAGTTTCACTTTTGGTTTCACTAATGGACACTAGGGGGTGCTAAAAACAAGCCAGAACTGCCAAGTGCTCATTTAATAAAAAGTGAGAATTTAGCTGGAGAAATTAAAACCTTCTTTCCAAAAATTATTATACAAAATGTTAAAAATAGAGAAACTCAAGATTTGCCACAACTAAAAGAACATTTTGAATATTGAGTGTTTATTATTAAGTACATTAATTCAAATGTTCCACAGAAACACAAGAACGAGTAGTCTAATAAATGCTAAAATAATTTTATTTGCACAAATAGAATATTCCTGGTACAATATTTAACATCTAACGTTGAACATAAATAATTGAATATTTAATTTAATATTTGAAAATAAAAATGCTGCACAAAACATAAGAATGAATATTCTGACAAGTGGTAAAATACTTTATTTACACTAATTAGAATGTTTTTGACAGATTTTATAACTACTGGAGTTAGCTAAACTATAGTATATATATATATATATATATATACTATAGTTTAGCTAACTCCAGTAAACACATCCAAGCCTTCATCAGAAATAATTAACACATTTTTTACACTCAAGTTTTTAGCAGCATTTGTTTTATTAACCCTCAAATTTAATTTATTTATGATGATGATGATGGTGAACTTTGCTGCCCCCTGCAGTGGTGGACCCAGCATGATCCAGAAGGTTTCGGGCCTGCAGGCCCAGTGCCAGGACTTCCTGAGGGAGGCTGAATTCTGCATCAAGTCTGTGAGTTCTGCTTCTTCAGACGTGCTCCGTAAATCCAGCCAGAGAGTTTTATTTTGACGAGTCTGGAAGCAGCTCGTCTCCTGGTGGTGGGAGGAACAATCCAGAAGGAATGACAGAAATGTTTTGTGGTTTTTGTTTTCAGGCTGCAGTCATTTAGCTGTCAGCACTGTAAAAACAGATTCACTGATCCTGTTTGGTTAAAAGTATCAAGTTCTACAAACAAAATAAATAAAATGATTCAATGTTGATTCAGTTTCAGCAAAGGTATTTTACTTTTATGGTGGCAGAGGAGTTAAGTGTCCACCTCGTAATCGGAAGGTTGCAGGTTTGATTCCTGCTCAATCTGTTGCTGTCGTTGTGTCCTTGGGCAAGACACTTAACCCCCCTTTCCTGCTGGTGGTGGTCGGAGGGACCGGTGGCGCCCATGTGTTCAGCAGCCTCACCTCTGTCAGTGCGTCCCAGGGCAGCTGTAGCTACAATGTAGCTCATCACCACCAGGGTGTGAATGACTGATTGGGCTGTAAAGTGCCTTGGGGGGTTCTAGGACTCCATAAGGTGCTATAATACAGGCCATTTACCATTTTTATCTTTACAAATTGTGTTAAGTTGGTTTTAAATAAAATTCTTAATGTTTTTGACTAATATTAAACAGTTATGAGAAGATTATAAACAATTATTTTCAATTGAATTAACACACATTGAAACTGAATTTAAAAGTGCATGACAAAGATGTTTAAATGCAAATTTGAAAACGGGTTTTGAGGCTGAAGTGTTTTTTAGGGTCTGGGTGAGTTCTCACGTTTTTGTTGAATCAATAATGTAAATCATTATTTGAATTTATTTTATTTGATTTTTTTTTCAGTTTAATAAAATGAAGTCCGTGTTTTGAAGCATCTGAAAACTGACTGTTTTGTCCTGCAGGGCAAGGCTCCGGCTGAGGCAGAATACTACATGGGGATGGCGAAAGAGTCCATTGGGAAGCTGAAGCATTACGCGATAGACATGAACCAAATGGGACAGCCGACTGACAACATAGTCAGGAGGTAAAAATGGCTTCCCCCTAAGTCCTCCTCATTTTTTTCCATTTTCATTTTAATTCTGAAAATGTATTTAATGTCTGTTCTTAACTGACAGCGTGGAGGTTTACAACGACCAGCTGAGGGGGGTCCACAAGGCCCTGACGGGAACCCTACAGAGGAAGAAGAGCGCCAGAGGAGGTTCTGGGCCTTGGGAGGATCCTGGAAGGAGCTTCCATGATGCCTTGGCTTGGATTACACAGCAGAAGGTACAAATGCACCAGATAGTGTGCACGAGGTGCTATCTGGTAGGACAGTGGAATTAAACACTTTTGTATTTTAATTACAATTTGAGCTCCAAACCAACCTAGTCATCAGAAAATAAAGGTGCTTATTTAGTCTTTCCCTCCAAACTTATGTCCCTTCCAAGGTCAAAACTCAGGGTGTTTAAAACATCAGCATCAGTAAAGATGGCACATCACACAGGCAGTGTGTCAAAAACGTAATCCTCCTTTATCTTTAGTTACAACCCCCACACATGTGGTGCACCCTCTAGCACTTCTATTTGTGCTCCAGAACAAAAAACAAAACATTTGTATTCATGTCGACTCTCTGATTGGACCTCCAGGCTTCCGTAGCAGCTCTTCTCTGCTCTTATAGCAGCGGTCTGTTTGATCGGTAGAAGATTAGGTTAGTTGGTGTCAGAATACGTCTTTACTGATTTTATTACAGGAAAATAAATTTTGTTTCACAAGTTTAAATGTCTGGCGGCATCGGCTCAGGAGGTAGAGCGCGTTGTCCAGAAATAACAGGGTTGCCGGTTTGATCCTAGTCATTCTGCTGTTGTGTCCTTGGGCAAGACTCTTCATTCACCTTGCTGGCGCTCCTGGATGAAAGATGCTTTGGATAAAAGTGTCTGCCAAATGCATAAATGTAATAAATGTAATCGCCACCTGCTGACAGAAATCAGCAACAGCAGGCTCTTTAAAGGGGACACATTTTAGTCAATACGAAATACACCGCCCAGCCCGGCCAAAAAAAAAGTCACACACTCTAATATTTTTGTTGGACCTCCTTTAGCTTTGATTGCATCACACATTCTCTGTGACATTGTTTCGATCAGCTTCTGCAGCATCACCAGATTTATTTCCATCCAGTGTTGCATTAATGTTCCACCAAGATCTTGCATTGATGATGGTAGAGTCTGACCGCTGCACAAAGCCTTCTCCAGCACATCCCAAAGATTCTCAATGGGGTTCAGGTCTGGACTCTGTGGTGGAAATGATGTCTCATGCTCCCTGAACCACTCTTTCACTATTTGAGCCCCATGAATCCTGGCATCGTCATCTTGGAATATGGCCGTGCCATCAGGGAAGGTGGAATAACCTGGTCATTCAGTAGATTCAGGTAGTCAGCTGACCTCGTTCTTGGAGCACATCCTGTTGCTGAACCTAGACCTGACCAACTGCAGCAACCCCAGATCATAGCCCCGCCCCCACAGGCTTGTACAGTAGGCACTAGGCATGATGGGTGCATCACTTTATCTGCCTCTCTTCTTACCCTGATGCACCCATCACTCTGGAACAGGGTCCATCTGGACTCATCACACCAGTTTTAATAATGCGTTGGACAGTTCTGAACCCAGTTTTAGTCGTTTCTGCATCTCCTTAGATGTTTTCTCCAGGTGGTGACCTTTTCTTTTGGCCAGGCAGTGTATTTTCTAGATGTGGTGCAATTAAATGAGAAGTTGTATTTAATAATTTTGAATTGACCAGAATAATTGCGAGTAGCTCTCTTAGCTCTGTTGATTCTTCTTTTTAATATTTCTGTAGACACTTTAGGGGCTCAGTAACAAACTCAGATCAGATCAAACCATAAGAATCAAAACGTAAAGAAAGTGACAGAAAACAGAGATTATGCATGACTTTTCTAACTTCAGATTATTTATAAACCAATGATTGTTTCAGCTGATAGAAAATAAATCATGATATTGTATTTTGTCACAGCATCAACCAGTGAAACAGCAGAACTGACCTCAGGTTTAGAGATAAAAACATCCTTCTCTTTTCCAACAAGCTGCATTCTGATGCTGAATCAGTGTTTTCTGTTGAATCCAGAAAGATTAGTTTGTTTGTCTGCAGACGACCAGATCTGCTCCAGAGGGCTTTGATTTGCGTCTAAAGTCATGTTTTAGTTCTGATTTTACTCAGGAATGCTGATGTTTGGTTTTGCAGCGTCTGATTCAAACCGCTTCCTGGGGCGACGAGCCGAGCGCCATCGAGGAGCAGCTCAGAAACCACCAGAGGTTCCACAGCTCCATCCAGAGTTCTCCAGAGGTGGAGCAGGCCAGGAATGACCTGGTGGGTTCGGACACGCTGCTGTTAGCAGATCATTCAACCAGACCTCCAGTTTTTATTATTAGGAAAAATGCTGCATTTTTATTATCTTAAACATAAATTATATAGAAAAATCTTCTTATTGCTATTCTTTTACATAAAAAGTGTCAAAGTTGATGTAGAAACAGCTAACCACGACGGTATATTAGTGCTGCAGCAACGTTAAACAACAAATAAGAAGGAGGCGTTGAGATTAAAGTTTAAATGTTCAAGAAAAGGTTGAATTATTTCCTGAATGTCAAGAAGGTCAAAATGCTGTTTCTATCTAAAGTTGAAACATTTTCAGGGGAAAAAGTCAAAATACTAAATACAGAAAGTTGTATATTTGTGTGTCTTTAAAACTATTTAATTATTATGTAATAATGAGGGTTCTGGGTGAGTTTTTACTGAATACATTTTATAGGGTGGTGACTTCTGGATTTTTCTGCAGCGGAACTCAAATGAACTTCCTTCCATCCTTCACAATAAGAGTTTAAAATCAGACACCTTAAAATTAGGGGTGGGACTCGATTAAAAAAATTAATCTAATTAATTAGAGGCTTTGTAATTAATTAATCTTGATTAATCGCATTTTAATCGTTCAAGAAAATTTGCCCCGAAAGCAATTTTTTAAATAAAAAATAATGAGACAGAGAATCAAACAATATTATTATTGTAAACACAAGCTCTTTAAGTTTCTAAAAAAATGCTTTTAAATTGTATTTCAATTCAAAACAGGAGAAAAAAGTATATATATGTATATCACTGGCAAAAATAGGACAGACCTAAACGTACAATACTATTTTAAGTACATTTTGATAATGGTATTGTCTTTAAAATAATAATAATGTGTTTGATTTAGCATCATTAGAGACAGAAATGAAGGCAAAAACACATGTAGAGGGATTTCTGATCACTCATTTGATTGTAGTTTTAGTTGAGTTTGGAGCACATAAAAAAGGTTTACATGGTCTTGTAGCCACGGTTCTGAGCTTTCTTTAGAGGTGACGCTTGACTAGATTGATATTTAGGGCATGGATTTTGCTGCTAAAGTTCAACATCCCCCAATGGGGGACCCTCGGGCTTAAAGGGTTAAATACGTTAATTTTTTTAACGCGTTATTTTTTTCTAATTAATCATAATTAACGCGTTAAATTCCCACCCCTACTTAAAACATTTGAAGCTTATTTTTGAAAGGGCATACTTAGATTTTTTTATTAAGACCTAATAATTTGACCTTATCTAATTCCCCATGGTAGGTCATATTGATTCTGACTGGTGAGGAGCAAACACTTATTATTAACTTTAATTGTTTTTATTGCATTGATTAGCTTTGCCATGTGCACATAGGTGCTTTAATTATTACAGCTTGTGAAGCTTAAATGATTCGTTTTCTTCTCCCAGTTGATGAAAGGAGACAAAGGATCCCTCAAAGGTCTGGAGCAGGAGATGGAGAATCTTCTGGTAAGACGATAAACACTCACAGTTACCTGGGATGAGCGTTACCTGGTAACTGTTTTATTTTATTTATAGAGAATGTCAAACGCTCGGACCCAGCAGCTGAAAGACCTCCAGCAGATCCTCCAGGACATTTCCACTGAGATCATGTGGGTTAACGAGAGGGAGGAAGAGGAGCTGATGTTCGACTGGGGAGACAAAAACATCGACAAGTACATTCCCAAGAAGCAGGAGGGCTACTCGGTCAGTAAAACCGTCTGAGCATCAGCAGGCGGGACAGAAATTAGCTTGGTCTTCTTGGCAGAATCATTGAGTCTCTTATGAATACGATCGTGTCATCAGTCCTTCACGCTGCATCTCTGTGACCCTTAAACCTTTTCCTGTGTGACAGAAACTGATGAGCAACCTGGAGGTGAAAGAGCAGCAACTGTATAAACTCAAACTCAGAGTGGACGAGTTGCTCTCCACCAACCACCCGGCCTCGGACAAGATCGAGGTGCAAACAGATTCCCTCACTCTCACCGGTCACACGGCCCAGATCCTTTTTACAGCTCTGCTTTCCCGTGTCTGTGGCTCTTCTCCAGGCTTACAGGGACACTTTGCAGACTCAGTGGCTTTGGATTCTCCAGATTACCAAATGCATCGATATCCACCTGAAGGAGAACGCGGCGTACAGCCAGGTGACCTGAAGACGCTCTCTCAACAACGCTTTTACAGATAAAAGAACTTTGTTCAGTCTCACATAAAACAGCAGGACAGTTTAAGAATGAGATAGGTTTAGCTTTGACAGCTTTTCTGGTTTTTATTTGTTTAAATGATTATACAAATATATCCATCCAAAGCAAGAACCAACCAGAAACCTTTGTTAAGCATTGCAAAGATTCATGTCTACCCATATCCATGTGGATTTCTGAGTTTTTATTACTTGAATTATCTGGAAAACATCCTTTCACACACATCTTTGGTTAGTGTGCTAGAAACCACAATAAGTTAAAATCCCATACACTGGTGTGTGTGCCATCTGTTCTCCAGTTTGACCCCCCTGGGGGAGTGATAAGCTGCAGATGCAGCCACGCTTGGGAACTATTTGGTGGTTTAACCCCCCAATCCAACCCCTTAGTGCTGAGTGTCAAGCAGAGAAAACTCATTTCGGCCGTATTGTATCCGTAATCTCGTTCTTTTGGTCACTACCCAATATTTAAAACATGGTAAATATCGGCCCTGATATCAGCCTAACGATAAATCGGTGCATCCCGAAAGAAAAACTTGCTGATTGAAAGGAAATGGTAAAAAACTTCTTTAGCTGTGCTCATAATGACGTTCCTCCGTGTTTTGATGCATCGTTATTGTTGGTACTCCTGCCACCTGCTGGCAGGCACGTTCCTGTCAGCCGGGTTTACCTGCTTTTCCTCTGGGTGGTTTATCTTTAAACTGCCTGAACAAATATCCGTAGTAGACGTCGTAACATTCATAGCTGATTACTTACAGTCAAGTCTTTCACCGATCAGTGATCAGCTGTCAAAATATTATTTTAACAACGGTTTTGCATAAAATTAACTTTTTCTTTAAGAGTAGACGAGCCCACATAGGCACGACCACGTCATTTCCAGATGCTTATCAAGGCTTGTGTTTTTAATAGTTCTTCCAAGAGGCTAACGACACCTTCAAGGCTCTGCAGCAGGAACAGCTGAAGGTTCGAGAGACCTTCAAATGTGACAAGGACACCAGCCTGGAGGAGCTAACGGAGATCCTTAAAGGCCTGGAGGTATGAGAACTTCTCATAGCAATAACTCATCATATTTGTGTGTGAAACGACTAGAACATGTCACATCTTAAGTATCAAATAAAAGATATCATTGATTATTAAAATTTTGATCTTCAGAGTGAACGGGACAGGCTGATGGATTACAAGCAGCAGGTGCAACACCTGGTCAGCAAATCAAAGAGCATTGTGAGGCTGAAACCCAGAAACCCAGAGGAGAAGGGCAGCAGCGGCACCATCGTCAAGGCTTTGTGTGACTTCAAACAAGAACAGGTCAAACAAAGATTTAAAACAAGAATTTTTTACTATGTTAAATGTTAAAGGTCTTGTTCACCGGTAAACTATGTCGCTGGATTTCACATGAGGCAGCGTCCACGTCACCAAATGCAGATGAGGGTCAGGAAGTAGCCCCTGCTGCACAGATCCTTATTTACTTTGTTGACTTGGTGTCAAAACGTCCAAATTCTGTGCGGTCTATTGCAACTGCTCTAATCCGGACAAAGACAAACTTTTTTTTTCATGTCTCGAAAGTACACAGACTTAATTTTCAAAAACTTACTGAAAAAAGACAGAAGAAGGGGATCAGTAATCTCCGGCTAAAAACAGGAAGTGCTGAAATGAACAATGCTAGTTTGCAGAGATAATTTTCTAACAGATAAGGGTTTACTAAATGTTTTTTTTTCTGGCAATTTACTTAAAACAGCCATACAAACTCTGCACCGAGGAAGGGTCACCGATCCCTCATGTTGAATTTTCCAACCCTACCTGAAATAAAAGTTTGAAAGCTTTCATTTGTAGTGTAATATGAGGTATGCAGCACGAGATAGTTTATGTTGATCGCTTCAACGCTGGGTAAATGCTCCAGAGTGTATGGAAAGTTCGACTTTGGGTCATAACCTAAATAAAGATGTATTTTTTCATGATATCACATCTGTGCCAGCCCATTTAAAGCTTTAGTATACTCACTTTCATCCATTGCGCTGTGTTTTGTAGTGGAGCAAAACACTTCCTGACCCCCATTTGAGTTTCACCCGAGTTCCAGGTCACGTGAATGAAATCCAGCAATGTCACAGGGAATATGGCTCCGCCCACCTTAGGTTGTGACCACCCACAGGAAGGAAAGAGCTGGGTAATACCCAAGTACGCTAGTACATTCTTGTGTACTTGAAAAGTATGTTTTTGGCAAGTACAGCAGAAAGTCCGTTCTACCGAGTATGGAAGGACGAGGACGGCATTTGGAACAGAGCCGTACTCGAACTGACATAAAAATAAAAGTCTAGTTTGTCACTTAATCAAAAATTATTACATCATATTTGTATAATATGTGGCCCACGTTTGATCAAAATTGATAAAATACCAGCATTACCAGCAACCCTAACTTCTACTCCCTGAAGCAGGAGCGCCAGAGCTTGTTTTCCAACAGAAAAAGACTCCCAAGGATTCCTTCACACTAAAGACCACAGCAGATTTATCGAAACAACAAGTGAATGAGACTTTTAACAAGAAGCAGGCTTCACTAAGTTTTGTAAATTGTTTTTATTACTAAAAACTATTTTTGTTGGGCGCTTTAGAAGGTAATCTGTAAAGACAACGAGGCCATCCTGAAGGACAACAGCCAGCGCAGTAAATGGCTCATCATCGGTCCTGGAGGTCTGGATATGGTAGTGCCGTCTGTGTGTCTGATCGTTCCACCTCCTAATCCACTGAGCATCAGCCTCGCCAACAAGTAAGAAACACAGAAACACCTCTTTTTCAGCCAGACCCTGCAGGAGGGAGCTAATGCATGCAGCTAATACACAGACGTTACATAGACGTTTAGTTTCGACTGATCACCTCGACCTGCTGTTTCTACCGATTCTGGCTTTCCTGGGATCCCGAATTACCTTTTCTTATTCATTTTCTTTCTTCCTTCTCATTTTTAAATTGAAAATTTTCCATTTTCCCCATTTTTTTATTACGATATTTTCAGAAAAAAAAAGGTTCAACATAAAACTGAATATGATAAATCATGGAGTAAGGGGTTGTCATTTACAGTTTACATTTAAGGAGTTGTTTGCATGTTCTGCTTGGAGTTAGTTTAGTTGTTTGGAAATGTTTGTTGTCTGAGAGTGCAGCCTCTTCTGAGCTGTCATGCAGTTTGGTTACCGTGACAACGCGTGTGCGTTCGGGGAGCAGAGGAGGTTCGGGTGGGGGTGTAGTTGTCAATCATTTTACATGTACTAGAATTGGATTTGTGCAGTTTGCATTGCTGGCCATTGGGTCCCAAATCACGGCATAGATCCAGAAGGATCTCCTTCAGGAAGCGGATCAGTGCGCTCACGGAAGACACGTTCCCTCCTGAATTCAAGTTCTGCCAAATCCTCCAATAACACAAGATCAGCCATGCTACAATGTCAAATTCTTGTTTGTGACAGGTGTCTTTTATAGTTGCTAGCACCAGTTATGTGATAAAGCTGATTTTCCAGGTAATGCATATGATGTTTCTGAATTTCAGGAAAGAACTGCCCACTCCACGTTGTGCAACACTCTACCAGTGCCTGTTTACAAGTAATTGTGAGGCCGCAAAAATAGCATGCCAAATGTTAGCTTACCTCTCGAGCAGAAAACCGGTGACAGCGGCGTCTGTGGGGAGCGGACAGGACCGCGTTTGCCTCTCCCTGGTTTTTGTGAAAGTGCGGGGGTGCACAGAGTGCGCATGCACAAAAGGAAAACTAACCCAGGATTGGCTTCACCAGAAATTGACAGTTATGCGGACCAATGGTTTAGATTATCCACCCGGAAGGAAAGAACGTCCGCAATACCTTTAATTACTTATTGGCTAAAAGTAGGGATGCAGCGATACCACTTTTTTCCAAACCGATACGATACCGATACTTGGATCTGAGTACTCGCCGATACCGATTACCGATACTTGTACCACACACAAAAATGCAATGAATTGGAATACAGGTTTTATTTTCTTCTCTGCTTTCAACAGGAAAAGACGTTCAGCTAGATAAAAAATAAAATATCTTAATAGAGATTACATTAGGTGAAAAATAACCATTTTCTGTGAAATCATTGCACAGTTTTCTACAAACAAAATGAACTAATTGGCACTGTCTCCAGCTTTCATGAACATAACATTTATGAACCTATCGCAGTGTCCACATTAAAATAAAATAAAAACTATAGTCAGCATTAGCAGCAATAGTGTGGATTCTGAACTCAGCTTTTTTGGGAAACATGAGCAGCAGGTTCTTTTTGATGAAAATAGTCATCTCTGCATTTTCAGGTGTGAGCCTGTTTCTGCTTTCATTCACAATGTTTGAAACAGCTCCCCCTATTTGTCAATATAGAAATAGAATACAATAGAATAGACTTTATTGATCCCACAGTGGGGAAATTCACTTGTCACGGCAGCACCATCACTCAAAAGGTAATTAGAAGAAGATAAAAAAACAAGGATACATGTATATTTACACATAGTCAGTAATCTAGTATTGTAATCCTAGATCACTAAAAGAAAAAAACACAAATAAAGATAAAAAAGGACTTGGTACCAACACTATGCAGCATACTGTAAGAGACACAGACAACAATGTGAATCCGGTATTGCACAAGTATAGAACACATGAATATTGCATTGGTGTTATTGTGTACCAGGATGGTACCAGCACAGCTTAAACTGAGGAGTTATACACTCTTACAGCAGAGGGGATGAAGGATCTGCGATAGCGCTCAGTTTTACATCTGGGATGTCTCAGTCTACCTCTGGAGGAGCTGTCCATGACCTCCACAGTGGAGTGCAGTGGGTGGGAGGGGTTCCTTAAGATGGAGGTCATCTTCCCCAGCATCCTCCTTTCACACGTCTCCTCAACAGAATCCAGCGGGCAGCCCAGAACCGAGCTAGCTTTGGTAGCTAGCTTGTTCAGTCTCTTCCTGTCTCGGTCAGAGCTGCCTACACTCCAGCAGACCACAGCAGAATGAATAACAGAGCCAACAACAGAGTGATAAAAGGATTTTAGCAGCTGGGAATTAACTCTGAAGGACCTCAGCCTCCTCATGAGATGGAGGTGACTTTGGCCCTTCTTATACAGAGCATCTGTGTTGTGGGACCAGTTCAGTTTACTGTTGAGGTGAACACCCAGGTACTTAAAGGTGTCCACCACCTCAATGTCTGCTCCCTGGATGTTTACTGGTGAGTGAGGAGGAGTGTTTCTCTGGAAGTCAATCACCATTTCCTTTGTTTTACTGGTGTCCAAGCAAAGGTGGTTACGCTCACACCAGTCCACAAAGTCCATGATGACTGACCTGTACTCCTGGTCGTCCCCCTCAGACACACAGCCGACGATGGCCGAGTCATCAGAGAACTTCTGGAGGTGACAGCTGCTGGTGTTGTAGGTGAAGTCCGAGGTGTAGAAGGTGAAGAGAAAGGGTGAGAGCACTGTACCCTGCGGCGCTCCAGTACTGCACACAACCACCTCAGATGTACAGTTGTGCAGCCTCATGTACTGTGGCCTGTTGGTGAGGTAATTGGTGATCCATGAGGTCAGATGTTCGTCCACTCCTGCACCCCTCATCTTCTGCTGCAGTAGGCTCGACTGGATGGTGTTGAAGGCACTGGAGAAATCGAAGAACATGATCCTCACAGTGCTTTTTTGCATCTCAAGGTGATTCAGAGCCCGGTGCTGCAGGTAGATGAGGGCGTCTTCCACCCCCATGTTTGGTTTGTATGCAAATTGAAGTGGGTCTATTTCTGGGGTCACCACTGAACGCAGATGGGTGAGGATGAGTCTCTCCATAGTCTTCATCAGGTGGGAGGTCAAGGCGACAGGTCTGTAGTGGTCTGGTTCCCTGGGATGTGATGTTTTGGGGACTGGAACCACACAGGAGGTCTTCCACAGGATGGGGACCTGCTCCAGTCGAAGGCTCAGGTTGAACATGTGTGTGACCACTTCACACAGCTGGTCAGCACAGTCCTTGAGCAGTCTGGGGCTGATTCCATCAGGACCTGCTGATTTTCTGCTCTTAAGCCGCCTCAGTTCTCTCCTCACCTGGTCCGATGTAACTGAGAGGGGGTAGTGAGGGGGGGCTTGTTGCTGAGGATGGTTGGAGGAGGGGGGAGAAGCTGATGAATGGTGTGAAGTTGGGAGGTGGGGGGTTGGCTGGCTGAGTGGAGGTGGTTGGGGGGTGGTGGTGCCTGTAGCAGCAGTGGGGGGAGTGGAGTCGAATCTGTTAAAAAACAGGTTAAGCTCATTGGCCCGGAAAAACTACAACAGAAATGACAAGTCACAGTGAAGCCACTTTCAGGCAACTGGTATCGGTACCTGGTATCGGTTAACGTTTTCTGGTATCGGTGCATCCCTAGCTAAAAGTATTTTCTAGATGAGGAATTACAGACATTCGGTATTGTGGTTCTCCCGTTTTACCACTAGATGCTGTTCATATGCATGGTGAGCGCTGTTCCTGTATTTAGGAACATTTCTACACACAAGTACAAGATGGTAAATACCACACAATACGCAAAGTCGTTCTTACGCACGAAATACGCACAGATCTGTTCGTACGTACGGTTGATAAATGAGGGCCCTGGTGTTTTGGGGTATGTGTGTATGTTTGAGGCACTTATTGTGAAGGATTAAAAGACGTGGGGTTGCAGGTGTCAAACATCTCATTCTGTTTTCCTTATGACTACTTCCTGGAATTTGTCGACTTTATGCTGCAAATAATAAGACTTTTTTTCTCAACACTAATGGTGAATCTTACGGAAAGTTCTAGTAAGTCAGAATTGTGGTTATTGCGGTAGTTTTTATATGTTTATTAATTTAATATTTTTATTTATTTACATTTTCTTGGAATTAGTGAAAAGTTATGAAGGGACTGTTCAGCACACAATTTTCTAAATAAATGCGAGTAGTATTTTTAGTGTAAAAAATAATTTTAATTGGGTGTAAAAAAGTAAAAATATAATTTGTGTTTTCTACAGGAATGAGCAGTTTTACGAGGCCTGCCTAACCCTCTGGAGTCAGCTGTACATCAATGTTAAGAGTCTCATGGCCTGGACCTACTGTCTCCAGGACATCAAATACATCCGGTCCCTCACTATCTCCATGGTAACAGTTACATCTTTGGTGGACTTTTTGTTGAGCTTACATTAATGTTGACATTTATGCTTTTTAGGAAGTGCAGGCACCAATAATTCAAGCATAATCAAAACTTTTGCATTCATTTATCAACTGCAATGTCTGATTTCAGTTGTCTGAGATGCGACCTGAGGAGTACCGACAAATCATCAAGAACCTGGAGTCTCACTACGAGGAGTTCAAAGTGGCCAGCCATGAATCCAACCTCTTTGCTGACGATGACAAGATGCTCATCGAGGACCAGTTTGTTGAAGCACAGAACCATTATGACAAACTGGTGGTCGAGCTGCCGACTTACAGTCAGTATTTATTAAAGCTGTGTCATTAACAGCACTTCTGCCTGCAGTTTGGTCTTCCTTGTATTGTATAGGCTCTGGTATATGTATTTCTTTAGAGTTATTCTTATCAAATGAAATATTGAAAATTTAATTATTGTTATAAAATGGTGTTTTTCTCTTTGGGACTCTGGTAGTTTGTCCTAAAGTTGAAGTGGTAGCAGCCGGCTGTTTCTCCTTCTCTGATATTATTGAGCGGAGAACCTCTCACACCAGTGGTGTTCTGTTGCTAAATACGTGAGTGTGGAATGAGTGGAGGACCCAGGGAAGTGTGGCGGTTCAGTGAGACCGACAACCGGATGATCCAATATGGTCCAACAGTTGCCTTCCATTTGAATTTTTATTTTTTTTGCAAATTATGTGCACACTTCAAAAGGGCTGCTTCAGAGGTGCATAACAAAAAGTGCCTCAGCTGGTCAATGAAATGCACTGACCCATAGAATTTCAAGAGCATTTATCTTAATGAATCACTTTCAGAACAACTAATATTTGGCATTTAAAATCGTTACTTGGAAACTAGTTAAACCTTCATTTATTTTACTTTGACAAACAAATAAATAATTTCCGATCACTTTTTTAAAAAAAAATGCTAATTTCTGCTTCTCCACAGGTGTTTCAAGTCACGTAGAAGTACAGCAACAACAAATCCCCGTGCAACAACAAATCCCTGTGCAACAACAAATTTCCGTGCAACAACCCCAGCAGCACCTAATTCTTATACAGCAACCACAACTGCAGTTCCAACAACTGCATTTGCAACAACAGCACCAGCTGCAGCTGCAGCTGCAACAACAGCAGCTGCAACTGCAACAACAAAAAATTGCTGCTGAGGAAGAGGCCAGGAAGCTGGAGGAGGCCAGGAAGCTGGAGGAGGCCAGGAAGCTGGAAGAGGCCAGGAAGCTAGAGGAGGAAAGGAAGCTTGAAGAGGCAAGAAAACGTGAAGAGGCCAGAAAGTTGGAAGAGGCCAGGAGATTGGAAGAAGCCAGAAGGTTGGAAGAAGCCAGAAAGTTGGAAGAAGCCAGAAAGTTGGAAGAAGCCAGGAGGTTCGAAGAACGACGGCGAGCAGAGCTTAAAAAACAGATGGAGAGAAAAATAGAAGTAAGGAAAACGGTAGTAGATCAACCGATCAAGAGGGAAGTGTTGAAGTCGACCAACACAGAGCAAAAGAGGAAGACTTCCTCATCCAGCTCTTTTTCTTCCTCATCTTCCCGTATCTTATCTGAGCTGCATTCACTCAGATTGAGGATGGAGAGTGCTGAGGGTACCCTAAGCCAGCATGTTCATATCTGCTTTGGAGATGATGGAGCTCGAGATTGTAGCTTTAAGATCAATCAACTGGAGGTAAACACAAACTCAGAAAAACAGCTGTTTCATCACACAACTCTGTATTAATACCATGTGTTTGTACTTGTGAACTTTAGTCTGTGCAGCATGACGTGGACTTGATGCGTGAGGAGTATCTACGTTTGAGGGAGCGTATCTTGAAGGAGCTAGAGGACATGAATGATTCTGATAAAGCTCAGTTCCTCCGCAACGAGATTGGAATGATCAACCAGAGACTGGGCAATCTGGAGAGCAGCTCATCCGCTTATGTACAACGGTACTCAGCACAAACCTCTCTCACTAAGCTCTCTTTACTCTCACGTTATCGGGTAATACAGTGGGTCTCAAATCAAAAGTTTAGGGGCAGGAAGCTCAAAAGAAATTGCCTATTTGATCATGTTTGATTTTTTTTTGTTAAAAAAAAATGCCTTTAAAGGCAGAGGACTCAGTGCTAATCCTTGTGGGACACCTTAAATAATATTTAGAAGGCTGTGCTGAAGCTTTTATATGTTTATCAGGCTGCGGGCTTTAAGAGACATGCTGGAGAACATCGCACGAGCTGAAGACATTGTGAAAGTTCACGAAGCTCGACTGACAGAAAAAGAGACCACGTCCCTGTCACCGGCTGAAGTCAGTGAATACATGGCGACCCTGAAGGTATTCTGTTCAATAAATGCAAAAACATTTGCAAATATTTTGATTTTTTTTTCTTTTATTAAAATTTAATTTATGGTTTCTACAATTAAAGCTGCTATAGCAAATCTGCAAAGCAAGCTAGCTTTTAAACAGATACACAATCACAGAACTCTCACCCCACCTGTCGGCTACCATCCCTAGAAAGTTGATTTTCCAGAGTTTTTCTTCTCTTTTGCCTGCAGAAGACATAAAAGTCACTCACAATTTGTCTTCTGGCAGCAAACAGCATCTGTAGATCCCTCTATGCAAGACTGCCTTGTGAGAAGCGGGAAGCTACCGTGGCTGAAAGGCGCAAACAGCGCAAGATGTGGTTTCCGGTTTTCAAAATAAAATACCAAAAAAAAGATAACATTCACCTATAAAATAAAATACAAAATAATATATACATCTCTTCAATTACATTTTGAACTCCGTTACACATTGCCGCAGTAAAAGAGAGAGCTAAATACCATTTGCAATTTTCTACGTCCAAACGTCTTTTGTTGTCCGTGACTTCAAATGGTGTTTTTCTTTTTGGGACTCTGGTAGTTTGTCCTAAAGTTGAAGTGGTAGCAGCCGGCTGTTTCTCTTTCTCTGATATTACTGAGCGGAGAACCTCTCACACCAGTGGTGTTCTGTTGAAAAATGCACAACCACGTAATGATTGGAGGACCCAGGGAAGTGGGGAAAGGCAGTTCGGTGAGACTGACAAACGGATGGTCCAATCGCTGCTTTAAGTCAGAGCCGTGTCATTGGCGGAGGTTTTTAGACAAATGTGAGAGAACCACTTTATTAATTTTTTTTTAAAACACTATGTTCGAATGTTAAGAGGCACGAAAAAAAAAGTTTTAAGCTAGCTTGTTTTGCAGATTGGCCATTGTAGCTTTAGTTACTTGTAGAAAATTCCTGTTCTGACCAAGTCTTCCATGCCACTGTGCTCTAAGAGTGTTTAACTTAATTTTATGGATGTTTAATTTTGTCCCCAAACTGTTGTTTTATAACACTTGAATCCCATGTTGGACCGACAATTTATGTTTTTTTAACGTTTAGAGTATCAAAGCAGAGTTGGAGCAGAAGAAAGACATTTTTACCGCCATGGAAGCAGCGTTGACAAAGGCGAACTACTGGAACAGCCAGGTGGGCAGCTCCTCCCACAGGTGTGACTTGATGCAGTCAAAAAACACAGAGCAGGTGGGCATGCTGTACGACCGGTGGAGACGAATCCATGACCAGATTGACACCAGGTATCTTTCTTTGTTTTTCTACTACTTAAATATTGTAATAATTTTTTTTGAAGTAATATCATATTTTCAATGTGAATGGAAAATTTAAAAAATGTCTAAAGCAGCTTCTAAAAATAAACTTGACTTCTTTTGCTTACAAAAAGCTCATTATTTACAATAATGAAAGAGTAGTCTACGATAGTCTACGGTAAAGATATCTGTTTTTTACCATTGGGAGAAGACACCATCATCTATAGTTGTGTGTACAAAGGCAATTGTTGTGATACCATTTATACATTTGAAGTAGTGTTGTCACGATACCAAAATTTCAGTATTCTGCGTTCTTCGGTGTTGCTTTAGAAGTGACTGCATGCGCCCAGTAAATGCGCGAATTATGCGCATCAAGGACCGGGTTTAGACGGGTCCTCGGTACTACCGGTACCTACGAAATCTTGGCACCGTGACGTTTACATTTTTGTAGTACCGGGTCGGTACCGAAGTACCGGTTCTTTTGACAACACTAATTTGAAGTGTTCTTGTTCAGACTGCAGGACCTGCAAGTGTACATGCCTCAGCTGCAGCACTACAAACAAACCAGTACCTCCATCAATGAATGGATTGATGTCACTCGGAAAAATCAGGACATCCTGCAGGCCACGAAGGTGGACACCGTCCAAGCACTGAAAGACCACATCACCAATCAAAAGGTTTTCTGTTGCTATTATTGAATGTGCTTTCTGCATGCCCATGCTCCATTACTGATGTCTCTTCTCTTCTTTTCAAGACCTTGAACTCAGAAATCAAAGCAAAGAGGGAGACAGTAGACAGTGTGCTGAGAGACAATGAGGCTTGCGTGAACACTATCAAGGTAAGTGAACAGAACAAATGTATAAATGATGATTGTTTTGTGTACTCATGGCTGGCTTCCCTGCAGGACTATGAGACAGACCTTGCCTCGTACACATCCGGCTTAGAAACATTGCTCAACATCCCCATCAAGAGGACAATGCTGAAGTCCCCATCGATGGATCTCAACCAAGAGGTAACATTTCACTTCATGAGTTCAAACAAAAGTCTCTTTTCAGTGAACAGAGTGATCTTACATCGGACTTTGTTTTTGTCCAAGGCCACACATCTTCAGACTCGTTACATGGAGCTGTTTACACTGTCCGGTGATTACTATAAGTTCTTGGGACAGTTGCTCAAAAACATGGAGGAGCTCAAGGTATTGTTTGTGGTTGTGTTTAAATTGATTTTGTTTCAGAAACATAACTAGTGAATATAAACTCTCTACTGTCTGCTGTCATGTACTAAAAGTTACAGCAAACCACAGGTTGGTATCATCTGTCATTGAGGTATGGAGTTGTTTATACTGCAGTGGGTACTGGTGATATTGGATAATTCTGGACTTTTGGTTCTAAATAAATAAATAAAAACTTGCTTAGCCTCAATTTGAATTCAAGAGCAATGCAATCACAGTTTCTGTGTTTGAAATCTTTATGGCTTGAGCTAAAACTGTACACATTGGTGTCCGCTATACAGGCTGTTTTCAAATTTTATGCACACACCTCTCTCTCTCTCTCTATATATATATATACTGTATAAACACACACACACACACATACATTTATTTATTTTTGGGCAAAAAGTTTTATTACTGGTGCCATTGCCCCTTTAGATAACATCCAGTAATGATTCTGAGTGAGAGGGTAGACTTGCTGATCAACTGGTTGCTGTTGTGATTCCTGCATTTTATTATAGCAAGGGCAAGCAGGAATACCTGTATTATTCTGTTCAGGAGAAAAAGCCAAGGACAAACAAATTCAGCCTTGAACAGTGAAGGTTGCACAGAAGAAAGAAAAAAAACAAAACCATTACCAACATGACTGTGATTAAAACCCTTTTCGTGTTTGTAGATTTTTTAATTTTTTCATATCAAAACACAATATTTTACATAACATGTTAGAAAATTCACTTCACTTCCAGTTTTAAAGTAGAACTCCGGATTATTTTTTTTATCTGACAGCACCATAGCAGCTGACAAATGTATCGCACTAAGCCGTGGTTTTCACTTTCGTATATTTATGGCCAAAAGCAACGCCTCTCATTCATGAATGCGCTCCTGTATCCGACAAACAGCTAAAACACATAGTTTCACAATTGACCTTTCGCCGAGCCCCCCCCCCCCTAGTTACTGTTGCCAACTCCAACAATAAGTGGATCAAATACTGCAGCTCCACAGATTTCCACGATGGAAAGAAGTAGACAGATGCGTGTCAGCGACATTTTTTGGAGCAATTCCTTCTCAATATCATCCAGATCGAAGCAAAAGGGTTACAGTATGCAGTGGAGGGATATATTAGTGTCGGCTCCGCTGAGCGAAGCGTAGCAGGGAACAAGGAGTTTGGAGTTTGGGAGAAGGTCCGGCGTCCGGGGACGCGTGGATCCGAGGAACCGTGGCGGCGATGCGGTGTCCCTGTGAGCTGTCAGCTGTCAGATGATCTGAGCTGCAGGCAGCTCTAACGGAGAAAAGCTCCCGGCGCTCTGCATCGCTATCATCTCAGCTGAGTCTGTTTATAAAATGTAACTTTTTATGCCCGTGTTTACTTTCATTTTTAGTTCCCGGCCGGAGCTCGGCATTAATTCATCACGTGATCATGACACCACCCGCTGTTGCGCCAAGGCTTAATGTGCGTTTATAAGACACACGGTTGAGGTAATATTACGCTGATTTGCCGGCACGGTGTGTCTTATCTAAGGGTCTTGGATAGTCTGGGAGGCGGACCTCCGCCCAGCCGCGGGCGGGGGGAGCACTCATGCTGTTGCTGGTTGAGCTCGATGAGGAGGTTCTGAAGGGAAACGAAGGAGACACGACTACTATCAAGGCTAATGCTCAGTAGTATAAATTAGGCTTAGCTTCATCATTTTGTTTGGAGTTGTCGGATAGTAACGGTTGCTATGATGTGTGATTGGACAATAGCCGTTCTGGGGGCGGGGCTGGCAAAAGGCTAATTATTATGCTCATGTTATGTTGTGTATTCAAATATTTATATTTAAATGACTTACTTGTTCATGAGAAAGGTCGCCAACTCTGCATTGGCCGAGGTACGTGCCTAAACGCTCAAGTGCGCTCTGTGATTGACATCTGTACGTAAGCGGTAGTCTAACGCTATTGGTTAATGCTGACTGACGCTCAGTTCATGTTGCATGGAGCTCTACGGGACGGGGGAACGGGCTTAGCAATGCTCTTCATCACTATCAGGCTGTAGTGACGGAGGAAAGGAGGAAATATTTTTCAGAAATCATTCAGTCTGCCTGCAATAAGCCACGTGTTCTTTTTAGTGTTTTAGATCATGTCCTCAATGTCTCTCAACCTGCAGAAATTGAGGCCTCCCAGGGGCTGTGTGAATCATTTTTGACTTTTTTCATTGATAAAATATTGAACATTAGAGCTCAGATACCGTCATTTCCTCATCAGGCTGCTCCTGGATGCTGCTCTTCAACATTTTGTCAATTTGTACCACTGACACTGGATTGCTTGTGGGAGATCTTGGAACCCTTAAAACCCTCGGGTTCACCTACTGACGTGATTCCTCCCCGCCTGTTTAAGGAGGTTTTTTCCTCTGTGGGCCCTTGGGTTCTTACAATGGTTAACAGTAGCCTTTCATCTGGTGTGGTTCCAGAATCTTGGAAACATGCCATCGTCCAGCCACTACTCAAAAAGCCTGGTCTTGACCCCTCTACCATGTCTAATTATAGGCCTATTTCTAAACTTCCATTCCTTTCTAAGGTTCTGGAAAAAGTGGTGTATTTGCAACTGACTGAGTTTTTGCATGTGAATGATATTTGTGAAAAATTCCAGTCAGGTTTTAAAAAGGCGCATAGCACAGAGTCTGCACTGCTCAGGGTCTTAAATGATATTTTTTTAGCTACTGACTCTGGAGATTTTATGGTTCTGGTGCTGTTGGACTTGTCTGCTGCCTTTGACACCGTGGACCACAGTCTCCTGATTTCTAGGCTGCAACATTTTGTTGGGGTGCGAGGAGTTGCTTTGGACTGGTTTGTGTCCTACTTGGCTGAGAGGTCGTTTAGTGTATCTCCAGGTGGCTTTACGTCATCTCATTCCCCTCTCTTATGCGGGGTTCCTCAAGGATCTGTGCTTGGCCCTCTGTTATTCTCCCTTTATTTGCTGCCTCTGGGTTCTATTTTTAGGAAACATGGGTGTTCTTTTCACTTGTATGCAGACGACACCCAAGTTTACATTCCCATTAAACGTGGCCTGCCTAATTCATTAGATCCTCTCCTAAACTGCCTCGATGAGGTTAAATCTTGGATGTCGGCTAATTTTTTACACTTCAATAATGATAAGACTGAGGTCATGCTTTTTAGTCCCAGTGTGTCCAGTGCACGTTGTTCAGCTGACCTTGGTCGATTGGCCCCATTTCTGAAACCTGTAGTGACCAATCTGGGAGTTCTGCTTGACAGTGACCTAGTTCTGGACAAGCAAATTAGTGCTGTAACAAAGGCAAGTTTTTATCATTTAAGGAGGATTGCCAAGGTTAAGCATGTGCTCTCCAAGCATGACTTTGAGACAGTGATTCACGCGTTTATTACTTCACGACTGGACTATTGCAATTCACTGTACCTTGGTCTCCCTCAGTCTCACCTCTCCCGTCTTCAAATGGTGCAAAATGCAGCAGCACGCCTATTGACGGGTTTGAGAAAGAGGGATCACATCACCCCAATTTTGGCTTCCCTGCACTGGCTGCCTGTTGATTTTAGGGTTCAGTTTAAGGTGCTTTTGTTGGCTTTTAAAGCTCTCCATGGCCTTGCCCCGCAGTATCTCTCTGAGCTTTTAATTGTTCACTCCCCTTCTCGGTCCCTGAGGTCGGCTGACCAGCTTCTCCTGGAGGTGCCGAGAACAAAGCGGAGGCTCAGGGGTGACAGAGCTTTCTCCGTAGCAGCCCCAAGGTTGTGGAATACACTGCCAATTCAGATTAGGATGGCTCCCTCATTCTCTGCTTTTAAATCGCTATTAAAGACTCATCTGTTTTCAGTCGCTTTTAATTCAGTTTGAGAGTGCATCTGTTTTTAGTTGCTTTTAATTCAGTTTGAATTACTTGTTTTTATGTTTTGTTTTTATTTCTTTTATTATGAGGCTTTTATCATAACTTATTTTCAGCATTATAGCAAATTGCTGTTGTTTTTATTGTTTTTAATTTGGTTTGTTAAGCACTTTGGTCAGCTTTATGCTGTTTGTAAAGCGCTTTATAAATAAAGTTGACTTGACTTGACTTGACTAGCAACAACAACAACAACAAAAAGACATATTGCCTACATTATATCACAGTACATGATAAGACAATCACTTTTATGGATTTCTAAAAAGTCATACATAATTCCTGAAAGGGGAAAACTCCGTATTGCAGCTTTCAAAGAAATTTGACTTTGGGTTTGTGCACTCGTGGGTGACAGTCACGTTGAATAAATTAAGACAAAAATGTTTATAAGGAAATCTGGAGTCACTGCACATTAGGGATGTAAGAACATATTGATATGGCAATATAACGTGTTATTTTTTCCTGCAATATTATATCGATATTCAAAAGCCGTGTATCAAATTTTTGAAAGAATTTACATTCAAAAATGTGTGTATTTTCTTTTCTTTTGGTGCAATTCAAACGCAGACCGCTAACTGGCAGCAGAAACGGCCTTTTTTGTTTTTATTTTGAAATAACTTCTGATTATGCAGATATTAATTACCCCTTTTATTTTTTACTTAAAGAGCAGTGGGTTTTGTTTCACTATTGAAATGTAAAGCCCTCTATTATGGTTCAGATACCTCATGTTACGTATCAGTTTGGACTGTTAATTGAAATTTCCTACAATATATTCAGTCTAAAAAAATTGCTAATACTGTTTGGCTTAATGTATTGCAATATATCGTGATATATCGTGATACATATTGTATCGCCAGAATTTTACCAATACACATCCCTACTGCACATTAGGTTAAAATGGGTGAAACACAAAAAGCAGTTTTATGACAGACGGATTTTGAATGGGGTAACTAGAGAAAAAACTGAAGTTAAAAGCTATGGTTTCCTCAAACAGATCTTAAATCTGTTAAACCTTTTATAAACGGTTTGCATTATTCAATTTGGTGAGACTGTACTCATTCACAAATCTAAAATAAGCTTTAATTCTTACTCTTACTTCTAGATGCGTAACACTCAGATCGACCTGCTTCAAGAAGAACTTCGCCGGCTGAAGGACGAAATGAAAGACCGTAACTCCAAGAACAAATCACTGGAAGATGCGGTTGCTCGGTACCAGCTGGAACTGTCTCAGTCGAAGGACCAGGTGCTGTCACTGGAGGAGGTGAAGAGAAACACAGCGCTGCAGTGCAATGCCACCAAGGACAGCCTGGACTCCACTCAAAGCAAGGTGTCAGAGCTCAGCGATGAGGTGGAACGTTTGAAGTACCAGCTGAGTGAAGAAAAAAGGAAAACGAAGCTGGCAGAAGAACGCTACGTTCAGCAGCAAGAAGAGTATGATTTAGTGCTGAAGAAGAGGCAGAAAGAGCTGGAGACAGTCAGCTGGTCCAAGGTGGAGGTAGAGAAAAGTGTGACCATTAAAGAGCATGAGATTGAGCTGCTGAAACGGCAGCTGGCCGGAGAGTCGGCAAAGGTCATGGAGCTACAAAAAGACATGTCAAAGGTAAGAAGCCAAATCAGCATGGACATCAATAAATTAAAGCTCAGCTATGAATCCCAAATCCAGACCAGTCGCACAGAGATTCAAAGGCTGGAGGCCCAGAGGGCTGATGATACAGCAGAGCTCCAGCTGCAGTATGACAGGATGGAGGCAGACAGGAGGGATCTGGGGGAGGAACTCAGGCGACTCAGGATGTCTGTCAGCCAGGCTGAGGAGCAAAAAGAGAGGGCAGAGGAGGAGGCCTGCAACCAACGGACCATGCTGATGGAGGAAGGGTGCAGGAGGAGAGAAATGGAAAGCCAAATGGAGTTGCTAATAAGGCAGAAAGATGAGGAAAGAAACCGGTGCAGAGAGGAACTAGCTGAGGTGATGAAGAACCTGCAGGAGAAGAGCGACCAACTAGTTTATGTAACTCACAGCCTACAGGAGGAGACCCGCAGGAGGAAAACCACAGAAGAAGGGCAGGCTGTGCTTGAGCAGTCTTTAGCCGAGCTACAGGTGAAAATAACCAGTTCATCCGTGGCTTCGACACAGCTGAAAGAGTGTGACCAGACGCTCCAGCAGACACGCTTAGAGCTGGAAAGAGAAAACAAAGAGCGATACAGAGTAGAACAAAAACTGAGCAGGTTACAGGGACGGATTAAAGACCTGCAGGCTGTGAGAGATGGGCTTGAGAGTCAGGTGGAGAATCTGAGGAAAGCTCACCAAGAAGAAGTGGGTAAAAGGATGCAGGTGGAAGTGGAGCTGGAGAAGACCACCATGACCATGACAGAGTATGTCAGCACCATCACTGAAATGCACCAAAGCCAAGAACAAACATGCACATCAGAAAAAAGAGGTGAAGAAGAGCGTCTCAGGCTGAAGGAAGAACTTGAGAAAAGCTTGAGACAAAACCAGAGTTCTGCAGAGCTCAACACTCAGCTCGATGCTGAGCTAAAGTCTCTGAAGCAACAGCTTCTGCAGGAGGAAGTTCAAGTCAAAGAGGCAAACCTCAGAAATGAGGATCTCGACAAGACTATTGAAGAGAAGAGTAAGATCATTAATGAGAGCTCTGTGGAGCTTCAAAGGCTGAAGGAAATGATAGAAACCCAGACCAAAGAAAGAATGAGGTTAGACGAAGAGCTGAGGGCAGCACGACAAGCTAAAGAAGATATCTTGAAATCTAAAAAGGGAATGGACGATGAGCTCTCCTCACAGATTACTGCCCTGGAACTGCAGCTGCAAGCCAGTGAGCGAAGCAATCTAGACTACAGCAACCTGGTCTCAGAACTCTCCTCTGAGAGGGAGAAACTGAAGCTGGAGGCAGAGAAAATACAAAAGCAGGTCACAGAGGTACATGGGCGCTTGCCTCTTAGTTCTGGACTATCAAACTCTGACCTGGAATATTCACTTCCCTACCAATGTAGTCTAGCTTTTCTTGCATGCTGAATCCCCCCATGCCTTTTTAAATGCCTGATTACCATGATTCAAATACCTACGTGTGTGTGTTTGAATAACTGGCATTTGGACAACTTGCATGAATACAATCTGAGCCTTTCTGACTGCAAAGTCTCCTCCTTACATGGTGCATGCTTTAAATGATTAGTGAAGCTTGAAAATGGAAAATCAAGTAGTACAACAACTTTTAGATCCACCTTTGTGGCCTGCAGGTGTCCTGATTTTTCTGAGTGACAGTCTTGCTAGATTTTAATTTCTTGTTCTGTAAATAACTGCAGTATTGATTTACCTTTAGATAGCAATTCTTTCAAATCAAGTTAAACATTTGAGGAACGCACATATTTGCTTGTCATGCTTCTTTTTTACTTATTTTGGTGCGAGATTAAGATTTTTCAAATCTAGAGTATTTTGGACTTTTAAAAAGTAAATAAGAAACTGAAAAGAAAAAAATAGACAGCCAAAGTAAAAAGATAAAATCAATCCTACATTTTTTGCACTTAATTAATTTAAATTAAAGGCTAAACATTAGACTTTCTAGTTTTTTGCTGAAAAAAAATCTAAACAGCAAATTTGTGTGTTGTTCTTTATGACACACCTCCAGTGTCACTGTATGATTTTTAATTGTATTCAAAATGTAAAGAATGTATATTTTTGCACTGCAAAACGACAAGCATATTTCTGAGTTTACTAACGTTTTCTCCTGTTCTTTCTCTTTTTTTGCAGACAAAAACAACGATGCAATCCATTCAGTCCCAGTATAATGATATTGTAAATGAGAGAGATGCTTTGTTACTGAAATTGCAGCGGTTCGAAATAGACAAAGAACAAATCCAAAGGCTAGAGGAAGAACTCAGTCGCATTAGGTTGTCTTTTGATTCTGAGCTTCGCAGCAGGCAACGTCTACAAGAGGAAAATGAAAGAATGAAAAGAGATTCAAGTTACTGGAAGGACCAGTGTGATGGTAAGCTGAGCATGACAAGACAATATGACACAGAAAAGAATATTCTTGAGAGGGAGACATACCAAAGCAGAGTGGTTAAACAAACCGTGGGGACTGAGCTGAAAAGTACTAGGGAGCCCCCGACCCTTGATACTTCCTCTTTGGTATTTGATGGAGTTCGCAAACCAGTCACAGCAAAGCAATTAGTTGACTGCGGAGTTTTAGACCCACCCACATTTAGCCTGCTTGTGAAGGGACACAAGACGGTTCCTGAGGTAGCCACTGACAAAAAAATCAATCTAAAAGGCACAGGCCCAATAGCTGGGGTGATAATTGAAGGTCCAAAAGCTCCAGGGTCCAGCATGTTACCTATTTGCAAACGGACATTCACAGAAGCCAAGAAGGAAAGCCTCCTACCACCAGATAGCATTGATTTGCTACTAGATGCCCAGGCAGCAACAGGCCACATCATTGACCCTAGAACTAATCAGAAGTTAACAGTAGAAGAAGCATGTAATCAAGGAGTTATTGATTATGAAGACAGAGACAGGTTGCTAGCAGCAGAAGCAGCAGCAGTGGGATTCAGTGGACCTGGCACAAACAAACCACTCTCAGTGTTTCAGGCAATGAAGAAGGGAATCATTGACAAGAACACAACTCTGCGTCTGTTACAGGCCCAAGAGTCAGTGGGTGGGGTTTTAGATCCTGTATTGAGTGTGTTCCTTCCCAGAGACTCAGCTACTGAACGTAGCCTAATTGATGAAAACATTTGTTCTGCTTTGAACCAGAGACCTGAACTATATCTAGACCCAGAAACAGAGGAAGGTGTGACATATATGTCAATGAAGAGTAGATGTAAGATAGAGCCAACTACAGGCCTTCTTCTTCTTCCAGTGCCTGAAAAGGTGGATCCCTCTGAACTTGTCTTTGATGGTGTTCGTAAACCTGTTACTGCCAAACAGTTGCTTGATTGCGATGTCCTTGACAAGCCAACATTTAAAGATCTGGAAAATGGAAAAAAGTCTGTCCCCGAGGTGTCTGTTGATAAAAATGTCACTCTGAAAGGAACTGGGCCAATTGCTGGTGTTATAGTAGGAAAACGAGGGAAAATGTCTTTGACTGACGCCAAGAAAAAAATGCTACTGCCTGAGGAAAGTGCAGATTTGCTACTGGAAGCTCAGGCTGCCACCGGACACATCATTGATCCAAAAGCAAACAAGAAACTAACAGTAGAGGAGGCCTGTGCAAGATCTGTCATCGATATTAATGACCAGGACAGACTCATGGCAGCAGAAGCTGCAGCTATAGGTTACAAAGATCCCACTGTTGCAAAGCCTATCTCTGTGTTTCAAGCCATAAAGAAGGGAATGATTGATGAGGAGACTGGGTTACGTCTGCTGCAAGCACAGGAATCAGTGGGAGGAATTCTAGATCCCAATCTTAGTGTATTTCTACCAAAAGACACCGCTATTAAACGCAACCTGATAGATAGAAATCTTTGTCAAGCTCTAAAACAGAATCCTTCATGTTACATTGAGCCAGAAACAGAGCAAAATGTTAGTTACGAAGCTTTGAAGGAAAAATGTAAAATAGAACCTCATACCGGCTTGCTACTTTTACCGATCACTGATAAGTTGGATCCCTCTGATCTGATATTTGATGGTGTACGTAAACCTGTAACAGCAAAGCAACTACTTGACTGTGGTGTCCTGGACAAACCAACATTTAACAAACTGATGAAAGGGGAAAAAACTGTCCCGGAGGTGTCTGTGGAAAAAAAGATACCTCTAAAAGGGACAGGATCGATTGCTGGATTGACAGTTGGACCTTTAGGAAAAATGTCATTAACAGAAGCCAAGAAACAAATGATCATACCTCCTAATAGTGCAGACTTACTACTAGAAGCTCAGGCTGCTACAGGACACATAATTGACCCCATGTCCAATAAGAAGTTGACTGTAGAAGAAGCATGTGCAAGGGGCGTGGTGGACAAAAATGATCAAGGCGAACTCCTAGCAGCTGAAGCTGCTGCTGTGGGATATAAAAATCCCCATACAGGTCAATCTCTATCAGTGTATGAGGCAATGAAAAAGGGACTAATTGACAAAAAGACTGCAGTGCGTTTGCTACAAGCCCAGGAGTCTGCAGGAGGCATTCTCGATCCAAACCTCAGTGTTTTCCTCCCTAAAGACACAGCCATTAAACGCAACCTTTTGGATCAAGACCTAAGCCGTGCATTGAACCAAAATCCAGACTGCTTCCTTGATCCAGAAACTGAAGATAACACTAGCTATGGGACTTTGAAGAAAAAATGCAAGACAGAGCCAGAAACAGGTCTGATTCTTTTGCCAATTGCAGAGAGAAAAGATCCCTCAAAACTGATGTTTGATGGTGTTCGCAAGCCGGTGTCAGCAAAGCAGCTGCTGGAATGTGATGTCCTAGACAAACCAACTTTTAACAAGCTGATAAAAGGAGAAAACTCTGTCCCTGAGGTGTCTGTGGATAAAAAGGTAATTCTAAAGGGGACAGGACCAATTGCTGGAGTGGTGGCTGGACCCTTGGGCAAAATGACTTTGTCAGATGCAAAAAAACAGATGCTCATGCCACCAGATTGTGCTGATTTATTACTAGAGGCTCAGGCTGCCACAGGACACATCATTGACCCCTTGTCTAATCAAAAGCTGACAGTAGAGGAAGCATGTGCAAGGGGAGTGGTGGACAAATGTGAAAAAGATAAACTGTTGGCAGATGAAGCTGCTGCTGTGGGATATCCAGATCCTCTCACGGGAAAAAATCTTTCAGTTTTTGAAGCCATGAAAAAGGGAATAATTGACAAAAAGACTGCAGTACGTTTGCTACAAGCCCAGGAGTCTACAGGAGGTATTCTCGATCCAAACCTCAGTGTTTTCCTCCCTAAAGACACAGCCATTAAACGCAACCTTTTGGATCAAGACCTCAGCCGTGCACTGAACCAAAATCCAGACTGCTTCCTTGATCCAGACACTGAAGATAACACTAGCTATGGGACTTTGAAGAAGAAATGCAAAACAGAGCGAGAAACAGGACTGATACTTTTGCCAATTGCAGAAAGAAAAGATCCCTCAAAACTGATGTTTGATGGTGTTCGCAAGCCCGTATCAGCACAGCAGTTGCTAGAATGTGGTGTCCTTGATAAACCAACATTCGACAAGTTGATTAAAGGAGAGAAAACTGTTCCTGAGGTGTCTGTGGATAAAAAAGTAACTCTGAAGGGGACAGGACCAATTGCTGGAGTGGTGGCTGGACCTTTAGGAAAAATGCCTTTATCAGAGGCCAAGAAACAAATGCTCATGTCTCCAGATAGTGCAGATTTACTACTAGAAGCTCAGGCTGCCACAGGACACATCATTGACCCCATGTCTAACAAAAAACTGACAGTAGAGGAAGCATGTACAAAGGGAGTGGTAGACAAAAGTGACAAAGATAAACTCTTGGCAGCTGAAGCTGCTGCTGTGGGATATCCAGATCCTCACACAGGTAAAAATCTTTCAGTTTTTGAAGCCATGAAAAAGGGAACAATTGACAAAAAGACTGCAGTGCGATTGCTACAAGCCCAGGAGTCTGTAGGAGGTATTCTTGATCCAAACCTCAGTGTTTTCCTCCCTAAAGACACAGCCATTAAACGCAACCTTTTGGATCAAGACCTCAGCCGTGCACTGAATCAAAATCCTGAGTGCTTCCTTGATCCAGACACTGAACGTGACACCAGCTATGGGACCTTAAAGAAAAAATGTAAGACAGAGCCCCACACTGGTCTGGCTCTCCTTCCAATTGCTGAAAGAAAAGACCCCTTAAAACTGATGTTTGATGGTGTTCGCAAGCCTGTGTCAGCACAGCAGTTGCTAGAATGTGGTGTCCTTGACAAACCAACATTTGACAAGTTGATTAAAGGAGAGAAAACTGTCCCTGAGGTGTCTGTCGATAAAAAAGTAATTCTTAAGGGGACAGGGCCAATTGCTGGAGTGGTGGCTGGACCTTTAGGAAAAATGCCTTTATCAGAGGCCAAGAAACAGATGCTCATGCCTCCAGATAGTGCAGATTTACTACTAGAAGCCCAGGCCGCCACAGGACACATCATTGACCCCATGTCCAACCAAAAACTGACAGTAGAGGAAGCATGTACAAAGGGAGTGGTGGACAAAGGTGATAAAGATAAACTCTTGGCAGCTGAAGCTGCTGCTGTGGGATATCCAGATCCTCTCACAGGTAAAAATCTTTCAGTTTTTGAAGCAATGAAGAAGGGAACAATTGACAAAAAGACTGCAGTACGTTTGCTACAAGCCCAGGAGTCTGTAGGAGGTATTCTCGATCCAAACCTCAGTGTTTTCCTCCCCAAAGAGACAGCCATTAAACGCAACCTTTTGGATCAAGACCTCAACCGTGCACTGAACCAAAATCCAGACTGCTTCCTTGATCCAGACACTGAACGTGATACCAGCTATGGGACTTTGAAGAAAAAATGCAAAAAAGACCCTCTCACAGACCTGATTCTTTTGCCAATTGCAGAAAGAAAAGATCCCTCAAAACTGATGTTTGATGGTGTTCGCAAGCCCGTATCAGCACAGCAGTTGCTAGAATGTGGTGTCCTTGATAAACCAACATTCGACAAGTTGATTAAAGGAGAGACAACTGTTCCTGAGGTGTCTGTGGATAAAAAAGTAACTCTGAAGGGGACAGGACCAATTGCTGGAGTGGTGGCTGGACCTTTAGGAAAAATGCCTTTATCAGAGGCCAAGAAACAAATGCTCATGCCTCCAGATAGTGCAGATTTACTACTAGAAGCTCAGGCTGCCACAGGACACATCATTGACCCCATGTCCAACAAAAAACTGACAGTAGAGGAAGCATGTACAAAGGGAGTGGTGGACAAAAGTGACAAAGATAAACTCTTGGCAGCTGAAGCTGCTGCTGTGGGATATCCAGATCCTCTCACAGGTAAAAATCTTTCAGTTTTTGAAGCCATGAAAAAGGGAACAATTGACAAAAAGACTGCAGTGCGATTGCTACAAGCCCAGGAGTCTGTAGGAGGTATTCTCGATCCAAACCTCAGTGTTTTCCTCCCTAAAGACACAGCCATTAAACGCAACCTTTTGGATCAAGATCTCAGCCGTACACTGAATCAAAATCCTGAGTGCTTCCTTGATCCAGACACTGAACGTGACACCAGCTATGGGACCTTAAAGAAAAAATGCAAGACAGAGCCCCACACTGGTCTGGCTCTCCTTCCAATTGCTGAAAGAAAAGACCCCTCCAAACTGATGTTTGATGGTGTTCGCAAGCCTGTGTCAGCACAGCAGTTGCTAGAATGTGGTGTCCTTGACAAACCAACATTTGACAAGTTGATTAAAGGAGAGGAAACTGTCCCTGAGGTGTCTGTCAATAAAAAGGTAATTCTAAAGGGGACAGGACCAATTGCTGGAGTGGTGGCTGGACCTTTAGGCAAAATGACTTTATCAGATGCCAAGAAACAGATGCTCATGCCTCCAGATAGTGCAGATTTACTACTAGAAGCCCAGGCTGCAACAGGACACATCATTGACCCCATATCAAATCAAAAGCTGACAGTGGAAGAAGCTAGTACAAGGGGAGTGGTGGACAAAAGTGATAAAGATAAACTCGTGGCAGCTGAAGCTGCTGCTGTAGGATATCCAGATCCTCTCACAGGTAAAAATCTTTCAGTTTTTGAAGCCATGAAAAAGGGAATAATTGACAAAAAGACTGCAGTACGATTGCTACAAGCCCAGGAGTCTGTAGGAGGTATTCTCGATCCAAACCTCAGTGTTTTCCTCCCTAAAGACACAGCCATTAAACGCAACCTTTTGGATCAAGATCTCAGCCGTGCACTGAACCAAAATCCTGAGTGCTTCCTTGATCCAGACACTGAACGTGATACCAGCTATGGGACTTTAAAGAAAAAATGCAAAAAAGACCCTCTCACAGACCTGATTCTTTTGCCAATTGCAGAAAGGAAAGACCCCTCCAAACTGATGTTTGATGGTGTTCGCAAGCCTGTATCAGCACAGCAGTTGTTGGAATGTGGTGTGCTTGACAAACCAACATTTGACAAGTTGATTAAAGGAGAGAAAACTGTCCCTGAGGTGTCTGTAGATAAGAAAGTTATTCTAAAGGGGACAGGCTCAATTGCTGGAGTGGTGGCTGGACCTTTAGGAAAAATGTCTTTGTCAGAGGCCAAGAAACAAATGCTCGTGACTCAAGATAGTGCAGATTTACTGCTAGAAGCCCAGGCTGCCACAGGACACATTATTGACCCCGCATCCAACCAAAAACTGACAGTAGAGGAAGCATGTACAAAGGGAGTGGTGGACACAGGTGACAAAGATAAACTCTTGGCAGCTGAAGCTGCTGCTGTGGGATATCCAGATCCTCTCACAGGTAAAAATCTTTCAGTTTTTGAAGCCATGAAGAAGGGAACAATTGACAAAAAGACTGGAGTGCGTTTGCTACAAGCCCAGGAGTCTGCAGGAGGTATTCTCGACCCAAATCTCAGTATTTTCCTTCCCAAAGACACAGCCATTAAACGCAACCTTTTGGATCAAGATCTCAGCCGTGCACTGAATCAAAATCCTGAGTGCTTCCTTGATCCAGACACTGAACGTGATACCAGCTATGGGACTTTAAAGAAAAAATGCAAAAAAGACCCTCTCACAGACCTGATTCTTTTGCCAATTGCAGAAAGGAAAGACCCCTTCAAACTGATGTTTGATGGTGTTCGCAAGCCTGTATCAGCACAGCAGTTGTTGGAATGTGGTGTGCTTGACAAACCAACATTTGACAAGTTGATTAAAGGAGAGAAAACTGTCCCTGAGGTGTCTGTTGATAAAAAAGTAATTCTTAAGGGGACAGGACCAATTGCTGGAGTGGTGGCTGGACCTTTAGGAAAAATGTCTTTGTCAGAGGCCAAAAAACAGATGCTCATGCCTCCAGATAGTGCAGATTTACTACTAGAAGCCCAGGCTGCCACAGGACACATCATTGACCCCACATCCAACCAAAAACTGACAGTAGAGGAAGCATGTACAAAGGGAGTGGTGGACAAAAGTGACAAAGATAAACTCTTGGCAGCTGAAGCTGCTGCTGTGGGATATCCAGATCCTCTCACAGGTAAAAATCTTTCAGTTTTTGAAGCCATGAAAAAGGGAACAATTGACAAAAAGACTACAGTGCGTTTGCTACAAGCCCAGGAGTCTGTAGGAGGTATTCTCGATCCAAACCTCAGTGTTTTCCTCCCTAAAGACACAGCCATTAAACGCAACCTTTTGGATCAAGATCTCAGCCGTGCACTGAACCAAAATCCTGAGTGCTTCCTTGATCCGGACACGGAACGTGATACCAGCTATGGGACCTTAAAGAAAAAATGCAAGACAGAGCCCCACACTGGTCTGGCTCTCCTTCCAATTTCTGAAAGAAAAGACCCCTCAAAACTGATGTTTGATGGTGTTCGCAAGCCTGTATCAGCACAGCAGTTGCTAGAATGTGGTGTCCTTGACAAACCAACATTTGACAAGTTGATTAAAGGAGAGGAAACTGTCCCTGAGGTGTCTGTCAGTAAAAAGGTCATTCTTAAGGGGACAGGACCAATTGCTGGAGTAATGGCTGGACATTTAGGCAAAATGTCTTTATCAGATGCAAAGAAACAGATGCTGATGACTCCAGATAGTGCAGATTTACTACTAGAAGCTCAGGCTGCCACAGGACACATCATTGACCCCATATCAAATCAAAAGCTGACAGTGGAAGAAGCTAGTACAAGGGGAGTGGTGGACAAAGGTGACAAAGATAAACTCCTAGCAGCTGAAGCTGCTGCTGTAGGATATAAAGATCCCCGCACAGGTCAATCTCTATCAGTGTTTGAGGCAATGAAGAAGGGAATAATTGACAAAAAGACTGCAGTGCGTTTGCTACAAGCCCAGGAGTCTGCAGGAGGTATTCTCGATCCAAACCTCAGTGTTTTCCTTCCCAAAGACACAGCCATTAAACGCAACCTTTTGGATCAAGACCTCAGTCGTGCATTGAACCAAAACCCAGAGTGCTTCCTTGATCCAGACACTGAAAGAACCACAAGCTATGGGACTTTGAAGAAAAAATGCAAAAAAGACCCTCTCACAGACCTGATTCTTTTGCCAATTGCAGACAGGAAAGACCCCTCCAAACTGATATTTGATGGTGTTCGCAAGCCAGTCTCTGCACAGCAGTTGCTGGAATGTGGTGTGCTTGACAAACCAACATTCGACAAGTTGATTAAAGGAGAGAAAACTGTCCCGGAGGTGTCTGTGGATAAAAACTGTATTCTAAAGGGGACAGGACCAATTGCTGGAGTGATGGCTGGACCTTTAGGCAAAATGTCTTTGTCAGAGGCCAAGAAACAGATGCTCATGACTCCAGATAGTGCAGATTTACTACTAGAAGCCCAGGCTGCCACAGGACACATCATTGACCCTGCATCCAACCAAAAACTGACAGTAGTTGAAGCATGTACAAGAGGAGTGTTGGACAAAGGTGATCAAGATAAACTCCTCGCAGCTGAAGCTGCTGCTGTGGGATATAAAGATTCTCGCACAGGTCAATCCCTATCAGTGTTTGAGGCAATGAAAAAGGGACTAATTGACAAAAAGACTGCAGTGCGTTTGCTACAAGCCCAGGAGTCTGCAGGAGGTATTCTTGATCCAAACCTCAGTGTTTTCCTTCCCAAAGACACAGCCATTAAACGCAACATTTTGGATCAAGACCTCAGTCGTGCATTGAACCAAAATCCTGAGTGCTTCCTTGATCCAGACACTGAACGTGATACCAGTTATGACACTTTGAAGAGAAAATGCAAAACAGAGCCTCACACAGGTCTGATTCTTTTGCCAATTGCAGAAAGGAAAGACCCCTCCAAACTGATGTTTGATGGTGTTCGCAAGCCTGTATCAGCACAGCAGTTGCTGGAATGTGGCCTGCTTGACAAAGTAACATTTGAAAAGTTGATAAAAGGAGAGAAAACTGTCCCAGAGGTTTCTGTGGATAAAAACGTTATTCTAAAGGGGACAAGCCCAATTGCAGGAGTGATAGCTGGATCCTTAGGCAAATTGTCTTTGTCAGAGGCCAAGAAAAAGTTGCTCATTCCTCCAGATAGTGCTGATTTACTGCTAGAAGCCCAAGCTGCCACAGGACACATCATTGACCCTATGTCAAATCAAAAGTTGACAGTAGTTGAAGCATGTACAAGGGGAGTGGTGGACAAAGGTGACAAAGAAAAACTACTAGCAGCTGAAGCTGCTGCTGTGGGATATAAAGATCCACGCACTGGTCAATCTCTATCAGTGTTTGAGGCAATGAAGAAGGGACAAATTGACAAAAAGACTGCAGTGCGTTTGCTACAGGCCCAGGAGTCTGCAGGAGGTATTCTCGATCCAAACCTCAGTGTTTTCCTCCCTAAAGACACAGCCATTAAACGCAACCTTTTGGATCAAGACCTCAGCCGTGCACTGAACCAAAATCCCGAGTGCTTCCTTGATCCAGACACTGAACGTGACACCAGCTATGGGACCTTAAAGAAAAAATGCAAGACAGAGCCCCACAGTGGTCTGGCTCTTCTCCCTATTGCTGAAAGAACAGACCCATCAAACCTGATGTTTGATGGTGTTCGCAAACCTGTGTCAGCACAGCAGTTGCTGGAATGTGGTGTCCTTGACAAAGTAACATTTGAAAAATTGATAAAAGGAGAGAAAACTGTCCCTGAGGTTTCTGTGGATAAAAAAGTTATTCTAAAGGGGACAAGCCCAATTGCAGGAGTGATAGCTGGACCCTTAGGCAAATTGTCTTTGTCAGAGGCCAAGAAAAAGTTGCTCATTCCTCCAGATAGTGCTGATTTACTGCTAGAAGCCCAAGCTGCCACAGGACACATCATTGACCCTATGTCAAATCAAAAGATGACAGTAGTTGAAGCATGTACAAGGGGAGTGGTGGACAAAGGTGACAAAGAAAAACTATTAGCAGCTGAAGCTGCTGCTGCGGGATATAAAGATCCACGCACAGGTCAATCTCTATCAGTGTTTGAGGCAATGAAGAAGGGACTAATTGACAAAAAGACTGCAGTGCGTTTGCTACAAGCCCAGGAGTCTGCAGGAGGTATTCTCGATCCAAACCTCAGTGTTTTCCTCCCTAAAGACACAGCCATTAAACGCAACCTTTTGGATCAAGACCTCAGCCGTGCACTGAACCAAAATCCTGAGTGCTTCCTTGATCCAGACACTGAACGTGACACCAGCTATGGGACCTTAAAGAAAAAATGCAAGACAGAGCCCCACAGTGGTCTGGCTCTTCTGCCTATTGCTGAAAGAACAGACCCATCAAACCTGATGTTTGATGGTGTTCGCAAACCTGTGTCAGCACAGCAGTTGCTGGAATGTGGTGTGCTTGAGAAACCAACATTTGACAAGTTGATAAAAAAAGAGAAAACTGTCCCTGAGGTGTCTGTCGATATAAAAGTCATTCTGAAAGGGACAGGACCAATTGCAGGAGTGGTGGCTGGACCTTTAGGTAAAATGACTTTATCAGAGGCCAAGAAACAGATGCTCATGACTCCAGATAGTGCAAATTTACTTCTGGAAGCTCAGGCTGCCACAGGACACATCATTGACCCCATATCAAATCAAAAGCTGACAGTAGTTGAAGCATGTACAAAGGGAATGGTGGACAAAGGTGACAAAGACAAACTCCTAGCAGCTGAAGCTGCTGCTGTAGGATATGAAGACCGTCGCACTGGTCAATCTCTGTCAGTGTTTGAGGCAATGAAGAAAGGACTAATTGACAAAAAGACTGCAGTACGATTGCTACAAGCCCAGGAGTCTGCAGGAGGTATTCTGGATCCAAACCTCAGTGTTTTCCTCCCCAAAGACACAGCCATTAAATGCAACCTTTTGGATCAAGATCTAAGCCATGCACTGAACCAAAATCCTGAGTGCTTTCTTGATCCAGACACTGACGATAACATTAACTATGGGACTTTGAAGAAAAAATGCAAAAAAGACCCTCTCACAGACCTGATTCTTTTGCCAATTGCAGAAAGGAAAGACCCCTCCAAACTGATGTTTGATGGTGTACGCAAGCCAGTCTCTGCACAGCAGTTGCTGGAAAGTGGTGTCCTTGACAAACCAGCCTTTAACCAACTGATGAAGGGAGAGAAAACTGTCCCAGAAATATCTGTTGATAAAAAAGTCTTTCTAAAAGGGACAGGGCCAATTGCTGGAGTGTCAGTTGGACCTTTAGGCAAAATGTCTTTGTCAGAGGCCAAGAAACAGATGCTCATACCCTCAGATAGTGCAGATTTACTACTAGAAGCTCAGGCTGCCACAGGACACATCATTGATCCCACATCCAACCAAAAACTGACAGTAGAGGAAGCATGTACAAACGGAGTGGTGGACAAAGGTGACAAAGATAAACTCTTGGCAGCTGAAGCTGCTGCTGTGGGATATAAAGACCGTCGTACAGGTCAATCTCTATCAGTGTTTGAGACAATGAAGAAGGGACTAATTGACAAAAAGACTGCAGTGCGTTTGCTACAAGCCCAGGAGTCTGCAGGAGGTATTCTCGACCCAAACCTCAGTGTTTTCCTCCCTAAAGACACAGCCATTAAACGCAACCTTTTGGATCAAGACCTTTGCCGTGCACTGAACCAAAATCCAGAGTGCTTCCTTGATCCGGACACTGAACGCAACACCAGTTATGACACTTTGAAGAGAAAATGCAAAACAGAGCCTCACACAGGTCTGGTTCTTCTTTCAATTGCTGAAAGGAAAGACCTATCAAAACTGATGTTTGACGGTGTTCGCAAGCCTGTATCAGCACAGCAGTTGCTGGAATGTGGTGTCCTTGACAAACCTACCTTTAACCAACTGATGAAGGGAGAGAAAACCGTCCCAGAAATATCTGTGGATAAAAAAGACTTTTTAAAAGGGACAGGGCCAATTGCTGGAGTGTCAGTTGGACCTTTAGGCAAAATGTCTTTGTCAGAGGCGAAGAAACAGATGCTCATACCCCCAGATAGTGCAGATTTACTACTAGAAGCTCAGGCTGCCACAGGACACATCATTGACCCCATGTCCAATAAGAAGTTAACAGTAGAGGAAGCATGTACAAGAGGAGTGGTGGACAAAGGTGATAAAGAGAAACTCCTAGTAGCTGAAGCTGCTGTTGTGGGATATAAAGATTCCCGCACAGGTCAATCTCTATCAGTGTTTGAGGCAATGAAGAAGGGACTAATTGACAAAAAGACTGCAGTGCGGTTGCTACAAGCCCAGGAGTCTGCAGGAGGTATTCTCGACCCAAACCTCAGTGTTTTCCTCCCTAAAGACACAGCCATTAAACGCAACCTTTTGGATCAAGACCTCAGCCGTGCACTGAACCAAAATCCAGAGTGCTTCCTTGATCCAGACACTGAACGTACCACCAGTTATGAGACTTTGAAGAAGAAATGTAAAACAGAGCCCCATACAGGTCTGGTTCTTCTTTCAATTGCTGAAAGAAAAGACGCCTCAAATCTGATGTTTGATGGTGTTCGCAAGCCTGTGTCAGCACAGCAGTTGCTGGAATGTGGTGTGCTTGAGAAACCAACATTTGACAAGTTGATAAAAAAAGAGAAAACTGTCCTTGAGGTGTCTGTCGATATAAAAGTCATTCTGAAAGGGACAGGACCAATTGCAGGAGTGGCAGCTGGACCTTTAAGTAAAATGTCTCTATCAGAGGCCAAGAAACAGATGTTGATGCCTCCAGATAGTGCAGATTTACTTCTGGAAGCTCAAGCTGCCACAGGACACATCATTGACCCCATATCAAATCAAAAGTTGACAGTGGAAGAAGCATGTACAAAGGGAATGGTGGACAAAGGTGATAAAGATAAACTCTTAGCAGCTGAATCTGCTGCTGTGGGATATAAAGACCCCCGCACAGGTCAATCTCTATCAGTGTTTGAGGCAATGAAGAAAGGACTAATTGACAAAAAGACTGCAGTACGATTGCTACAAGCCCAGGAGTCTGCAGGAGGTATTCTGGATCCAAACCTCAGTGTTTTCCTCCCCAAAGACACAGCCATTAAACGCAACCTTTTGGATCAAGATCTAAGCTATGCACTGAACCAAAATCCTGAGTGCTTCCTTGATCCAGACACTGAAAGCACCACAAGCTATGGGACTTTGAAGAAAAAATGCAAAAAAGACCCTCTCACAGACCTGATTCTTTTGCCAATTGCAGAAAGGAAAGACCCCTCCAAACTGATGTTTGATGGTGTTCGCAAGCCAGTCTCTGCACAGCAGTTGCTGGAATGTGGTGTCCTTGACAAACCAACCTTTAACCAACTGATGAAGGGAGAGAAAACTGTCCCAGAAATATCTGTTGATAAAAAAGACTTTCTAAATGGTACAGGGCCAATTGCTGGAGTGTCAGTTGGACTTTTAGGCAAAATGTCTTTGTCAGAGGCCAAGAAAAAGTTGCTCATTCCTCCAGATAGTGCTGATTTACTGCTAGAAGCCCAAGCTGCCACAGGACACATCATTGACCCTATGTCAAATCAAAAGTTGACAGTAGTTGAAGCATGTACAAGGGGAGTGGTGGACAAAGGTGACAAAGAAAAACTACTAGCAGCTGAAGCTGCTGCTGTGGGATATAAAGATCCACGCACAGGTCAATCTCTATCAGTGTTTGAGGCAATGAAGAAGGGACTACTTGACAAAAAGACTGCAGTGCGTTTGCTACAAGCCCAGGAGTCTGTAGGAGGTATTCTCGATCCAAACCTCAGTGTTTTCCTCCCTAAAGACACAGCCATTAAACGCAACCTTTTGGATCAAGACCTCAGCCGTGCACTGAACCAAAATCCAGAGTGTTTTCTTGATCCAGACACTGAACGCAACACCAGTTATGAGACTTTGAAGAAGAAATGCAAAACAGAGCCCCACACAGATCTGGCTCTTCTGCCAATTGCTGAAAGAAAAGACCCCTCAACAATGATGTTTGATGGGGTTCGCAAGACTGTCTCAGCACAGCAACTGCTAGAATGTGATGTTCTAGACAAAGCAACATTTACCAGGCTTCTCAATGGGCAGAAAACTGTCCTTGATGTGTCAGGGGATAAGAAGGTCTATCTAAAAGGAACTGGACCGATTGCCGGGATTGTAGTTGGCAAGCAAGGTAAAATGTCATTGTCAGAAGCCAAAAAGCGGAAGATCATATCAGAATCCAGCGCAGATTTACTTCTGGAAGCACAAGCTGCTACAGGTTACATCATTGACCCAAACACTGATAAAAAGATGACAGTAGAAGAAGCATGTGTCAAAGGAGTTGTGGATCTCAAAGATAAAAACAGATTGTTGGCTGCTGAAGGTGCGGTTGTTGGCTACAAGGATCCTTGTTCTAGAAAGCCCATTTCAGTGTTTGAGGCTATGACGAAAGGAATAATTGATGACAAGACTGGGCTACGTCTTTTACAGGCCCAAGACTCAGTGGGAGGAATTCTAGATCCTAATCTTGGTGTATTCCTACCAAAAGACAAAGCTGTTAAGCACAACCTTTTAGATGAAAAGCTTTACCAGTCTTTAAAACAAAATCCTGCCTGTTACATTGACCCAGAGAATGAGCGTAATGTCAGTTATGGGACCTTGAAGGCAAGGTGTAACACAAACAGTCAAACGGGCCAACATGTTTTGCCAGTGTCAGAGAAGTTTGACTCTTCCAAACTCATTTTTGAAGGCATATGCAAGACAATCACAGCACAGCAACTTCTTGATTGTGGAATTCTGGATAACCAAGCATTTAACAAACTGATGAAAGGGGAGAAAACAGTTTCAGAAGTTACTGTTGACAAAAAGGTCTTTCTGAAAGGAACAGGAGCAATTGCTGGTGTTGCAGCTGGACCTTTAGGAAAAATGTCATTCACTGAGGCAAAGAAACAAAATATTATGTCATCTGATAGTGCCAATATGCTTCTTCTAGCCCAAGCTGCCACAGGATACATTATTGACCCTAGGACTAACCAAAAACTTTCTGTAAAAGATGCATGTGCCAGAGGAGTAGTGGATAAAGAGGACGAATCAATGTTGTCTGCAGCTGAGGCTGCTGCCAAAGGTTTCAAAGATCCAGATTCCAACAAACTTTTGTCAGCAGGCCAGGCAATGAAAAAGGGATTATTTGACAAGAACACAGCTTTGCAAGTGCTTCAAGCTCAAGAGTCTGTTGGTGGAATTTTGGACCCTAACCTTAGTGTGTTCCTACCCAAAAACATTGCAAGGAAACAGGACCTCATTGATGATGACCTATACCAGGCCTTAAATCAGTTGCCTGCATGTTTTTTGGACCCAGATTCCCAACAACCAACTACATACATCTCACTTAAGAAGAAATGTAAATCTGATCCAAGCACAGGTCTTTTGCTTCTCCCTAAACCTAAGCAGCCAATAACTATACAGGGACTTAGAAATCAGGTGTCTGTCACAGAGCTTGTTGATGCAAACCTGATAAGCAAATCTGATGTGGACCAACTAAATCAAGGTAAACTGACAAGCAAAGACATTGAAGACCGTCTTCGTTCATATCTGAGAGGTTCTACATGCATAGCAGGAGTTTATGATGAGGCCCGTGATAAAGTGATGACAATCTATCAGGCCATGAAAGATAAACTGTTGCGATGTGGAACTACTCTGGAACTACTTGAAGCCCAAGCTGCCTCAGGTTTTATTATTGATCCAGTCAATAATTTATTTTTGACTGTTGCTGAAGCCTACAACAGAAGACTTTTTGGGCCAGAATTTAAGGACAAATTGCTATCAGCAGAAAAGGCTGTAACTGGTTACAAAATGCCTGGAACGGACACAATTATTTCCCTCTTTCAGGCCATTGAGAAAGGTCTAGTAGAAAAAGGTCATGGCATTCGTCTATTAGAGGCCCAAATTGCCAGCGGTGGCATCATTGACCCTAAACATAGCCACCGCATTGAAGTGAATGTTGCCTACAAGAGAGGTTACTTTGATGAAGAAATGAACAAGATCTTGACTGATGAAAGTGATGACACTAAAGGTTTCTTTGACCCAAATACAGAGGAGAACCTAACTTATCTGGACCTTAAGAAACGCTGTATCGTAGACAAGAAGACTGGTCTAACACTGCTGCCCATCACTGACAAGAAAAAACAAGAATCAACCCAAAAGAACACTGTAAGGAAAAGAAGAGTGATAATTGTGGATCCAGACACTGGTAAAGAGATGACAATCCGTGAAGCATATGACAAAGGATATATTGAATATGAAACCTACTTAGAGCTGTCAGAGCAGGAGTGTGAATGGGAAGAGATTACTATCACTAATCCCGATGGTTCCGTGCATTTTTTTATCAATGACAGACGATCTGGGAAAAAGTATGACATCTCTGAGCTGCTTGAAAAGGGAGTGATCAGTGAATCAATTGTTCAGCAGTATCGTACTCGAACCATTACCATCACACAGTTAGCAGATATTGTCACTGAAAAGACCAAACACCTTTCACTATCATCATCATCAAATGTAATACCGGCAAAAACCTCAGGCACATTGTCATCATCATCATCTTCATCAACATCATCAAATGTAATACCGGCAAAAACCTCAGGCACATTGTCATCATCATCTTCATCAACATCATCATCATCAAATGTAATACCGGCAAAAACCTCAGGCACATTGTCATCATCATCATCATCATCATCATCAACATCATCTTCATCAACATCTTCATCAACATCCAGTTCACGAACATCAACATCTTTGAGTACATCTTCAGTGACAAAATCCATCTCAAGAACATCAGAAGTACAGCAGAAGAAAACTGTCTCTGATAGTGCTGTTCCTGCATCATTAACATCAACTTTATTGTCATCTTCCACATCAACAATTGTGTCAGGACCCTTATCGCCTACATTTACTAAAACCACAACAAGAACAACCACGTACACTGAAAAAGGTTCAACAGTCAGCTCTACTGTTGTTAAAAATTCAGAATCTCTTCAGCAAATATCCCATGTATCCATCTCTCTAACTCCTGCTGGAGTTTTTGAAGAAGTGCAACCTGTGGGGGCAATTTTTGACACTGATTCTGTAGAGAAGATCTCCATCAAAGAGGCTGTGAACCGTGGTCTACTGGATTCTATCACAGCACAGAGATTACTTGAGGCCCAAGCTTGCACTGGAGGAATTGTCAATCCCACAAATGGCCAAAGAATCAGCATCCAAGAGGCCTCCCGCATAGGCATAATAACTGAAGACATGGCCAATAAACTCAAGCCTGCCCAGAAAGCCTATATTGGTTTTGATGATGTAAAAAGCAAGAAGAAGCTATCAGTTGCTGAAGCCATGAAGGAAAGGTGGCTCCCACATGATGCAGGTCAGAGATTCATTGAGTTCCAGGTTGTAACAGGGGGGCTTTATGACCCAGAAATGGACTGTAGAAGAAGCATGGAGGATTCTCTGAAGATGGGCTGGCTGGATTTGAGAACAGCACAGAAGCTCCAAGATGTCAAACAGCACACAAAAGTCCTCACATGCCCCAAAAGCAAACTAAAAATCTCTTACAAAGAAGCCCTTGACAACTGTCTAGTGGAAGAAGGCACTGGGGTGAAAATACTCCAGGCATCATCTGTGTCTTCCAGAGGCATCAGCAGTCCATATAATGTGGCTTCTGCCCCAGGATCTTCCACAGGCTCCAGAAGTGGCTCACACCGGGGCTCCCGTAGGGGCAGCTTAGACCTAGGCTCCTCATTACCAAACTTCAGTAGCTTTACAGCCTTCTCATCAACCAAATAAATCAAGCAATAATCAAACAGAAAAATAAACGTCATTTTCTCATAAATCAAGTAGAATCTGAGGAACCTATCAACGTGTTGTTTTATATTTGCTTGCAGAAAAAATATTATTTTCTTTTTTTAGCATGTTCTACTATTTTTGCTTTGGTTTTGCTGTGCTTTGGGAACTCCAGTTAAATTTTTTGTAATAATGAACACTTCCAAGATATTTTTATAAGAATTAAGAAAAGTATTAAAAGCCACTTTAAGGTATTTGGAGTGAAATTAAAGTTGATAAATCAATATATGTTTGTGATCTAACAGAGGTTTTGCATTGCCTTATTTTTATTTGCATACTTTTTCAAAAATACTTTCTCAAAACTCCATGAAATGTTATTTGATTTGAACTGAAAACACAACCATATTCTTATCATTCATCTGTGCTATGCTTGTTTCCAGGGGCAAAGAATACAAATTTTGGTGAAGTTATTGATTTTTTTTACTCACTGAGATGTTAATTTCTCTTGTGATGTGTGCTACAAGGTTTGTAATGCTTTATCATCTTTATTGAATAAAATCAGTCATTTTCTCATATGGATTTGATTTTTTTATCATTGCCATTAAGTTTCCAAACACAAATAATTTCTGTTTCAAAATAGCCACATGAATCCCATATTTTTTAAGGTACATGTTTTAATTCGATCTATTTTCACTTTTCAATTTTACGCCAAAGTAAAACTGGCCACTAATCATAAAATATATATATTTTTTAATATAAGAAAAGACACAGCATTGAAAAAAATATGATATATATACATTTACGAATAAAGATTTCAGATTTTTTTTGTCTACATGGCTTTGGAGCCTTTTAAAAGGCGCTTATTCGAATGAGCGGTAAAGCTTTTTGAAATAAATCTTGAGAAGTGAGGAATCGGCATGCAAACTACATACAGTAAGAATTTCATGCATGAAATCTGGATTAGAGTCAACTATTTGATAATGATCCTATAAACATAAATAATATAAAACAAAACCAACCGATTTAGTGGGAGTTACTTACAGACGAGCCGAGACAACAAAATAAAAAAAAATAGTAGTTTTAAAAATGTGTAGTAAAATGCTGAAAAGCTGTGTCGTAAACCTTCAAAATAAGAGGTTTTTGAAGTTAGCAAGGGACGGTCATCAAACGTGACAACGTAAACTTTGATTATGAGTAGGCCATCTTCTTAAGTTTAGTGACCTTAAACGTGTCAGTCTTTCTTAAATGTAAAGAAAAACTGGAGCAGTATTAACTGAAATTCAGCATTTTAAAATGTTTTTATTTTGACATTATGACCCGGAAATTGTTTAGCGTAGATCGGATATGTGGGGTCACGTACTTAGACGTCGTTGAACGTAAAATAATTTTGTCATTTTAGTTTTATTTCACTTTTAAATTAGCTCCCGTTTAGATAAACGGCAAAATGTTGTTTATTAGGTCATTTAAAATCTAGAACAATGTAGATAAAACTTTACGTGTTTACGTCGGTTTACGTGTTTTAGCCTTTAGCTAGCATTTCCAGCAAGCTAATGATGCACGTAAACAAACTGGGAACGCTGTAAAACACATCAAGGTAAGAAACTTTACCCCTTTAGTGGCGTTACATGCCTTCATACAGGGTTAAAGGTCTATATGAGGTTATACCACACTTAGTAATTTACCACTTGATTTAGCTGCTGATGTGAAAATCGAACTGAAGTCTTACCAAAGATAGTAGGGCAACTCGGATTTATTTATTTTACGAATATGAACGCGGACATTTGTTTTTAATTAACATCTGGTTTTGATATTCATGAACGATAATGACACATACCACCTTTACCTCTGAAAGAGGCATCATTGCCATCTCAGCAGATATAGACACAAAATCTAGACTCTAAAAATAAAGATCTTTTCTTCAGTATGATGTTTATCGGTAAAAGGAATCACCTAGGTGCAGATAAATAAAGCAATAAATTACATTAAAAAGAAATGAGTAATTAAATGAACTATAAAGCACTCAAAGCTTCTTAATTTTTGCCACTAGCAGTTTAAATGTGTAGAAATGTTAGTTTTCTGGTGGATTTGGAGTAAAAAGTTGTTTGTGTCACAAAGGAGGAACCAACCTGTCTAACTATTAGCTCTACAACAAAACTGATCACAGCATTTTAAAACTAGAAGATACCTGTTTGTATTATTTTTTTCCTCTTCTAATTATCCTTTTGAGTGCTGGTGCTGCTGTGACGAGTGAATTTCCCCACCGTGGGATCAATAAAGTCTATTCTATTCTTCTATTATTGTCAACCTGGTGTCAGATCTCTATTGCACATATTTGGACAAGAAAACTTTCAACTCTCCTTTTCTGTTATGAATTTCAGCTTAAATCCGGTACATGGCATTTTTGATCAAAGTTACCAAGAGCTACTTCAAACACGCTGAGCCTAATTCTTTTTTGTATTTGTCTTTTTGGAGCTTATTCCTTAAAATGTTGAATTTGGGTTTAGCCCGTTTAATCTCATGAACAGTGATCTCCATGAAGATCTGAGAGCTAACATTTTTGGTCTACATTAGGATTGTGCAAAAAAACTTCCAACTTATTCCATCAACACCTCATTGAAGTCTTTAATGTGCGTTAAACCTCTCCATGTTGTCGTTGACTGTGTCGTGACCACCCTTTATCAACTTCTATGGCCACATCTGGATTATTAAACCAGTGTCCATCACATGTAAATGCTGATAAAACATATAAATGTGTTTTTTAAATATTCAGGCCCCAGAGCCCAGGTTGCACCATGGCTGACGACCCTCAGAGAAACTTCCGCTCTGCGTATTATGAAAAAGTGGGTTTCAGGGGCGTGGAGGAGAAGAAATCACTGGAAATTCTGCTCAAGGATAATCCTCTGGGTAGGCAACACGTCTCACCAACATTCATTCATGCTAGCATTACTTTTATTCCAGGAACATATTAATCCTAAGTGGGGGGTGTTTGTTTCATTCCAAACGGAGGTATATATGAGGAGTAATGGGATTTCTCATCCAAGCATTTGTTCTTGTTTCTTGAAGTTAGTAAACATCACTTCACACTTCTGCTGATTAGAGTCTTTTGTTCATGAGTGAAAAACTGATGTTGAAGCTGGTTTTTCTTATTGATTTTTCTTAGCTTTGCTTACTTTTCATTTCCTGACCTTGCAGGTCTACCGCCCTTGATGTATGGTTGCACATTTAAGGTGTCTCACTTTAACGTTGTCCCTCTGCAGAAAGACAAAAACACCAAGAATGAACAAAAGGAAAGAAGCAGATTACTTCTAATTTCCACATTCTTAAACGTGGCAGCAGAAGGATTAATAAACTCTGGTTCTGGTCACTGGTGACTCAAATATCCACTAGAGCTGGAGCCACAAACTCCAGTCCTTATGGGATGTCTTCTGAAGGTTTTACAGGTCTCTTGCTCCAGCACACCTAAATAAAATAATTTAATCACCTCCTTATCATGTTGAGTTTTATTAATCACGCCTTGGTATACATCAGCATGAAAATGGCTAAAATCCTCTGAGAACTGGGGTTGGTGAACCTGTTCTGGTAAATCTGTGCCTGCCATCATGCTGAATCTCAGTTAATCTCCATCTGAGAATATAAACCTTCATTTTACCAGTCATCTTTGTATTTTTGCGTACAAAAAAGAGTTTAGCTTATTTCAGATTAACATAAAATCTGACATTTTATTGACTTTTCCTTCACATTCGGATTCTTTTTGAATAGAAAATTATCCCAAAATGCTGTTTTCCTGCTTTATTTTAAGTTTTGTTCCTTGTTTAATAAACTGATGAGTTTTACTTTGCTGCAGATCTAGAAAAGCTGAGCACCTTCAGTCAGAGGTTCCCGCTGCCCTCCATGTACAGGATTCATGTGTGGAAGGTTTTGTTGGGTAAGAAATGCACAAACACAGTAAACGGTGGCTTCATCTTTCTCAAATCCACTCAGAAAAGTGTCTGACTGGAACGATCAGAATAATTATCATTAACTGATAAATCCTGCTACTGGCTGACTCTGATCCTCTTCCTGTTTCTTGCAGGCATCCTCCCTCCCCACAGCGACTCTCATGCTTTGGTTGGAGGCTACAGGAAGGAGCAGTATCAGGACATCGTGGAGGCTCTGGAGGTGATGAGGTACATCAACCCCTCCACACCTTCCACTCACGTCTACCTGCGTATGTTCCAGCTGGAGAGCCAGGTCCTCCCACGGTGCTCCGAGACCCTACCGCCGGTAAGGCGAAGCACAGCACATGAGGATCTTCCACAGGCTCCAGCAGTGGCTCAGTATTAACTGAAATTAGACCATGGTCTTGAGTTGGAAAAGGGTAGAATGCCTTCTCCAGGTCAGGGACGAGGTCCTGCCTCATGTAGAGGAGTATCTCGGGGTCTTGTTCTCGAGTGAGGGAAAGATGGAGCAGGAGATCGATAGATGGATTGGTGCTGTGTCTGCAGTGATGCGGGCGTTGTACCGGTCTGTCATGATGAAGAGAGAGCTGAGCCGGAAGGCAAAGCTTTCAATTTACTGGTCGATCTACATTAGTGACCGAAAGAACGAGATCGTGGATAAAAGCGGCCGAAATGAGTTTTCTCTGCAGGGTGGCTGGACTCTCCCTTAGAGATAGGGTGAGAAGCTCGGTCATCCGGGAGGGGCTCAGAGTAGACCTGCTGCTCCTCCACATCGAGAGGAGCCAGTTGAGGTGGCTCGGGCATCTGGTTAGGATGCCTCCTGGACGCCTCCCTGGTGAGGTTTTCCGGGCACGTTCAACAGGGAGGAGACCTAAAGGAAGACCCAGGACACGCTGGAGGGACTATGTCTCTCATCTGGCCAGGGAACGCCTTGGGATTCCCCCGGAGGAGCTGGCCCAAGTGGCTGGGGAGAGGGAAGTCTGGACCTCCCTCCTTAAGACGATAGATGGATTTTTGGTTGTAATTTTGTGTCATTTTATCATAACAAGAAATGATGAATCTTATGTGACATAAGAGTTTCACTTTCTGACATGAGGGGAAAAATGATCAAACTTTTTTTCATGATATTCTAATTTTTGAGATGTTGCAGTACAGTGGAGTAACAGCAGTCCTTGATGTAACTAAAGTATTTGTAATGCAGAAAATATTGGATTTTGTTTTGCTTGTTCCGCCCTCCAAACACTGTTTTTATTTGTTTATTTCTTTTTTTTTCAGGATGAAGAAAACGAAGACTTCCTCTCCATCAGCCGAGCCATGGAAGAGATCATAGATGACCCGGTTGACTGCTATTGGCTGATCAAATGTTTCATTAATCAGTTCCACATGAAGTTTGGAGACTCGGTACCGCACCTTGTACGTAGCCCCACGGAGCTTGATGCTGTTGGTGAATCAGGCGGCGTAGGTGTTTAACTCGCTCTTGTTTGGTCCGTTCTGATGCAGCCGAAGAGTCTGGAGCATTATCTGAGTCAGGAAGAACCTCGGCTGCTGACTCACCTGAAGAGCATCGGAGCGCTGCCTCAGCTGCCGTACAGCCTCTGGTTCAGACGCTGCTTCGCTGGCTGCCTGCCCGAATCCAGCCTGCAGAGGTCAGTGGGTTCACCTGAAACCGACGTTCTGCAGAACCTTCTATGTGATCCGCTAGTCGTACTGCTGAGGCTGATTTAAAGGTCCTGATATATGCCTCGGAATGGAAAAAACACAAAACATTCCTGGTTTTAGGATACAAACCACAACTCGACACTTTACTGGAGTTTATTATGAGGATTTAACAAGACTTCCTTTTTTTTGTGTTTAAACATCTCATTTCTATTTAGTTAATCGGGGCTGCGTGGTGGCACAGTTGGTAGCAGCTGCTGCGTTTCTACATGTAGAAGCCATGTTCTCATGGTGCATGCATGGGTTTCCTCCCAGTCGGGTTAACTGGAGACTCTAAATTGTCCCTAGGTGTGACTGGTTGTGTCCCTGTGAGGGACAGGACACCTGTCCAGGATGTCCCCCACCTCTCTACAGGGTATGGCTGGAGGTAGAGACCAGCTCCCCCCTGATGATGAGTAAACAGGGACCATATATGGCTTTGTTCCTGTCTAGTGATCCCAAATGCTTTTATAGGAATAAGAACAGAAATTCTAATAAAGGGGAACTTTAATGTGCACAATCATTTCTGCAGTGAAGTCGGTTTGGGTGTTGATGGACGTGACCAAATATGGTCACTCTTCCTCTATGACAGTGGTTCTCAAATACTTTCGGTGAAGCCCCCCCTAGGATACATAGATTTTTTCGCGCCCCCCTCCCAATGTGCGGGGGGGGTGGGGGGGTGGGTGCACAATGTTCATTGTGTACAGTATGATTGATTTTATGGCTTTCTGGAATGTTAATTTCTGCTAGGAACAACAGAATTATAGATTTCTGAATACACGTTATCCAGTCTGCTTAAATGTTAAATCGGCTTGCCATACTGACGCGCTGATAGTCCGTCGGCGAATGTCGGGCGGTAGGGGAAAGTGCAGGGAATGACCTTGTTGCCCACAGAAGAATCCATCGTGGAGGTAACATCATGGAAAGATTTCCATCAGAGCGTCTGTGTTATTCTCCGCATCTGACAGTGCGCACAAAGCGGCGCGCAATAGGAGCTCAGAGCGCGTCTGACAGATCTGCGCACCAGAGCGCAAATGTCGAGAGCTTCCAGATCTGGAAAGTGGAAACCCTTCTTTCAGAGAGTCTGGTAGACTTCTGGTCATTTCATTTGGTGAAATGTTTCCTGACTTTAAAACTCTGGCTGAAGTAGAATTCGTTACTCCAGTAGCTGCTTGGATCTTTGGATCCAGCGTGTCAGCGGAGCTCTGAATCATCACATTTTGCCTTCGGGTAGGAAATGCGCTGTATAAATAAATCTGCCGTGCCTTGCCATGAGTCTGTCTGAGGCAAAAGTCCAGAACCTCGTTAGCCTCTTCAGCAGCTCCATAGAGACATCTGATTGCGCACAAGCAGGTGACCATCAGGTTTACGCCGGAGCAGAAGGAATGTGCGTTTGGGCGCAGCAGGTGAAATGTTGATAATTTAAGTGAAATTGTTTAATTGCATTGTTTCTATGTTACTGGNAGATTCTCGCACAGGTCAATCCCTATCAGTGTTTGAGGCAATGAAAAAGGGACTAATTGACAAAAAGACTGCAGTGCGTTTGCTACAAGCCCAGGAGTCTGCAGGAGGTATTCTTGATCCAAACCTCAGTGTTTTCCTTCCCAAAGACACAGCCATTAAACGCAACATTTTGGATCAAGACCTCAGTCGTGCATTGAACCAAAATCCTGAGTGCTTCCTTGATCCAGACACTGAACGTGATACCAGTTATGACACTTTGAAGAGAAAATGCAAAACAGAGCCTCACACAGGTCTGATTCTTTTGCCAATTGCAGAAAGGAAAGACCCCTCCAAACTGATGTTTGATGGTGTTCGCAAGCCTGTATCAGCACAGCAGTTGCTGGAATGTGGCCTGCTTGACAAAGTAACATTTGAAAAGTTGATAAAAGGAGAGAAAACTGTCCCAGAGGTTTCTGTGGATAAAAACGTTATTCTAAAGGGGACAAGCCCAATTGCAGGAGTGATAGCTGGATCCTTAGGCAAATTGTCTTTGTCAGAGGCCAAGAAAAAGTTGCTCATTCCTCCAGATAGTGCTGATTTACTGCTAGAAGCCCAAGCTGCCACAGGACACATCATTGACCCTATGTCAAATCAAAAGTTGACAGTAGTTGAAGCATGTACAAGGGGAGTGGTGGACAAAGGTGACAAAGAAAAACTACTAGCAGCTGAAGCTGCTGCTGTGGGATATAAAGATCCACGCACTGGTCAATCTCTATCAGTGTTTGAGGCAATGAAGAAGGGACAAATTGACAAAAAGACTGCAGTGCGTTTGCTACAGGCCCAGGAGTCTGCAGGAGGTATTCTCGATCCAAACCTCAGTGTTTTCCTCCCTAAAGACACAGCCATTAAACGCAACCTTTTGGATCAAGACCTCAGCCGTGCACTGAACCAAAATCCCGAGTGCTTCCTTGATCCAGACACTGAACGTGACACCAGCTATGGGACCTTAAAGAAAAAATGCAAGACAGAGCCCCACAGTGGTCTGGCTCTTCTCCCTATTGCTGAAAGAACAGACCCATCAAACCTGATGTTTGATGGTGTTCGCAAACCTGTGTCAGCACAGCAGTTGCTGGAATGTGGTGTCCTTGACAAAGTAACATTTGAAAAATTGATAAAAGGAGAGAAAACTGTCCCTGAGGTTTCTGTGGATAAAAAAGTTATTCTAAAGGGGACAAGCCCAATTGCAGGAGTGATAGCTGGACCCTTAGGCAAATTGTCTTTGTCAGAGGCCAAGAAAAAGTTGCTCATTCCTCCAGATAGTGCTGATTTACTGCTAGAAGCCCAAGCTGCCACAGGACACATCATTGACCCTATGTCAAATCAAAAGATGACAGTAGTTGAAGCATGTACAAGGGGAGTGGTGGACAAAGGTGACAAAGAAAAACTATTAGCAGCTGAAGCTGCTGCTGCGGGATATAAAGATCCACGCACAGGTCAATCTCTATCAGTGTTTGAGGCAATGAAGAAGGGACTAATTGACAAAAAGACTGCAGTGCGTTTGCTACAAGCCCAGGAGTCTGCAGGAGGTATTCTCGATCCAAACCTCAGTGTTTTCCTCCCTAAAGACACAGCCATTAAACGCAACCTTTTGGATCAAGACCTCAGCCGTGCACTGAACCAAAATCCTGAGTGCTTCCTTGATCCAGACACTGAACGTGACACCAGCTATGGGACCTTAAAGAAAAAATGCAAGACAGAGCCCCACAGTGGTCTGGCTCTTCTGCCTATTGCTGAAAGAACAGACCCATCAAACCTGATGTTTGATGGTGTTCGCAAACCTGTGTCAGCACAGCAGTTGCTGGAATGTGGTGTGCTTGAGAAACCAACATTTGACAAGTTGATAAAAAAAGAGAAAACTGTCCCTGAGGTGTCTGTCGATATAAAAGTCATTCTGAAAGGGACAGGACCAATTGCAGGAGTGGTGGCTGGACCTTTAGGTAAAATGACTTTATCAGAGGCCAAGAAACAGATGCTCATGACTCCAGATAGTGCAAATTTACTTCTGGAAGCTCAGGCTGCCACAGGACACATCATTGACCCCATATCAAATCAAAAGCTGACAGTAGTTGAAGCATGTACAAAGGGAATGGTGGACAAAGGTGACAAAGACAAACTCCTAGCAGCTGAAGCTGCTGCTGTAGGATATGAAGACCGTCGCACTGGTCAATCTCTGTCAGTGTTTGAGGCAATGAAGAAAGGACTAATTGACAAAAAGACTGCAGTACGATTGCTACAAGCCCAGGAGTCTGCAGGAGGTATTCTGGATCCAAACCTCAGTGTTTTCCTCCCCAAAGACACAGCCATTAAATGCAACCTTTTGGATCAAGATCTAAGCCATGCACTGAACCAAAATCCTGAGTGCTTTCTTGATCCAGACACTGACGATAACATTAACTATGGGACTTTGAAGAAAAAATGCAAAAAAGACCCTCTCACAGACCTGATTCTTTTGCCAATTGCAGAAAGGAAAGACCCCTCCAAACTGATGTTTGATGGTGTACGCAAGCCAGTCTCTGCACAGCAGTTGCTGGAAAGTGGTGTCCTTGACAAACCAGCCTTTAACCAACTGATGAAGGGAGAGAAAACTGTCCCAGAAATATCTGTTGATAAAAAAGTCTTTCTAAAAGGGACAGGGCCAATTGCTGGAGTGTCAGTTGGACCTTTAGGCAAAATGTCTTTGTCAGAGGCCAAGAAACAGATGCTCATACCCTCAGATAGTGCAGATTTACTACTAGAAGCTCAGGCTGCCACAGGACACATCATTGATCCCACATCCAACCAAAAACTGACAGTAGAGGAAGCATGTACAAACGGAGTGGTGGACAAAGGTGACAAAGATAAACTCTTGGCAGCTGAAGCTGCTGCTGTGGGATATAAAGACCGTCGTACAGGTCAATCTCTATCAGTGTTTGAGACAATGAAGAAGGGACTAATTGACAAAAAGACTGCAGTGCGTTTGCTACAAGCCCAGGAGTCTGCAGGAGGTATTCTCGACCCAAACCTCAGTGTTTTCCTCCCTAAAGACACAGCCATTAAACGCAACCTTTTGGATCAAGACCTTTGCCGTGCACTGAACCAAAATCCAGAGTGCTTCCTTGATCCGGACACTGAACGCAACACCAGTTATGACACTTTGAAGAGAAAATGCAAAACAGAGCCTCACACAGGTCTGGTTCTTCTTTCAATTGCTGAAAGGAAAGACCTATCAAAACTGATGTTTGACGGTGTTCGCAAGCCTGTATCAGCACAGCAGTTGCTGGAATGTGGTGTCCTTGACAAACCTACCTTTAACCAACTGATGAAGGGAGAGAAAACCGTCCCAGAAATATCTGTGGATAAAAAAGACTTTTTAAAAGGGACAGGGCCAATTGCTGGAGTGTCAGTTGGACCTTTAGGCAAAATGTCTTTGTCAGAGGCGAAGAAACAGATGCTCATACCCCCAGATAGTGCAGATTTACTACTAGAAGCTCAGGCTGCCACAGGACACATCATTGACCCCATGTCCAATAAGAAGTTAACAGTAGAGGAAGCATGTACAAGAGGAGTGGTGGACAAAGGTGATAAAGAGAAACTCCTAGTAGCTGAAGCTGCTGTTGTGGGATATAAAGATTCCCGCACAGGTCAATCTCTATCAGTGTTTGAGGCAATGAAGAAGGGACTAATTGACAAAAAGACTGCAGTGCGGTTGCTACAAGCCCAGGAGTCTGCAGGAGGTATTCTCGACCCAAACCTCAGTGTTTTCCTCCCTAAAGACACAGCCATTAAACGCAACCTTTTGGATCAAGACCTCAGCCGTGCACTGAACCAAAATCCAGAGTGCTTCCTTGATCCAGACACTGAACGTACCACCAGTTATGAGACTTTGAAGAAGAAATGTAAAACAGAGCCCCATACAGGTCTGGTTCTTCTTTCAATTGCTGAAAGAAAAGACGCCTCAAATCTGATGTTTGATGGTGTTCGCAAGCCTGTGTCAGCACAGCAGTTGCTGGAATGTGGTGTGCTTGAGAAACCAACATTTGACAAGTTGATAAAAAAAGAGAAAACTGTCCTTGAGGTGTCTGTCGATATAAAAGTCATTCTGAAAGGGACAGGACCAATTGCAGGAGTGGCAGCTGGACCTTTAAGTAAAATGTCTCTATCAGAGGCCAAGAAACAGATGTTGATGCCTCCAGATAGTGCAGATTTACTTCTGGAAGCTCAAGCTGCCACAGGACACATCATTGACCCCATATCAAATCAAAAGTTGACAGTGGAAGAAGCATGTACAAAGGGAATGGTGGACAAAGGTGATAAAGATAAACTCTTAGCAGCTGAATCTGCTGCTGTGGGATATAAAGACCCCCGCACAGGTCAATCTCTATCAGTGTTTGAGGCAATGAAGAAAGGACTAATTGACAAAAAGACTGCAGTACGATTGCTACAAGCCCAGGAGTCTGCAGGAGGTATTCTGGATCCAAACCTCAGTGTTTTCCTCCCCAAAGACACAGCCATTAAACGCAACCTTTTGGATCAAGATCTAAGCTATGCACTGAACCAAAATCCTGAGTGCTTCCTTGATCCAGACACTGAAAGCACCACAAGCTATGGGACTTTGAAGAAAAAATGCAAAAAAGACCCTCTCACAGACCTGATTCTTTTGCCAATTGCAGAAAGGAAAGACCCCTCCAAACTGATGTTTGATGGTGTTCGCAAGCCAGTCTCTGCACAGCAGTTGCTGGAATGTGGTGTCCTTGACAAACCAACCTTTAACCAACTGATGAAGGGAGAGAAAACTGTCCCAGAAATATCTGTTGATAAAAAAGACTTTCTAAATGGTACAGGGCCAATTGCTGGAGTGTCAGTTGGACTTTTAGGCAAAATGTCTTTGTCAGAGGCCAAGAAAAAGTTGCTCATTCCTCCAGATAGTGCTGATTTACTGCTAGAAGCCCAAGCTGCCACAGGACACATCATTGACCCTATGTCAAATCAAAAGTTGACAGTAGTTGAAGCATGTACAAGGGGAGTGGTGGACAAAGGTGACAAAGAAAAACTACTAGCAGCTGAAGCTGCTGCTGTGGGATATAAAGATCCACGCACAGGTCAATCTCTATCAGTGTTTGAGGCAATGAAGAAGGGACTACTTGACAAAAAGACTGCAGTGCGTTTGCTACAAGCCCAGGAGTCTGTAGGAGGTATTCTCGATCCAAACCTCAGTGTTTTCCTCCCTAAAGACACAGCCATTAAACGCAACCTTTTGGATCAAGACCTCAGCCGTGCACTGAACCAAAATCCAGAGTGTTTTCTTGATCCAGACACTGAACGCAACACCAGTTATGAGACTTTGAAGAAGAAATGCAAAACAGAGCCCCACACAGATCTGGCTCTTCTGCCAATTGCTGAAAGAAAAGACCCCTCAACAATGATGTTTGATGGGGTTCGCAAGACTGTCTCAGCACAGCAACTGCTAGAATGTGATGTTCTAGACAAAGCAACATTTACCAGGCTTCTCAATGGGCAGAAAACTGTCCTTGATGTGTCAGGGGATAAGAAGGTCTATCTAAAAGGAACTGGACCGATTGCCGGGATTGTAGTTGGCAAGCAAGGTAAAATGTCATTGTCAGAAGCCAAAAAGCGGAAGATCATATCAGAATCCAGCGCAGATTTACTTCTGGAAGCACAAGCTGCTACAGGTTACATCATTGACCCAAACACTGATAAAAAGATGACAGTAGAAGAAGCATGTGTCAAAGGAGTTGTGGATCTCAAAGATAAAAACAGATTGTTGGCTGCTGAAGGTGCGGTTGTTGGCTACAAGGATCCTTGTTCTAGAAAGCCCATTTCAGTGTTTGAGGCTATGACGAAAGGAATAATTGATGACAAGACTGGGCTACGTCTTTTACAGGCCCAAGACTCAGTGGGAGGAATTCTAGATCCTAATCTTGGTGTATTCCTACCAAAAGACAAAGCTGTTAAGCACAACCTTTTAGATGAAAAGCTTTACCAGTCTTTAAAACAAAATCCTGCCTGTTACATTGACCCAGAGAATGAGCGTAATGTCAGTTATGGGACCTTGAAGGCAAGGTGTAACACAAACAGTCAAACGGGCCAACATGTTTTGCCAGTGTCAGAGAAGTTTGACTCTTCCAAACTCATTTTTGAAGGCATATGCAAGACAATCACAGCACAGCAACTTCTTGATTGTGGAATTCTGGATAACCAAGCATTTAACAAACTGATGAAAGGGGAGAAAACAGTTTCAGAAGTTACTGTTGACAAAAAGGTCTTTCTGAAAGGAACAGGAGCAATTGCTGGTGTTGCAGCTGGACCTTTAGGAAAAATGTCATTCACTGAGGCAAAGAAACAAAATATTATGTCATCTGATAGTGCCAATATGCTTCTTCTAGCCCAAGCTGCCACAGGATACATTATTGACCCTAGGACTAACCAAAAACTTTCTGTAAAAGATGCATGTGCCAGAGGAGTAGTGGATAAAGAGGACGAATCAATGTTGTCTGCAGCTGAGGCTGCTGCCAAAGGTTTCAAAGATCCAGATTCCAACAAACTTTTGTCAGCAGGCCAGGCAATGAAAAAGGGATTATTTGACAAGAACACAGCTTTGCAAGTGCTTCAAGCTCAAGAGTCTGTTGGTGGAATTTTGGACCCTAACCTTAGTGTGTTCCTACCCAAAAACATTGCAAGGAAACAGGACCTCATTGATGATGACCTATACCAGGCCTTAAATCAGTTGCCTGCATGTTTTTTGGACCCAGATTCCCAACAACCAACTACATACATCTCACTTAAGAAGAAATGTAAATCTGATCCAAGCACAGGTCTTTTGCTTCTCCCTAAACCTAAGCAGCCAATAACTATACAGGGACTTAGAAATCAGGTGTCTGTCACAGAGCTTGTTGATGCAAACCTGATAAGCAAATCTGATGTGGACCAACTAAATCAAGGTAAACTGACAAGCAAAGACATTGAAGACCGTCTTCGTTCATATCTGAGAGGTTCTACATGCATAGCAGGAGTTTATGATGAGGCCCGTGATAAAGTGATGACAATCTATCAGGCCATGAAAGATAAACTGTTGCGATGTGGAACTACTCTGGAACTACTTGAAGCCCAAGCTGCCTCAGGTTTTATTATTGATCCAGTCAATAATTTATTTTTGACTGTTGCTGAAGCCTACAACAGAAGACTTTTTGGGCCAGAATTTAAGGACAAATTGCTATCAGCAGAAAAGGCTGTAACTGGTTACAAAATGCCTGGAACGGACACAATTATTTCCCTCTTTCAGGCCATTGAGAAAGGTCTAGTAGAAAAAGGTCATGGCATTCGTCTATTAGAGGCCCAAATTGCCAGCGGTGGCATCATTGACCCTAAACATAGCCACCGCATTGAAGTGAATGTTGCCTACAAGAGAGGTTACTTTGATGAAGAAATGAACAAGATCTTGACTGATGAAAGTGATGACACTAAAGGTTTCTTTGACCCAAATACAGAGGAGAACCTAACTTATCTGGACCTTAAGAAACGCTGTATCGTAGACAAGAAGACTGGTCTAACACTGCTGCCCATCACTGACAAGAAAAAACAAGAATCAACCCAAAAGAACACTGTAAGGAAAAGAAGAGTGATAATTGTGGATCCAGACACTGGTAAAGAGATGACAATCCGTGAAGCATATGACAAAGGATATATTGAATATGAAACCTACTTAGAGCTGTCAGAGCAGGAGTGTGAATGGGAAGAGATTACTATCACTAATCCCGATGGTTCCGTGCATTTTTTTATCAATGACAGACGATCTGGGAAAAAGTATGACATCTCTGAGCTGCTTGAAAAGGGAGTGATCAGTGAATCAATTGTTCAGCAGTATCGTACTCGAACCATTACCATCACACAGTTAGCAGATATTGTCACTGAAAAGACCAAACACCTTTCACTATCATCATCATCAAATGTAATACCGGCAAAAACCTCAGGCACATTGTCATCATCATCATCTTCATCAACATCATCAAATGTAATACCGGCAAAAACCTCAGGCACATTGTCATCATCATCTTCATCAACATCATCATCATCAAATGTAATACCGGCAAAAACCTCAGGCACATTGTCATCATCATCATCATCATCATCATCAACATCATCTTCATCAACATCTTCATCAACATCCAGTTCACGAACATCAACATCTTTGAGTACATCTTCAGTGACAAAATCCATCTCAAGAACATCAGAAGTACAGCAGAAGAAAACTGTCTCTGATAGTGCTGTTCCTGCATCATTAACATCAACTTTATTGTCATCTTCCACATCAACAATTGTGTCAGGACCCTTATCGCCTACATTTACTAAAACCACAACAAGAACAACCACGTACACTGAAAAAGGTTCAACAGTCAGCTCTACTGTTGTTAAAAATTCAGAATCTCTTCAGCAAATATCCCATGTATCCATCTCTCTAACTCCTGCTGGAGTTTTTGAAGAAGTGCAACCTGTGGGGGCAATTTTTGACACTGATTCTGTAGAGAAGATCTCCATCAAAGAGGCTGTGAACCGTGGTCTACTGGATTCTATCACAGCACAGAGATTACTTGAGGCCCAAGCTTGCACTGGAGGAATTGTCAATCCCACAAATGGCCAAAGAATCAGCATCCAAGAGGCCTCCCGCATAGGCATAATAACTGAAGACATGGCCAATAAACTCAAGCCTGCCCAGAAAGCCTATATTGGTTTTGATGATGTAAAAAGCAAGAAGAAGCTATCAGTTGCTGAAGCCATGAAGGAAAGGTGGCTCCCACATGATGCAGGTCAGAGATTCATTGAGTTCCAGGTTGTAACAGGGGGGCTTTATGACCCAGAAATGGACTGTAGAAGAAGCATGGAGGATTCTCTGAAGATGGGCTGGCTGGATTTGAGAACAGCACAGAAGCTCCAAGATGTCAAACAGCACACAAAAGTCCTCACATGCCCCAAAAGCAAACTAAAAATCTCTTACAAAGAAGCCCTTGACAACTGTCTAGTGGAAGAAGGCACTGGGGTGAAAATACTCCAGGCATCATCTGTGTCTTCCAGAGGCATCAGCAGTCCATATAATGTGGCTTCTGCCCCAGGATCTTCCACAGGCTCCAGAAGTGGCTCACACCGGGGCTCCCGTAGGGGCAGCTTAGACCTAGGCTCCTCATTACCAAACTTCAGTAGCTTTACAGCCTTCTCATCAACCAAATAAATCAAGCAATAATCAAACAGAAAAATAAACGTCATTTTCTCATAAATCAAGTAGAATCTGAGGAACCTATCAACGTGTTGTTTTATATTTGCTTGCAGAAAAAATATTATTTTCTTTTTTTAGCATGTTCTACTATTTTTGCTTTGGTTTTGCTGTGCTTTGGGAACTCCAGTTAAATTTTTTGTAATAATGAACACTTCCAAGATATTTTTATAAGAATTAAGAAAAGTATTAAAAGCCACTTTAAGGTATTTGGAGTGAAATTAAAGTTGATAAATCAATATATGTTTGTGATCTAACAGAGGTTTTGCATTGCCTTATTTTTATTTGCATACTTTTTCAAAAATACTTTCTCAAAACTCCATGAAATGTTATTTGATTTGAACTGAAAACACAACCATATTCTTATCATTCATCTGTGCTATGCTTGTTTCCAGGGGCAAAGAATACAAATTTTGGTGAAGTTATTGATTTTTTTTACTCACTGAGATGTTAATTTCTCTTGTGATGTGTGCTACAAGGTTTGTAATGCTTTATCATCTTTATTGAATAAAATCAGTCATTTTCTCATATGGATTTGATTTTTTTATCATTGCCATTAAGTTTCCAAACACAAATAATTTCTGTTTCAAAATAGCCACATGAATCCCATATTTTTTAAGGTACATGTTTTAATTCGATCTATTTTCACTTTTCAATTTTACGCCAAAGTAAAACTGGCCACTAATCATAAAATATATATATTTTTTAATATAAGAAAAGACACAGCATTGAAAAAAATATGATATATATACATTTACGAATAAAGATTTCAGATTTTTTTTGTCTACATGGCTTTGGAGCCTTTTAAAAGGCGCTTATTCGAATGAGCGGTAAAGCTTTTTGAAATAAATCTTGAGAAGTGAGGAATCGGCATGCAAACTACATACAGTAAGAATTTCATGCATGAAATCTGGATTAGAGTCAACTATTTGATAATGATCCTATAAACATAAATAATATAAAACAAAACCAACCGATTTAGTGGGAGTTACTTACAGACGAGCCGAGACAACAAAATAAAAAAAAATAGTAGTTTTAAAAATGTGTAGTAAAATGCTGAAAAGCTGTGTCGTAAACCTTCAAAATAAGAGGTTTTTGAAGTTAGCAAGGGACGGTCATCAAACGTGACAACGTAAACTTTGATTATGAGTAGGCCATCTTCTTAAGTTTAGTGACCTTAAACGTGTCAGTCTTTCTTAAATGTAAAGAAAAACTGGAGCAGTATTAACTGAAATTCAGCATTTTAAAATGTTTTTATTTTGACATTATGACCCGGAAATTGTTTAGCGTAGATCGGATATGTGGGGTCACGTACTTAGACGTCGTTGAACGTAAAATAATTTTGTCATTTTAGTTTTATTTCACTTTTAAATTAGCTCCCGTTTAGATAAACGGCAAAATGTTGTTTATTAGGTCATTTAAAATCTAGAACAATGTAGATAAAACTTTACGTGTTTACGTCGGTTTACGTGTTTTAGCCTTTAGCTAGCATTTCCAGCAAGCTAATGATGCACGTAAACAAACTGGGAACGCTGTAAAACACATCAAGGTAAGAAACTTTACCCCTTTAGTGGCGTTACATGCCTTCATACAGGGTTAAAGGTCTATATGAGGTTATACCACACTTAGTAATTTACCACTTGATTTAGCTGCTGATGTGAAAATCGAACTGAAGTCTTACCAAAGATAGTAGGGCAACTCGGATTTATTTATTTTACGAATATGAACGCGGACATTTGTTTTTAATTAACATCTGGTTTTGATATTCATGAACGATAATGACACATACCACCTTTACCTCTGAAAGAGGCATCATTGCCATCTCAGCAGATATAGACACAAAATCTAGACTCTAAAAATAAAGATCTTTTCTTCAGTATGATGTTTATCGGTAAAAGGAATCACCTAGGTGCAGATAAATAAAGCAATAAATTACATTAAAAAGAAATGAGTAATTAAATGAACTATAAAGCACTCAAAGCTTCTTAATTTTTGCCACTAGCAGTTTAAATGTGTAGAAATGTTAGTTTTCTGGTGGATTTGGAGTAAAAAGTTGTTTGTGTCACAAAGGAGGAACCAACCTGTCTAACTATTAGCTCTACAACAAAACTGATCACAGCATTTTAAAACTAGAAGATACCTGTTTGTATTATTTTTTTCCTCTTCTAATTATCCTTTTGAGTGCTGGTGCTGCTGTGACGAGTGAATTTCCCCACCGTGGGATCAATAAAGTCTATTCTATTCTTCTATTATTGTCAACCTGGTGTCAGATCTCTATTGCACATATTTGGACAAGAAAACTTTCAACTCTCCTTTTCTGTTATGAATTTCAGCTTAAATCCGGTACATGGCATTTTTGATCAAAGTTACCAAGAGCTACTTCAAACACGCTGAGCCTAATTCTTTTTTGTATTTGTCTTTTTGGAGCTTATTCCTTAAAATGTTGAATTTGGGTTTAGCCCGTTTAATCTCATGAACAGTGATCTCCATGAAGATCTGAGAGCTAACATTTTTGGTCTACATTAGGATTGTGCAAAAAAACTTCCAACTTATTCCATCAACACCTCATTGAAGTCTTTAATGTGCGTTAAACCTCTCCATGTTGTCGTTGACTGTGTCGTGACCACCCTTTATCAACTTCTATGGCCACATCTGGATTATTAAACCAGTGTCCATCACATGTAAATGCTGATAAAACATATAAATGTGTTTTTTAAATATTCAGGCCCCAGAGCCCAGGTTGCACCATGGCTGACGACCCTCAGAGAAACTTCCGCTCTGCGTATTATGAAAAAGTGGGTTTCAGGGGCGTGGAGGAGAAGAAATCACTGGAAATTCTGCTCAAGGATAATCCTCTGGGTAGGCAACACGTCTCACCAACATTCATTCATGCTAGCATTACTTTTATTCCAGGAACATATTAATCCTAAGTGGGGGGTGTTTGTTTCATTCCAAACGGAGGTATATATGAGGAGTAATGGGATTTCTCATCCAAGCATTTGTTCTTGTTTCTTGAAGTTAGTAAACATCACTTCACACTTCTGCTGATTAGAGTCTTTTGTTCATGAGTGAAAAACTGATGTTGAAGCTGGTTTTTCTTATTGATTTTTCTTAGCTTTGCTTACTTTTCATTTCCTGACCTTGCAGGTCTACCGCCCTTGATGTATGGTTGCACATTTAAGGTGTCTCACTTTAACGTTGTCCCTCTGCAGAAAGACAAAAACACCAAGAATGAACAAAAGGAAAGAAGCAGATTACTTCTAATTTCCACATTCTTAAACGTGGCAGCAGAAGGATTAATAAACTCTGGTTCTGGTCACTGGTGACTCAAATATCCACTAGAGCTGGAGCCACAAACTCCAGTCCTTATGGGATGTCTTCTGAAGGTTTTACAGGTCTCTTGCTCCAGCACACCTAAATAAAATAATTTAATCACCTCCTTATCATGTTGAGTTTTATTAATCACGCCTTGGTATACATCAGCATGAAAATGGCTAAAATCCTCTGAGAACTGGGGTTGGTGAACCTGTTCTGGTAAATCTGTGCCTGCCATCATGCTGAATCTCAGTTAATCTCCATCTGAGAATATAAACCTTCATTTTACCAGTCATCTTTGTATTTTTGCGTACAAAAAAGAGTTTAGCTTATTTCAGATTAACATAAAATCTGACATTTTATTGACTTTTCCTTCACATTCGGATTCTTTTTGAATAGAAAATTATCCCAAAATGCTGTTTTCCTGCTTTATTTTAAGTTTTGTTCCTTGTTTAATAAACTGATGAGTTTTACTTTGCTGCAGATCTAGAAAAGCTGAGCACCTTCAGTCAGAGGTTCCCGCTGCCCTCCATGTACAGGATTCATGTGTGGAAGGTTTTGTTGGGTAAGAAATGCACAAACACAGTAAACGGTGGCTTCATCTTTCTCAAATCCACTCAGAAAAGTGTCTGACTGGAACGATCAGAATAATTATCATTAACTGATAAATCCTGCTACTGGCTGACTCTGATCCTCTTCCTGTTTCTTGCAGGCATCCTCCCTCCCCACAGCGACTCTCATGCTTTGGTTGGAGGCTACAGGAAGGAGCAGTATCAGGACATCGTGGAGGCTCTGGAGGTGATGAGGTACATCAACCCCTCCACACCTTCCACTCACGTCTACCTGCGTATGTTCCAGCTGGAGAGCCAGGTCCTCCCACGGTGCTCCGAGACCCTACCGCCGGTAAGGCGAAGCACAGCACATGAGGATCTTCCACAGGCTCCAGCAGTGGCTCAGTATTAACTGAAATTAGACCATGGTCTTGAGTTGGAAAAGGGTAGAATGCCTTCTCCAGGTCAGGGACGAGGTCCTGCCTCATGTAGAGGAGTATCTCGGGGTCTTGTTCTCGAGTGAGGGAAAGATGGAGCAGGAGATCGATAGATGGATTGGTGCTGTGTCTGCAGTGATGCGGGCGTTGTACCGGTCTGTCATGATGAAGAGAGAGCTGAGCCGGAAGGCAAAGCTTTCAATTTACTGGTCGATCTACATTAGTGACCGAAAGAACGAGATCGTGGATAAAAGCGGCCGAAATGAGTTTTCTCTGCAGGGTGGCTGGACTCTCCCTTAGAGATAGGGTGAGAAGCTCGGTCATCCGGGAGGGGCTCAGAGTAGACCTGCTGCTCCTCCACATCGAGAGGAGCCAGTTGAGGTGGCTCGGGCATCTGGTTAGGATGCCTCCTGGACGCCTCCCTGGTGAGGTTTTCCGGGCACGTTCAACAGGGAGGAGACCTAAAGGAAGACCCAGGACACGCTGGAGGGACTATGTCTCTCATCTGGCCAGGGAACGCCTTGGGATTCCCCCGGAGGAGCTGGCCCAAGTGGCTGGGGAGAGGGAAGTCTGGACCTCCCTCCTTAAGACGATAGATGGATTTTTGGTTGTAATTTTGTGTCATTTTATCATAACAAGAAATGATGAATCTTATGTGACATAAGAGTTTCACTTTCTGACATGAGGGGAAAAATGATCAAACTTTTTTTCATGATATTCTAATTTTTGAGATGTTGCAGTACAGTGGAGTAACAGCAGTCCTTGATGTAACTAAAGTATTTGTAATGCAGAAAATATTGGATTTTGTTTTGCTTGTTCCGCCCTCCAAACACTGTTTTTATTTGTTTATTTCTTTTTTTTTCAGGATGAAGAAAACGAAGACTTCCTCTCCATCAGCCGAGCCATGGAAGAGATCATAGATGACCCGGTTGACTGCTATTGGCTGATCAAATGTTTCATTAATCAGTTCCACATGAAGTTTGGAGACTCGGTACCGCACCTTGTACGTAGCCCCACGGAGCTTGATGCTGTTGGTGAATCAGGCGGCGTAGGTGTTTAACTCGCTCTTGTTTGGTCCGTTCTGATGCAGCCGAAGAGTCTGGAGCATTATCTGAGTCAGGAAGAACCTCGGCTGCTGACTCACCTGAAGAGCATCGGAGCGCTGCCTCAGCTGCCGTACAGCCTCTGGTTCAGACGCTGCTTCGCTGGCTGCCTGCCCGAATCCAGCCTGCAGAGGTCAGTGGGTTCACCTGAAACCGACGTTCTGCAGAACCTTCTATGTGATCCGCTAGTCGTACTGCTGAGGCTGATTTAAAGGTCCTGATATATGCCTCGGAATGGAAAAAACACAAAACATTCCTGGTTTTAGGATACAAACCACAACTCGACACTTTACTGGAGTTTATTATGAGGATTTAACAAGACTTCCTTTTTTTTGTGTTTAAACATCTCATTTCTATTTAGTTAATCGGGGCTGCGTGGTGGCACAGTTGGTAGCAGCTGCTGCGTTTCTACATGTAGAAGCCATGTTCTCATGGTGCATGCATGGGTTTCCTCCCAGTCGGGTTAACTGGAGACTCTAAATTGTCCCTAGGTGTGACTGGTTGTGTCCCTGTGAGGGACAGGACACCTGTCCAGGATGTCCCCCACCTCTCTACAGGGTATGGCTGGAGGTAGAGACCAGCTCCCCCCTGATGATGAGTAAACAGGGACCATATATGGCTTTGTTCCTGTCTAGTGATCCCAAATGCTTTTATAGGAATAAGAACAGAAATTCTAATAAAGGGGAACTTTAATGTGCACAATCATTTCTGCAGTGAAGTCGGTTTGGGTGTTGATGGACGTGACCAAATATGGTCACTCTTCCTCTATGACAGTGGTTCTCAAATACTTTCGGTGAAGCCCCCCCTAGGATACATAGATTTTTTCGCGCCCCCCTCCCAATGTGCGGGGGGGGTGGGGGGGTGGGTGCACAATGTTCATTGTGTACAGTATGATTGATTTTATGGCTTTCTGGAATGTTAATTTCTGCTAGGAACAACAGAATTATAGATTTCTGAATACACGTTATCCAGTCTGCTTAAATGTTAAATCGGCTTGCCATACTGACGCGCTGATAGTCCGTCGGCGAATGTCGGGCGGTAGGGGAAAGTGCAGGGAATGACCTTGTTGCCCACAGAAGAATCCATCGTGGAGGTAACATCATGGAAAGATTTCCATCAGAGCGTCTGTGTTATTCTCCGCATCTGACAGTGCGCACAAAGCGGCGCGCAATAGGAGCTCAGAGCGCGTCTGACAGATCTGCGCACCAGAGCGCAAATGTCGAGAGCTTCCAGATCTNTAATTGACAAAAAGACTGCAGTGCGTTTGCTACAAGCCCAGGAGTCTGCAGGAGGTATTCTCGATCCAAACCTCAGTGTTTTCCTTCCCAAAGACACAGCCATTAAACGCAACCTTTTGGATCAAGACCTCAGTCGTGCATTGAACCAAAACCCAGAGTGCTTCCTTGATCCAGACACTGAAAGAACCACAAGCTATGGGACTTTGAAGAAAAAATGCAAAAAAGACCCTCTCACAGACCTGATTCTTTTGCCAATTGCAGACAGGAAAGACCCCTCCAAACTGATATTTGATGGTGTTCGCAAGCCAGTCTCTGCACAGCAGTTGCTGGAATGTGGTGTGCTTGACAAACCAACATTCGACAAGTTGATTAAAGGAGAGAAAACTGTCCCGGAGGTGTCTGTGGATAAAAACTGTATTCTAAAGGGGACAGGACCAATTGCTGGAGTGATGGCTGGACCTTTAGGCAAAATGTCTTTGTCAGAGGCCAAGAAACAGATGCTCATGACTCCAGATAGTGCAGATTTACTACTAGAAGCCCAGGCTGCCACAGGACACATCATTGACCCTGCATCCAACCAAAAACTGACAGTAGTTGAAGCATGTACAAGAGGAGTGTTGGACAAAGGTGATCAAGATAAACTCCTCGCAGCTGAAGCTGCTGCTGTGGGATATAAAGATTCTCGCACAGGTCAATCCCTATCAGTGTTTGAGGCAATGAAAAAGGGACTAATTGACAAAAAGACTGCAGTGCGTTTGCTACAAGCCCAGGAGTCTGCAGGAGGTATTCTTGATCCAAACCTCAGTGTTTTCCTTCCCAAAGACACAGCCATTAAACGCAACATTTTGGATCAAGACCTCAGTCGTGCATTGAACCAAAATCCTGAGTGCTTCCTTGATCCAGACACTGAACGTGATACCAGTTATGACACTTTGAAGAGAAAATGCAAAACAGAGCCTCACACAGGTCTGATTCTTTTGCCAATTGCAGAAAGGAAAGACCCCTCCAAACTGATGTTTGATGGTGTTCGCAAGCCTGTATCAGCACAGCAGTTGCTGGAATGTGGCCTGCTTGACAAAGTAACATTTGAAAAGTTGATAAAAGGAGAGAAAACTGTCCCAGAGGTTTCTGTGGATAAAAACGTTATTCTAAAGGGGACAAGCCCAATTGCAGGAGTGATAGCTGGATCCTTAGGCAAATTGTCTTTGTCAGAGGCCAAGAAAAAGTTGCTCATTCCTCCAGATAGTGCTGATTTACTGCTAGAAGCCCAAGCTGCCACAGGACACATCATTGACCCTATGTCAAATCAAAAGTTGACAGTAGTTGAAGCATGTACAAGGGGAGTGGTGGACAAAGGTGACAAAGAAAAACTACTAGCAGCTGAAGCTGCTGCTGTGGGATATAAAGATCCACGCACTGGTCAATCTCTATCAGTGTTTGAGGCAATGAAGAAGGGACAAATTGACAAAAAGACTGCAGTGCGTTTGCTACAGGCCCAGGAGTCTGCAGGAGGTATTCTCGATCCAAACCTCAGTGTTTTCCTCCCTAAAGACACAGCCATTAAACGCAACCTTTTGGATCAAGACCTCAGCCGTGCACTGAACCAAAATCCCGAGTGCTTCCTTGATCCAGACACTGAACGTGACACCAGCTATGGGACCTTAAAGAAAAAATGCAAGACAGAGCCCCACAGTGGTCTGGCTCTTCTCCCTATTGCTGAAAGAACAGACCCATCAAACCTGATGTTTGATGGTGTTCGCAAACCTGTGTCAGCACAGCAGTTGCTGGAATGTGGTGTCCTTGACAAAGTAACATTTGAAAAATTGATAAAAGGAGAGAAAACTGTCCCTGAGGTTTCTGTGGATAAAAAAGTTATTCTAAAGGGGACAAGCCCAATTGCAGGAGTGATAGCTGGACCCTTAGGCAAATTGTCTTTGTCAGAGGCCAAGAAAAAGTTGCTCATTCCTCCAGATAGTGCTGATTTACTGCTAGAAGCCCAAGCTGCCACAGGACACATCATTGACCCTATGTCAAATCAAAAGATGACAGTAGTTGAAGCATGTACAAGGGGAGTGGTGGACAAAGGTGACAAAGAAAAACTATTAGCAGCTGAAGCTGCTGCTGCGGGATATAAAGATCCACGCACAGGTCAATCTCTATCAGTGTTTGAGGCAATGAAGAAGGGACTAATTGACAAAAAGACTGCAGTGCGTTTGCTACAAGCCCAGGAGTCTGCAGGAGGTATTCTCGATCCAAACCTCAGTGTTTTCCTCCCTAAAGACACAGCCATTAAACGCAACCTTTTGGATCAAGACCTCAGCCGTGCACTGAACCAAAATCCTGAGTGCTTCCTTGATCCAGACACTGAACGTGACACCAGCTATGGGACCTTAAAGAAAAAATGCAAGACAGAGCCCCACAGTGGTCTGGCTCTTCTGCCTATTGCTGAAAGAACAGACCCATCAAACCTGATGTTTGATGGTGTTCGCAAACCTGTGTCAGCACAGCAGTTGCTGGAATGTGGTGTGCTTGAGAAACCAACATTTGACAAGTTGATAAAAAAAGAGAAAACTGTCCCTGAGGTGTCTGTCGATATAAAAGTCATTCTGAAAGGGACAGGACCAATTGCAGGAGTGGTGGCTGGACCTTTAGGTAAAATGACTTTATCAGAGGCCAAGAAACAGATGCTCATGACTCCAGATAGTGCAAATTTACTTCTGGAAGCTCAGGCTGCCACAGGACACATCATTGACCCCATATCAAATCAAAAGCTGACAGTAGTTGAAGCATGTACAAAGGGAATGGTGGACAAAGGTGACAAAGACAAACTCCTAGCAGCTGAAGCTGCTGCTGTAGGATATGAAGACCGTCGCACTGGTCAATCTCTGTCAGTGTTTGAGGCAATGAAGAAAGGACTAATTGACAAAAAGACTGCAGTACGATTGCTACAAGCCCAGGAGTCTGCAGGAGGTATTCTGGATCCAAACCTCAGTGTTTTCCTCCCCAAAGACACAGCCATTAAATGCAACCTTTTGGATCAAGATCTAAGCCATGCACTGAACCAAAATCCTGAGTGCTTTCTTGATCCAGACACTGACGATAACATTAACTATGGGACTTTGAAGAAAAAATGCAAAAAAGACCCTCTCACAGACCTGATTCTTTTGCCAATTGCAGAAAGGAAAGACCCCTCCAAACTGATGTTTGATGGTGTACGCAAGCCAGTCTCTGCACAGCAGTTGCTGGAAAGTGGTGTCCTTGACAAACCAGCCTTTAACCAACTGATGAAGGGAGAGAAAACTGTCCCAGAAATATCTGTTGATAAAAAAGTCTTTCTAAAAGGGACAGGGCCAATTGCTGGAGTGTCAGTTGGACCTTTAGGCAAAATGTCTTTGTCAGAGGCCAAGAAACAGATGCTCATACCCTCAGATAGTGCAGATTTACTACTAGAAGCTCAGGCTGCCACAGGACACATCATTGATCCCACATCCAACCAAAAACTGACAGTAGAGGAAGCATGTACAAACGGAGTGGTGGACAAAGGTGACAAAGATAAACTCTTGGCAGCTGAAGCTGCTGCTGTGGGATATAAAGACCGTCGTACAGGTCAATCTCTATCAGTGTTTGAGACAATGAAGAAGGGACTAATTGACAAAAAGACTGCAGTGCGTTTGCTACAAGCCCAGGAGTCTGCAGGAGGTATTCTCGACCCAAACCTCAGTGTTTTCCTCCCTAAAGACACAGCCATTAAACGCAACCTTTTGGATCAAGACCTTTGCCGTGCACTGAACCAAAATCCAGAGTGCTTCCTTGATCCGGACACTGAACGCAACACCAGTTATGACACTTTGAAGAGAAAATGCAAAACAGAGCCTCACACAGGTCTGGTTCTTCTTTCAATTGCTGAAAGGAAAGACCTATCAAAACTGATGTTTGACGGTGTTCGCAAGCCTGTATCAGCACAGCAGTTGCTGGAATGTGGTGTCCTTGACAAACCTACCTTTAACCAACTGATGAAGGGAGAGAAAACCGTCCCAGAAATATCTGTGGATAAAAAAGACTTTTTAAAAGGGACAGGGCCAATTGCTGGAGTGTCAGTTGGACCTTTAGGCAAAATGTCTTTGTCAGAGGCGAAGAAACAGATGCTCATACCCCCAGATAGTGCAGATTTACTACTAGAAGCTCAGGCTGCCACAGGACACATCATTGACCCCATGTCCAATAAGAAGTTAACAGTAGAGGAAGCATGTACAAGAGGAGTGGTGGACAAAGGTGATAAAGAGAAACTCCTAGTAGCTGAAGCTGCTGTTGTGGGATATAAAGATTCCCGCACAGGTCAATCTCTATCAGTGTTTGAGGCAATGAAGAAGGGACTAATTGACAAAAAGACTGCAGTGCGGTTGCTACAAGCCCAGGAGTCTGCAGGAGGTATTCTCGACCCAAACCTCAGTGTTTTCCTCCCTAAAGACACAGCCATTAAACGCAACCTTTTGGATCAAGACCTCAGCCGTGCACTGAACCAAAATCCAGAGTGCTTCCTTGATCCAGACACTGAACGTACCACCAGTTATGAGACTTTGAAGAAGAAATGTAAAACAGAGCCCCATACAGGTCTGGTTCTTCTTTCAATTGCTGAAAGAAAAGACGCCTCAAATCTGATGTTTGATGGTGTTCGCAAGCCTGTGTCAGCACAGCAGTTGCTGGAATGTGGTGTGCTTGAGAAACCAACATTTGACAAGTTGATAAAAAAAGAGAAAACTGTCCTTGAGGTGTCTGTCGATATAAAAGTCATTCTGAAAGGGACAGGACCAATTGCAGGAGTGGCAGCTGGACCTTTAAGTAAAATGTCTCTATCAGAGGCCAAGAAACAGATGTTGATGCCTCCAGATAGTGCAGATTTACTTCTGGAAGCTCAAGCTGCCACAGGACACATCATTGACCCCATATCAAATCAAAAGTTGACAGTGGAAGAAGCATGTACAAAGGGAATGGTGGACAAAGGTGATAAAGATAAACTCTTAGCAGCTGAATCTGCTGCTGTGGGATATAAAGACCCCCGCACAGGTCAATCTCTATCAGTGTTTGAGGCAATGAAGAAAGGACTAATTGACAAAAAGACTGCAGTACGATTGCTACAAGCCCAGGAGTCTGCAGGAGGTATTCTGGATCCAAACCTCAGTGTTTTCCTCCCCAAAGACACAGCCATTAAACGCAACCTTTTGGATCAAGATCTAAGCTATGCACTGAACCAAAATCCTGAGTGCTTCCTTGATCCAGACACTGAAAGCACCACAAGCTATGGGACTTTGAAGAAAAAATGCAAAAAAGACCCTCTCACAGACCTGATTCTTTTGCCAATTGCAGAAAGGAAAGACCCCTCCAAACTGATGTTTGATGGTGTTCGCAAGCCAGTCTCTGCACAGCAGTTGCTGGAATGTGGTGTCCTTGACAAACCAACCTTTAACCAACTGATGAAGGGAGAGAAAACTGTCCCAGAAATATCTGTTGATAAAAAAGACTTTCTAAATGGTACAGGGCCAATTGCTGGAGTGTCAGTTGGACTTTTAGGCAAAATGTCTTTGTCAGAGGCCAAGAAAAAGTTGCTCATTCCTCCAGATAGTGCTGATTTACTGCTAGAAGCCCAAGCTGCCACAGGACACATCATTGACCCTATGTCAAATCAAAAGTTGACAGTAGTTGAAGCATGTACAAGGGGAGTGGTGGACAAAGGTGACAAAGAAAAACTACTAGCAGCTGAAGCTGCTGCTGTGGGATATAAAGATCCACGCACAGGTCAATCTCTATCAGTGTTTGAGGCAATGAAGAAGGGACTACTTGACAAAAAGACTGCAGTGCGTTTGCTACAAGCCCAGGAGTCTGTAGGAGGTATTCTCGATCCAAACCTCAGTGTTTTCCTCCCTAAAGACACAGCCATTAAACGCAACCTTTTGGATCAAGACCTCAGCCGTGCACTGAACCAAAATCCAGAGTGTTTTCTTGATCCAGACACTGAACGCAACACCAGTTATGAGACTTTGAAGAAGAAATGCAAAACAGAGCCCCACACAGATCTGGCTCTTCTGCCAATTGCTGAAAGAAAAGACCCCTCAACAATGATGTTTGATGGGGTTCGCAAGACTGTCTCAGCACAGCAACTGCTAGAATGTGATGTTCTAGACAAAGCAACATTTACCAGGCTTCTCAATGGGCAGAAAACTGTCCTTGATGTGTCAGGGGATAAGAAGGTCTATCTAAAAGGAACTGGACCGATTGCCGGGATTGTAGTTGGCAAGCAAGGTAAAATGTCATTGTCAGAAGCCAAAAAGCGGAAGATCATATCAGAATCCAGCGCAGATTTACTTCTGGAAGCACAAGCTGCTACAGGTTACATCATTGACCCAAACACTGATAAAAAGATGACAGTAGAAGAAGCATGTGTCAAAGGAGTTGTGGATCTCAAAGATAAAAACAGATTGTTGGCTGCTGAAGGTGCGGTTGTTGGCTACAAGGATCCTTGTTCTAGAAAGCCCATTTCAGTGTTTGAGGCTATGACGAAAGGAATAATTGATGACAAGACTGGGCTACGTCTTTTACAGGCCCAAGACTCAGTGGGAGGAATTCTAGATCCTAATCTTGGTGTATTCCTACCAAAAGACAAAGCTGTTAAGCACAACCTTTTAGATGAAAAGCTTTACCAGTCTTTAAAACAAAATCCTGCCTGTTACATTGACCCAGAGAATGAGCGTAATGTCAGTTATGGGACCTTGAAGGCAAGGTGTAACACAAACAGTCAAACGGGCCAACATGTTTTGCCAGTGTCAGAGAAGTTTGACTCTTCCAAACTCATTTTTGAAGGCATATGCAAGACAATCACAGCACAGCAACTTCTTGATTGTGGAATTCTGGATAACCAAGCATTTAACAAACTGATGAAAGGGGAGAAAACAGTTTCAGAAGTTACTGTTGACAAAAAGGTCTTTCTGAAAGGAACAGGAGCAATTGCTGGTGTTGCAGCTGGACCTTTAGGAAAAATGTCATTCACTGAGGCAAAGAAACAAAATATTATGTCATCTGATAGTGCCAATATGCTTCTTCTAGCCCAAGCTGCCACAGGATACATTATTGACCCTAGGACTAACCAAAAACTTTCTGTAAAAGATGCATGTGCCAGAGGAGTAGTGGATAAAGAGGACGAATCAATGTTGTCTGCAGCTGAGGCTGCTGCCAAAGGTTTCAAAGATCCAGATTCCAACAAACTTTTGTCAGCAGGCCAGGCAATGAAAAAGGGATTATTTGACAAGAACACAGCTTTGCAAGTGCTTCAAGCTCAAGAGTCTGTTGGTGGAATTTTGGACCCTAACCTTAGTGTGTTCCTACCCAAAAACATTGCAAGGAAACAGGACCTCATTGATGATGACCTATACCAGGCCTTAAATCAGTTGCCTGCATGTTTTTTGGACCCAGATTCCCAACAACCAACTACATACATCTCACTTAAGAAGAAATGTAAATCTGATCCAAGCACAGGTCTTTTGCTTCTCCCTAAACCTAAGCAGCCAATAACTATACAGGGACTTAGAAATCAGGTGTCTGTCACAGAGCTTGTTGATGCAAACCTGATAAGCAAATCTGATGTGGACCAACTAAATCAAGGTAAACTGACAAGCAAAGACATTGAAGACCGTCTTCGTTCATATCTGAGAGGTTCTACATGCATAGCAGGAGTTTATGATGAGGCCCGTGATAAAGTGATGACAATCTATCAGGCCATGAAAGATAAACTGTTGCGATGTGGAACTACTCTGGAACTACTTGAAGCCCAAGCTGCCTCAGGTTTTATTATTGATCCAGTCAATAATTTATTTTTGACTGTTGCTGAAGCCTACAACAGAAGACTTTTTGGGCCAGAATTTAAGGACAAATTGCTATCAGCAGAAAAGGCTGTAACTGGTTACAAAATGCCTGGAACGGACACAATTATTTCCCTCTTTCAGGCCATTGAGAAAGGTCTAGTAGAAAAAGGTCATGGCATTCGTCTATTAGAGGCCCAAATTGCCAGCGGTGGCATCATTGACCCTAAACATAGCCACCGCATTGAAGTGAATGTTGCCTACAAGAGAGGTTACTTTGATGAAGAAATGAACAAGATCTTGACTGATGAAAGTGATGACACTAAAGGTTTCTTTGACCCAAATACAGAGGAGAACCTAACTTATCTGGACCTTAAGAAACGCTGTATCGTAGACAAGAAGACTGGTCTAACACTGCTGCCCATCACTGACAAGAAAAAACAAGAATCAACCCAAAAGAACACTGTAAGGAAAAGAAGAGTGATAATTGTGGATCCAGACACTGGTAAAGAGATGACAATCCGTGAAGCATATGACAAAGGATATATTGAATATGAAACCTACTTAGAGCTGTCAGAGCAGGAGTGTGAATGGGAAGAGATTACTATCACTAATCCCGATGGTTCCGTGCATTTTTTTATCAATGACAGACGATCTGGGAAAAAGTATGACATCTCTGAGCTGCTTGAAAAGGGAGTGATCAGTGAATCAATTGTTCAGCAGTATCGTACTCGAACCATTACCATCACACAGTTAGCAGATATTGTCACTGAAAAGACCAAACACCTTTCACTATCATCATCATCAAATGTAATACCGGCAAAAACCTCAGGCACATTGTCATCATCATCATCTTCATCAACATCATCAAATGTAATACCGGCAAAAACCTCAGGCACATTGTCATCATCATCTTCATCAACATCATCATCATCAAATGTAATACCGGCAAAAACCTCAGGCACATTGTCATCATCATCATCATCATCATCAACAACATCATCTTCATCAACATCTTCATCAACATCCAGTTCACGAACATCAACATCTTTGAGTACATCTTCAGTGACAAAATCCATCTCAAGAACATCAGAAGTACAGCAGAAGAAAACTGTCTCTGATAGTGCTGTTCCTGCATCATTAACATCAACTTTATTGTCATCTTCCACATCAACAATTGTGTCAGGACCCTTATCGCCTACATTTACTAAAACCACAACAAGAACAACCACGTACACTGAAAAAGGTTCAACAGTCAGCTCTACTGTTGTTAAAAATTCAGAATCTCTTCAGCAAATATCCCATGTATCCATCTCTCTAACTCCTGCTGGAGTTTTTGAAGAAGTGCAACCTGTGGGGGCAATTTTTGACACTGATTCTGTAGAGAAGATCTCCATCAAAGAGGCTGTGAACCGTGGTCTACTGGATTCTATCACAGCACAGAGATTACTTGAGGCCCAAGCTTGCACTGGAGGAATTGTCAATCCCACAAATGGCCAAAGAATCAGCATCCAAGAGGCCTCCCGCATAGGCATAATAACTGAAGACATGGCCAATAAACTCAAGCCTGCCCAGAAAGCCTATATTGGTTTTGATGATGTAAAAAGCAAGAAGAAGCTATCAGTTGCTGAAGCCATGAAGGAAAGGTGGCTCCCACATGATGCAGGTCAGAGATTCATTGAGTTCCAGGTTGTAACAGGGGGGCTTTATGACCCAGAAATGGACTGTAGAAGAAGCATGGAGGATTCTCTGAAGATGGGCTGGCTGGATTTGAGAACAGCACAGAAGCTCCAAGATGTCAAACAGCACACAAAAGTCCTCACATGCCCCAAAAGCAAACTAAAAATCTCTTACAAAGAAGCCCTTGACAACTGTCTAGTGGAAGAAGGCACTGGGGTGAAAATACTCCAGGCATCATCTGTGTCTTCCAGAGGCATCAGCAGTCCATATAATGTGGCTTCTGCCCCAGGATCTTCCACAGGCTCCAGAAGTGGCTCACACCGGGGCTCCCGTAGGGGCAGCTTAGACCTAGGCTCCTCATTACCAAACTTCAGTAGCTTTACAGCCTTCTCATCAACCAAATAAATCAAGCAATAATCAAACAGAAAAATAAACGTCATTTTCTCATAAATCAAGTAGAATCTGAGGAACCTATCAACGTGTTGTTTTATATTTGCTTGCAGAAAAAATATTATTTTCTTTTTTTAGCATGTTCTACTATTTTTGCTTTGGTTTTGCTGTGCTTTGGGAACTCCAGTTAAATTTTTTGTAATAATGAACACTTCCAAGATATTTTTATAAGAATTAAGAAAAGTATTAAAAGCCACTTTAAGGTATTTGGAGTGAAATTAAAGTTGATAAATCAATATATGTTTGTGATCTAACAGAGGTTTTGCATTGCCTTATTTTTATTTGCATACTTTTTCAAAAATACTTTCTCAAAACTCCATGAAATGTTATTTGATTTGAACTGAAAACACAACCATATTCTTATCATTCATCTGTGCTATGCTTGTTTCCAGGGGCAAAGAATACAAATTTTGGTGAAGTTATTGATTTTTTTTACTCACTGAGATGTTAATTTCTCTTGTGATGTGTGCTACAAGGTTTGTAATGCTTTATCATCTTTATTGAATAAAATCAGTCATTTTCTCATATGGATTTGATTTTTTTATCATTGCCATTAAGTTTCCAAACACAAATAATTTCTGTTTCAAAATAGCCACATGAATCCCATATTTTTTAAGGTACATGTTTTAATTCGATCTATTTTCACTTTTCAATTTTACGCCAAAGTAAAACTGGCCACTAATCATAAAATATATATATTTTTTAATATAAGAAAAGACACAGCATTGAAAAAAATATGATATATATACATTTACGAATAAAGATTTCAGATTTTTTTTGTCTACATGGCTTTGGAGCCTTTTAAAAGGCGCTTATTCGAATGAGCGGTAAAGCTTTTTGAAATAAATCTTGAGAAGTGAGGAATCGGCATGCAAACTACATACAGTAAGAATTTCATGCATGAAATCTGGATTAGAGTCAACTATTTGATAATGATCCTATAAACATAAATAATATAAAACAAAACCAACCGATTTAGTGGGAGTTACTTACAGACGAGCCGAGACAACAAAATAAAAAAAAATAGTAGTTTTAAAAATGTGTAGTAAAATGCTGAAAAGCTGTGTCGTAAACCTTCAAAATAAGAGGTTTTTGAAGTTAGCAAGGGACGGTCATCAAACGTGACAACGTAAACTTTGATTATGAGTAGGCCATCTTCTTAAGTTTAGTGACCTTAAACGTGTCAGTCTTTCTTAAATGTAAAGAAAAACTGGAGCAGTATTAACTGAAATTCAGCATTTTAAAATGTTTTTATTTTGACATTATGACCCGGAAATTGTTTAGCGTAGATCGGATATGTGGGGTCACGTACTTAGACGTCGTTGAACGTAAAATAATTTTGTCATTTTAGTTTTATTTCACTTTTAAATTAGCTCCCGTTTAGATAAACGGCAAAATGTTGTTTATTAGGTCATTTAAAATCTAGAACAATGTAGATAAAACTTTACGTGTTTACGTCGGTTTACGTGTTTTAGCCTTTAGCTAGCATTTCCAGCAAGCTAATGATGCACGTAAACAAACTGGGAACGCTGTAAAACACATCAAGGTAAGAAACTTTACCCCTTTAGTGGCGTTACATGCCTTCATACAGGGTTAAAGGTCTATATGAGGTTATACCACACTTAGTAATTTACCACTTGATTTAGCTGCTGATGTGAAAATCGAACTGAAGTCTTACCAAAGATAGTAGGGCAACTCGGATTTATTTATTTTACGAATATGAACGCGGACATTTGTTTTTAATTAACATCTGGTTTTGATATTCATGAACGATAATGACACATACCACCTTTACCTCTGAAAGAGGCATCATTGCCATCTCAGCAGATATAGACACAAAATCTAGACTCTAAAAATAAAGATCTTTTCTTCAGTATGATGTTTATCGGTAAAAGGAATCACCTAGGTGCAGATAAATAAAGCAATAAATTACATTAAAAAGAAATGAGTAATTAAATGAACTATAAAGCACTCAAAGCTTCTTAATTTTTGCCACTAGCAGTTTAAATGTGTAGAAATGTTAGTTTTCTGGTGGATTTGGAGTAAAAAGTTGTTTGTGTCACAAAGGAGGAACCAACCTGTCTAACTATTAGCTCTACAACAAAACTGATCACAGCATTTTAAAACTAGAAGATACCTGTTTGTATTATTTTTTTCCTCTTCTAATTATCCTTTTGAGTGCTGGTGCTGCTGTGACGAGTGAATTTCCCCACCGTGGGATCAATAAAGTCTATTCTATTCTTCTATTATTGTCAACCTGGTGTCAGATCTCTATTGCACATATTTGGACAAGAAAACTTTCAACTCTCCTTTTCTGTTATGAATTTCAGCTTAAATCCGGTACATGGCATTTTTGATCAAAGTTACCAAGAGCTACTTCAAACACGCTGAGCCTAATTCTTTTTTGTATTTGTCTTTTTGGAGCTTATTCCTTAAAATGTTGAATTTGGGTTTAGCCCGTTTAATCTCATGAACAGTGATCTCCATGAAGATCTGAGAGCTAACATTTTTGGTCTACATTAGGATTGTGCAAAAAAACTTCCAACTTATTCCATCAACACCTCATTGAAGTCTTTAATGTGCGTTAAACCTCTCCATGTTGTCGTTGACTGTGTCGTGACCACCCTTTATCAACTTCTATGGCCACATCTGGATTATTAAACCAGTGTCCATCACATGTAAATGCTGATAAAACATATAAATGTGTTTTTTAAATATTCAGGCCCCAGAGCCCAGGTTGCACCATGGCTGACGACCCTCAGAGAAACTTCCGCTCTGCGTATTATGAAAAAGTGGGTTTCAGGGGCGTGGAGGAGAAGAAATCACTGGAAATTCTGCTCAAGGATAATCCTCTGGGTAGGCAACACGTCTCACCAACATTCATTCATGCTAGCATTACTTTTATTCCAGGAACATATTAATCCTAAGTGGGGGGTGTTTGTTTCATTCCAAACGGAGGTATATATGAGGAGTAATGGGATTTCTCATCCAAGCATTTGTTCTTGTTTCTTGAAGTTAGTAAACATCACTTCACACTTCTGCTGATTAGAGTCTTTTGTTCATGAGTGAAAAACTGATGTTGAAGCTGGTTTTTCTTATTGATTTTTCTTAGCTTTGCTTACTTTTCATTTCCTGACCTTGCAGGTCTACCGCCCTTGATGTATGGTTGCACATTTAAGGTGTCTCACTTTAACGTTGTCCCTCTGCAGAAAGACAAAAACACCAAGAATGAACAAAAGGAAAGAAGCAGATTACTTCTAATTTCCACATTCTTAAACGTGGCAGCAGAAGGATTAATAAACTCTGGTTCTGGTCACTGGTGACTCAAATATCCACTAGAGCTGGAGCCACAAACTCCAGTCCTTATGGGATGTCTTCTGAAGGTTTTACAGGTCTCTTGCTCCAGCACACCTAAATAAAATAATTTAATCACCTCCTTATCATGTTGAGTTTTATTAATCACGCCTTGGTATACATCAGCATGAAAATGGCTAAAATCCTCTGAGAACTGGGGTTGGTGAACCTGTTCTGGTAAATCTGTGCCTGCCATCATGCTGAATCTCAGTTAATCTCCATCTGAGAATATAAACCTTCATTTTACCAGTCATCTTTGTATTTTTGCGTACAAAAAAGAGTTTAGCTTATTTCAGATTAACATAAAATCTGACATTTTATTGACTTTTCCTTCACATTCGGATTCTTTTTGAATAGAAAATTATCCCAAAATGCTGTTTTCCTGCTTTATTTTAAGTTTTGTTCCTTGTTTAATAAACTGATGAGTTTTACTTTGCTGCAGATCTAGAAAAGCTGAGCACCTTCAGTCAGAGGTTCCCGCTGCCCTCCATGTACAGGATTCATGTGTGGAAGGTTTTGTTGGGTAAGAAATGCACAAACACAGTAAACGGTGGCTTCATCTTTCTCAAATCCACTCAGAAAAGTGTCTGACTGGAACGATCAGAATAATTATCATTAACTGATAAATCCTGCTACTGGCTGACTCTGATCCTCTTCCTGTTTCTTGCAGGCATCCTCCCTCCCCACAGCGACTCTCATGCTTTGGTTGGAGGCTACAGGAAGGAGCAGTATCAGGACATCGTGGAGGCTCTGGAGGTGATGAGGTACATCAACCCCTCCACACCTTCCACTCACGTCTACCTGCGTATGTTCCAGCTGGAGAGCCAGGTCCTCCCACGGTGCTCCGAGACCCTACCGCCGGTAAGGCGAAGCACAGCACATGAGGATCTTCCACAGGCTCCAGCAGTGGCTCAGTATTAACTGAAATTAGACCATGGTCTTGAGTTGGAAAAGGGTAGAATGCCTTCGCCAGGTCAGGGACGAGGTCCTGCCTCATGTAGAGGAGTATCTCGGGGTCTTGTTCTCGAGTGAGGGAAAGATGGAGCAGGAGATCGATAGATGGATTGGTGCTGTGTCTGCAGTGATGCGGGCGTTGTACCGGTCTGTCATGATGAAGAGAGAGCTGAGCCGGAAGGCAAAGCTTTCAATTTACTGGTCGATCTACATTAGTGACCGAAAGAACGAGATCGTGGATAAAAGCGGCCGAAATGAGTTTTCTCTGCAGGGTGGCTGGACTCTCCCTTAGAGATAGGGTGAGAAGCTCGGTCATCCGGGAGGGGCTCAGAGTAGACCTGCTGCTCCTCCACATCGAGAGGAGCCAGTTGAGGTGGCTCGGGCATCTGGTTAGGATGCCTCCTGGACGCCTCCCTGGTGAGGTTTTCCGGGCACGTTCAACAGGGAGGAGACCTAAAGGAAGACCCAGGACACGCTGGAGGGACTATGTCTCTCATCTGGCCAGGGAACGCCTTGGGATTCCCCCGGAGGAGCTGGCCCAAGTGGCTGGGGAGAGGGAAGTCTGGACCTCCCTCCTTAAGACGATAGATGGATTTTTGGTTGTAATTTTGTGTCATTTTATCATAACAAGAAATGATGAATCTTATGTGACATAAGAGTTTCACTTTCTGACATGAGGGGAAAAATGATCAAACTTTTTTTCATGATATTCTAATTTTTGAGATGTTGCAGTACAGTGGAGTAACAGCAGTCCTTGATGTAACTAAAGTATTTGTAATGCAGAAAATATTGGATTTTGTTTTGCTTGTTCCGCCCTCCAAACACTGTTTTTATTTGTTTATTTCTTTTTTTTTCAGGATGAAGAAAACGAAGACTTCCTCTCCATCAGCCGAGCCATGGAAGAGATCATAGATGACCCGGTTGACTGCTATTGGCTGATCAAATGTTTCATTAATCAGTTCCACATGAAGTTTGGAGACTCGGTACCGCACCTTGTACGTAGCCCCACGGAGCTTGATGCTGTTGGTGAATCAGGCGGCGTAGGTGTTTAACTCGCTCTTGTTTGGTCCGTTCTGATGCAGCCGAAGAGTCTGGAGCATTATCTGAGTCAGGAAGAACCTCGGCTGCTGACTCACCTGAAGAGCATCGGAGCGCTGCCTCAGCTGCCGTACAGCCTCTGGTTCAGACGCTGCTTCGCTGGCTGCCTGCCCGAATCCAGCCTGCAGAGGTCAGTGGGTTCACCTGAAACCGACGTTCTGCAGAACCTTCTATGTGATCCGCTAGTCGTACTGCTGAGGCTGATTTAAAGGTCCTGATATATGCCTCGGAATGGAAAAAACACAAAACATTCCTGGTTTTAGGATACAAACCACAACTCGACACTTTACTGGAGTTTATTATGAGGATTTAACAAGACTTCCTTTTTTTTGTGTTTAAACATCTCATTTCTATTTAGTTAATCGGGGCTGCGTGGTGGCACAGTTGGTAGCAGCTGCTGCGTTTCTACATGTAGAAGCCATGTTCTCATGGTGCATGCATGGGTTTCCTCCCAGTCGGGTTAACTGGAGACTCTAAATTGTCCCTAGGTGTGACTGGTTGTGTCCCTGTGAGGGACAGGACACCTGTCCAGGATGTCCCCCACCTCTCTACAGGGTATGGCTGGAGGTAGAGACCAGCTCCCCCCTGATGATGAGTAAACAGGGACCATATATGGCTTTGTTCCTGTCTAGTGATCCCAAATGCTTTTATAGGAATAAGAACAGAAATTCTAATAAAGGGGAACTTTAATGTGCACAATCATTTCTGCAGTGAAGTCGGTTTGGGTGTTGATGGACGTGACCAAATATGGTCACTCTTCCTCTATGACAGTGGTTCTCAAATACTTTCGGTGAAGCCCCCCCTAGGATACATAGATTTTTTCGCGCCCCCCTCCCAATGTGCGGGGGGGGTGGGGGGGTGGGTGCACAATGTTCATTGTGTACAGTATGATTGATTTTATGGCTTTCTGGAATGTTAATTTCTGCTAGGAACAACAGAATTATAGATTTCTGAATACACGTTATCCAGTCTGCTTAAATGTTAAATCGGCTTGCCATACTGACGCGCTGATAGTCCGTCGGCGAATGTCGGGCGGTAGGGGAAAGTGCAGGGAATGACCTTGTTGCCCACAGAAGAATCCATCGTGGAGGTAACATCATGGAAAGATTTCCATCAGAGCGTCTGTGTTATTCTCCGCATCTGACAGTGCGCACAAAGCGGCGCGCAATAGGAGCTCAGAGCGCGTCTGACAGATCTGCGCACCAGAGCGCAAATGTCGAGAGCTTCCAGATCTGGAAAGTGGAAACCCTTCTTTCAGAGAGTCTGGTAGACTTCTGGTCATTTCATTTGGTGAAATGTTTCCTGACTTTAAAACTCTGGCTGAAGTAGAATTCGTTACTCCAGTAGCTGCTTGGATCTTTGGATCCAGCGTGTCAGCGGAGCTCTGAATCATCACATTTTGCCTTCGGGTAGGAAATGCGCTGTATAAATAAATCTGCCGTGCCTTGCCATGAGTCTGTCTGAGGCAAAAGTCCAGAACCTCGTTAGCCTCTTCAGCAGCTCCATAGAGACATCTGATTGCGCACAAGCAGGTGACCATCAGGTTTACGCCGGAGCAGAAGGAATGTGCGTTTGGGCGCAGCAGGTGAAATGTTGATAATTTAAGTGAAATTGTTTAATTGCATTGTTTCTATGTTACTGGCGCACTCTGGTCAGCTTGTGTGGACTAAATATTAATTAAAATGAATGGATATTTAATGGTTTTATTGAATGTTTATTATTATTATTTTTAAAATGAAAGTGAAGGGAAAATGGATCATGCGGCCTCTGGCTGCGAGCAAATGCGCCCACCTCAGTGTGTCCAAATGCAGCAGCGATTCTTTCAATTTCTCATATATGAAAGAAAGGAAGTTGTGTTAAAAAACATTTTATTTAAATAAAATACCACAATGGTGGGCACCGCAGGGAAACAAAGATGAGGCTTCTTTTTAACATAACCATGTTTAATACGGGTCGTTCATACGTCACTCTACCAAACAACAAATATAAAGTGAAACAAAAAGTAAGAAAAATCTAAATTTCTCTTCCATCTAACACATGCACTGCCTTTCCATTAAATAAAAATCATGTCTGGACTTTTTCTGTGTTCACAAATCAGTCTGATCCTCATTTATTGGACTGACAGTGGAGGTTGGAACACCCTTGTATTTTCCGTGGGGAGGCTCCGAGCGGGGTGGGGGTAGGGGTAGGGGGGGTTGGGTGCGTCCGCTGCGCCCCCCCCCTGCTCTTCTCCCGCGCCCCCCAAGGGGGGCGCGCCCCACTAATTGAGAACCACTGCTCTATGAAGAGTGCTGGTTTTGACCCGTTGTTGACCTTCGACCTTTTCTTTAGGGTTTGGGACAAAGTGATCAGCGGCTCCTGTAAGATCTTAGTCTTTGTTGCCCTGGAGATCCTGCTCAGCTACAAGATCATGTTGATGGGCATCACGCGACTGGACGGCGTGGTCAAGTTTCTGTGCAACGTGAGTAAATGATCGCAGACAGGAGAATAAAATCCACCGTTTGGTGAGTCTGTCGGCTTTGAGGACAACCTGAACCCGTCTCTTCTAGATCCCGCAGGAAAACACTGACGCCATCGTGACTAAAGCCATCGATCTGTGGCAGAAGTATTGTGGAAACCCCAACCACGCCGTGTAGGAAGCAGAAATCCTCCAGGACGACAACCTGGTCCGGTACTTGGGAGGGTTGCCGGTTTAATCCCAGCTCATTCTGCTGGTGTGTCCTTTCTGCCTGACCTCTGGATAACCAACCCTGGGACAACTGGAGACATGTCCAGGACGTCCCCCAGCTCCTCGCGAGCCTCCTCGGGATTAAGCGGCTCACTTCGGAAGAGCCGAGGGACTTCGGAGCTGCTTTTGTTTTCCTGTTTCAGCTTCCAGCTGGAATCCTGGCAGACAGAGCAGCTACCGCACAGAAGAGTCACAAACTTAAGATTTTTACTGTTTATTTTCTTTAAGAAATTGTGTACGTCATAGAATACTCACTCACAATAAATTAACACACACATGCAGCTTCATGTTTACAAAAACAGGTCTGAAAACCTCTCAGTATGTACATCTTCTGAAAACGCCGAGAATATTTAACTCCCAAAAACGTACAGGCGACAGTAGCATTACTGACGCCGTCACACACACACACACACACACACACACAAATTCATGAACTGTAAACAATAAAATAAAATTAAAGGTTGCAGGTTTTTCATGTTTTGTAACAATAAAAAAGTAAAAACTCCGCCTGTTTGAACTCAGCTGCGAGGTCAGTGACATTTTAATGTTTACTGGTGAAATTCTGGTAATTTGGCAACTTTGAGTTCTCCGTAAACGAGCCGAGCCTGGCTGGCGCCACGGCCGCTCACTGAGCTCCCAGCGGGTCGAGGTGCGTTCAACGTCCTCAACCAGACGTGTTTGGACTCCTGGGTGAAGTTATTGCTAAAAAAAAAGATGTGGAAATGTTCAGAGATTGGGATTACCAGGTTTTGGTAAAGAGTCGTGACCAAACAACACAAACGTGCCTCTCTGAAAACCAGAGTTTATATAAAAAACCCAACTGTTGCCCTCGTTTTCGTCCTCTTACTCATCACAGATTATGTTGACCCCCCCTCCCAACTTTAAAAAGGCTCCAAAGTAAAATAAAACTTCATCATAAAAAATGACAATTAAAATCTTTTGAATATCAAGAAGTCTTTAAAATTCCCACTGAGGGAAGACAACAGTTCCTTTTTCCATCTGAAAGGTTTCACTCCCGCGCTCTGGCTCCTGTGCTGCTGAGGCGAGGGCAGCAGATGGCAGTAGAAAACATGGCTGAGGTGGAGCTGTGCTGCTTTACGGCCGATGAAACCTGCAGGGAGGAAAGTTAGAGTCTGAGTTAGTTTACAGAGAGGTTATCAGGCTTTAAAGGCAATGTAGACGCCGTCTTTTATGCCATTTCTGACGAGGGCTAACGGCAAAATAAAAACAAAAGTTATGCCCCACCTGGTTAAAACAGATAAAACTGGTCACAAGTACAGATCCAAGGTGGTTCTGTTAAACTGGAGGCCAGCCTTCAGGCTAGTGAGGTATTATTGATCTAAGCCTAACACAGCTGCAGAAAGAGACGGGGAGGGCCGGGTAACGATGAAAGGACCTTTGGTGACATCTAGTGGTGAAGCTGCACACTGCGTATGAATGAAGCCAGACTGACCCTAAGCTTTCATGAAGCTCTACCCCAGCAGCTCCATCACCTGCTGACAACTTACTCATACATAAATAAATGAGTGTAACCTGCACACACCGACCCCAACCCAACAGCATCTGCATCGTAAATAAACGAGCTCATTTAACTCCAGTACGAAGGTAAAATTAAATCAGTTAAAACTCAAAAGTCATGAAGTAAATGACTTCACGCAGCCCCATCTTCATCCCTGAGTTACTGATTATATTAGACCTTAAGCATCCACGTTATCACCATTCAAAGCGTTTTGCTCCTCAGCATCTTCTGTGAAGCAGGAGTTCCTGAAGCTCTCAGAGGTCACCCGATTTCAAAGTCGAACTAGGAGGAAGTTTTCACGCTCGGCTGCTTGTAATTAAGTCCTTAAACTGACTGATAGCAGCGGCGCACGGACGTAGCCGAGGCTGACGGAGCAAAACTCAGACTGACAGCAGGTCCATCTCCGCCTGGTGTGGCTGCTCGTGCATCCCAGACCTTTCTAAAAGGTAAAGTGTGCACGTACCTGGTCAGATGGCGGCTAGACTCGTGCACCTCCATCTCTGTGCTTTTGAACTCATTCAGCTCTTTTCTAATGGCGGCCTGGACAAAAACAAAACCCAAAGCAGAAATAAGACGCTGGAGTCCTCAGACTTCATCTCGTTTGTGTTAAACGAACCTTATCAGTGGCCGTCAGCCGAGTCCACGGCTTGTCCGCTCTCCTGTCGTAGTCCTGAGCCTCGGCGACCTCCACGTAGTCGCTGAAGCGGATGAGGATCTTTGCCTCCCTCAGCTCCTCGACCGTGGGCCTCTGGCTGAGCTGGAGGAGGCAGAAGATCATCAGTTTTCTCCACAGAAAATGTCTTTTTAACAGGAGAATAAAACACCAGCTACAGTTTAAACAGCAGTAACGAGATGTCCTGCAGCTTAAATGTGTTTTAAAACTAATAAATCACTTTAAATGATTGTTTTGAAGCAGATAGAGGCTTGAATTTGTTATTTTATTTGCCTCAAGATGAGATAAAACAGCTCAGAAGAAAAACTGATATAAAAAGTATTTAATCAACTAGAGCTGAGCGATAAAACGATAGCTATATATGTATATTATGTAACCCTTGAATATCAGAAGAACAGCCAATAATGTGTTGAACCAATCATGTGGCTGGATTAGAGCCCAGTAGCAGCCAGACGTGCTAACGGCTAGTTTGTGCAGCTGGAGCCTCTTGGTTTAGGAAACGGGTATGACATCACTGGTAAAAAAAAAAAAAAGCCAAGAAAGAAGAAGAGGAGGACTCAGCGAATGACATCATCCACGAGAGGAGTTCAATGCCTAATTTAGCTGTTTAAAGTCAGACTCGGACAAAACACGATGCATTGAGCGCCTGTCGAGCAGGTTCTGACAAAGTCGAGGAAACCACCGATCTGTTTTAGCACCTGAACCAGCGCCCCCTGCTGGAGCAGCAGGGAGTAAAACTTTATAATCCCAGACAAAGACGAGTCAGGGACTCCAGAGGAATCTGAGACAAATTAAAGCTGCAATACGAAGTTTTCTCCTTTCAGGAGTTATGCATGATTATTTAAAAATCCATAAAAGTGATAGTTTTATACATGATAGTTTCATGTATATAATGTATAACGTTAAGCCCACCACCCGTCCCGTGGAGCTCCATGCAATATGAACTGAGCGCCAGTCAGCATTAACCAATAGCGTTAGACTACCGCTTACGTAATCACAGAGCGAGCTCGCGCGTTTGAGGACGTACCTCGGCTGATGAGAGTTGGCGACTTTCTCACGGTCTTTAAAATTTAAATATATGAAAACACAACATAACATGAGCATAATAACTGTGAAACTATGTGTTTTAGCTGTTTGTCGGCTAGAGGAGCGCGTTGATGAACGAGAGGCGCTGCTTTCAGCTGTAAATAAGGAAGTGGAAACCACGGCTTAGCGCGATACATTAGTCAGCCACTAGATGGTGCCGTCAGATAAAAGAAATAATCCGGATATCTCAGTAAATTTCATTACTTCTCCTTGTTGTCAGTACTTTTGCTACAGTTATAAATATTAAGTTACAGTTACATGTACACAACAGTACATGAATGTTATGTTCTGCTGCTGTTGCACATCTGGTTGTGACCTGATAATGGCACTCCTCTTTTCCTCTGTGTGCAATACTTTTCCAAAGACATTTGTGATGTTTTTAACAAATCCAACGGTTTAAACTTGTTAAAAAAACCACGATGAACGGCGCCACCTGCGGGAAGCTTCTCTCTGAGGGATCAGTTCTGCCGTCGTTTAGTCAGAAGTCTGACGAGTTTCTGACTAAACGTTTGAGGTCTTCAGATCTGATGTCTGAAGATGTTTTCCTGAGACCCGAGGATGTCCTCAAATGTACACCGTACAGGAAACCAGCCGTGGACAAGATCTTTTCAGCACTCAGTGTCTTCACACACCCACAAACATGATGTTTAACATGTAGAACATCTGAAGCTGAAGCTACCTAAACCAGGCTAAGGTCGCTGGCTTCAAATAGAGAAGAACAAATGTTTTATATTAATAAAACTCAGAGTTCCTAGTTTTCTGACAAACATCAGTAAACAAGCACAAAAACAAAACTTCCTTCCAACAAAGAGGTTGGTCACCATGGTAACCGTTTCTTCTTGAGACAAAGACGTGTTTACAGATGTCTTACCTTTTTGGACAAATGTCTTTTGATTTCCCGTTTCTCCTCCTGCTCCTCCAGATCGTTCCGAGCTGCAGGGAAGAGCAGAGAGACCACCGTCACACCCCAGGATAACAGGATTTGTGTTTTTCCCACGGCCACTTACGTTTCAGGATGTTTCTTTGTTCCAGCTCCTCTGCCGTCGGCCTCTGACTCAACCGTCTGATGAGAAGAGAGTTTATTTTGGTACAGTTTGGTATTTTGATGCACTTGCGTCAGATCCTCCAGGAAGACGTTTCGCTCCTTTGGACGGACGAGCTGAATGGTTCTATGAGACTACATTTAGTAACTTTAAAGACTGACTAACAGCTGATGACGAAAGAAAAACCAGAAGAGATTCTTACGTTACACAAAAGAGCAACAACCTCGGCATTTTGTCGGTTGATCCTGATCCGGTTTGTTCCCTGAACTGCAGCCTTTTCCAGGTCTCCTCTTTCTGGAGTTAAGCCAGACTGAGCAGAGTGTTGCACATCACTACCAGGTCCGCCATTGTTGAGTTTTTGTGCTACATACAGATCACCTCTCACTACCTTCGGAACTCTGGTGCCACCCCGCTATGACGATGATGATGACTAAAAACGTTGCACAGACAGCAGCAATAAATTGTTTGCAGTAAGGTCACACCCAACGTGACCCACAGGTACCGCCTCAACGTGATTGCTGCAGAAAATCTGTGTCTCGACTTGTCGCCAGCAGTCCTGGTCCAGTGAGATTTATACAGACTTTAAAGCTTCAACAGCAAATGTGGAAAAAAAATGAGCTTAAAACCTTCTTTTATGCCTCTTAACGACGTTCTAACGTTGTATAGCTATAAATATATTGTGGAGATAAAAAAAAAATATATGGTTCTCTCACATTCGTCTAAAAACCTCAAACAATAACATGTTTCTGTTGAAAGCAACCATTGGACCATCTGGTTGTCGGTCTCCCCGAACCCCCTCACTTCCCTGGGTCCTCCACTCATTCCACACTCACGTATTCAGCAGCAGAACACCACTGGTGTGAGAGGTTCTCCGCTCAATAATATCAGAGAAGGAGAAACAGCCGGCTGCTACCACTTCAACTTTAGGACAAACTACCAGAGTCCCAAAGAGAAAAACACCATTTGAAGTCACGGACAACAGAAGATGTTTGGACCTAGAAAACGGAGACTGGTGTTTAGAACTATCTCGTTTCCTCTGGCATCGCGGGTTTCCGGTTCCATCAGAAGCGTCTCAGGGTAGATACCCGAGGGGAGGGGTGAGTGTTCCGTGACCGTGTTCAAAACCTAGCTTGTTCTGTAGATTCACTAAAGCAGCTTTAACAGAGGGAAGGAGACAAATGGCTGCAGTTTCCATCTGGACCACTAGATGTCAGTAACAGCTTTCCCTGTGAACGTTGACTCTTTCTGATTAAAATGAGCGAGCGTGCATGTGTGTGTGTGTGTCTGGTGAAGCCGAGGCTGACCTGGTGAGTTTCGTGGCCGTTTGCTGTCGGGATTCGAGCCGCTCCTGGTCTGACTGCATCTGCAGGATGTTCTTCTCCTCCAGCTCCCGCTTTGATGGCCGGTTACTCAGCTTGATGGCCAGAGAGTCTCGCTGTAGAACCTTCATAGCCAGCGTACCTACAGATGAAGTAGAAGTTTACAGTCGTTACAGCTTTCCAACGCCGTCCTATTCAAGAGGAGATGCTCCGACTCTGATTTGGTGGGTTTATACTGAACGGTGACCAATTCTGATATGAATTAGAGATTAAAGGGGTCCTTCACCGAGAAACCTTTTTTACTTATTATTTTTGAAAATGATCAGTCACTCTGAGTGTTTCCTGCAGGCTGAACATGAAAATAGTCTCCTCCACCTATCTCCTGCATTAGCTTCTGATAGAAAATAGACTCTAGGTGAAACTCTAGGATTAGAAAAGCCTGACAGATCTACGTCACACTGTCACTGAACATTCATGGACTCACCCATCTTGACTCACGACGGGGAAGGCTGTTGTTGGTTTAGCGTCCAGGAAACAGCAGAGAACGTCTGGGCTAGTAGAAGCTAACCGTTAGCATTAGCAACTCCACCACACAGCAGAACTCCTCCAGGCTTGTGTTATTGGTGGAGATAAAACATCAACGTTGCAGAGCAAACAGAGTCAGTGGTAGAGTCGTGTTGCTGTTAGCCAATCAGAGGAGAGATGTCCACATATCAGGAAGTAAAACTCCTGTCGTCTGAAGCTACTTTCTCCTCCAGCTGATTTCTCCGTGCTGAAACGGGCGCACCGGAGCTTTTTTTCCTCAGTATTCAATTCAATTCAATTCAATTTTATTTATAAAGTACGACTCATTCCTACTAGAGACCGCTGCAGATCAGCCGTGAAACCGCTGCCTCTAACCTTTAAAGCTGCATTTGAGTGTCTTTTAAGTTATGTGTGATCATTTTAGTGACAACATCTTTCTACTGAGATAAAACAAACGCTGTGATGTCACGAGACATTTCCTGCAGGACAAGAATCCATAAAACTACAAGCAGAAAATAAACATTAGGAAGAAAAACGGCGATGAACAACCTGGCAGCGGCGATTTACTCCTTAGATTAGAAGAAAGCAGTTTACTTGTCAGAAGGGTATCATCCTCATCCTCATCTTCTTCCTCCTCTTCCTCCTCCTCGTCTTCATCATCATCATCTTCCTCATCGTCGTCGTCGTCCTCCTCTTCCTCGTCCTTGTACATGCCCGGCAGCTCCTCGTAGTCCGCCTCGTTGGGGAGGTTTTCTTTGTCGTCGTCGCACTCGATCATCATCGTGGGACCGGCGTGCATCATGGAGCTGTGGGTCAGTGGGAAAGGTCAAAGGTCAAAAGTTGAATGTATTTTTTTTAATGCGAGTCGTCGTCCTCACCTCTCAAACCTCTGCATGGTGAGCGCCAGGGTCTTGTTGAGCTCCTCGATGATTCGGCTGGGCGGGTGCAGCGGGACGTTCAGCGCCCCGTACGGCAGCGGGTGTCCGCCCACGGGGGCGTGGCACTTCTGGAAGGTGATGGAAGGAGACTCCATGGTCCCTGCAGGTACTGAGATCATGATCTTCTTTGGAGGTAGAGGAGGAGATAACTTGACCGACAGACACGGTAACTTCACAGGGCCGCCGTCTACGTGAAGAGAGGGAGGGGTGAGGGGGGGGCGCAGTCAGACTCCATCAGGAGCGTGCATGACAGCAAGCTCACCTGTGATGTGATTGGGCAGCCGGCTGAAGGGTTTGGGCGGCAGAGCGGGCGGTTGTTTGTGTATCGTAGGAGGTCTGGAGAAGGTCGGGTCTGTGCCGTCGCCTGGATAAACCGTGGATGTCTTTGTGGGCGGAGCCTGACCTGATTTCTGAGCGTGCTCTTGTTGACAGGCGCCATCACTCGACATTTCAAACTCGTTCAGTCCTGAGGATAAATGAGACAAAAGGCAGCTGGAGGTCAGGATGAGTAAAAGACAGAATCCAGTAAGGAGACCCGAGGCTCTGCTGCGCACCTACGGCGGCCGCCGCTCCTTCCATCAGCTCAGCACCATCAGCCTCCGACGGGCCGGCGCCGAGCTCCGGGGAGCGGCCGTTCTCCATCTTCACCTCCTCCACGAGGGCCGGCGAGGAGGTGCCATCTTCACACAGAGAAAAATGTCTTTAATTAACATGACATCATTAAAAATATATGAATGTTTTAAATGTAGATGGAAATTCTAGTTGTTTATGAATCAGACTAAACTTTTGATGCGTTTTAAAATCACACTTGTGTTTTTTATTATAAATAGAAAAGTTTCAGTACTTCATATCAAAATAAAAAGAAACATTTAAATAAAAATGTCTAAAAACTAAAGAACCGTCTTCTGAATCAGATCCTAAAAAACTATTCAGATAATAGAAATTACATCTCAGAACAAAATAATAATTAAAAACCCAGAAACTTTTAGTTTTGCTGATCTAAAAATGATGATTCTTTCCAGGGTGAAAAATAAAAAAATTAAAAGAGGATTAGTAAACTGCTGCTATTTAAATGCATGCAAGACATTTATTTCTGTTAATTCCTGTATAAAATAAATAACCATAATTCCATGTTTTTACACAGAAAACACATTTTTACTGTCGTATTTACCTTTCTCATAAACCTCCTTCAGGAGGCCCTTCTTGATCAGCTCCTCTCTGCTCTGCCGAGTCGACATTTTCCTCTCCAACACTGAAAAATAACAGAATTAAAATAGGCTGCAGGTTACCAAACACATGTAAAACTCCTGTAAACTGTTAATATAGTTTAGTTTTTATGATCAAACCGGTGCTCGTTTAGAAGAAGAAACGATCTTTTATACAGCGCCTCTCAAGATAAAAATCACGAGGCGCTTCACAAGAACAAAAAGTAAAAAATTATTAAAAACATCAAAAAAGGGAAAAGTAAAAATTGTGATTAAAAAAGGATGTGAAAAAAGGCAAAAGGAAAGTGAATAAGAAAAGGGTGATCAGTGGATCATGGGAAAGGCACAAATGGTAGTCAGAGCAGAATGAAGGTAGCAGAGAAGAATCAACCAAAGGTCACTCAAAAGCCAGATAATAGATGATGTAGATCAGGGGTTCCCAAAGTGGGGGTCGGGACCCCTAAGGGGGTCCCCATAAGATTCCAGGGGGTCCCCAAAATGTTGTCTTTGCTGAGGTTGTAAGGTTAACAAGATTTTAGTTGTAAAAATTACATTTATAAAATCCCAATAACACATAAACAGTATAATCAGAACTCCATATAAAAGTTATAACTCTATGTCTGTATAAAGTTTGTAAATCATCACATTTAATGTGTTTATTCATGTAGGTGTTGGGGGTCCTGGCTTGTCTTGGACAAGGGCAAGAGGGTCCTCAAAGAAAAAAATTTGGGAACCCCTGATGTAGATGATAGAAAATTTAAGCTGCATGAATTTAATTGTATCTCTCGAACCTCAAAATGTATCTTTATAAAGTTTCTGTAACTATTTAAAGGTGCAATATGTAAAAATGACGTAAGAATGACACCCTGTGGTCAATTTTGGGTACTGCAGTCCATTTTTATAAACAAAATATGTCTCTCTCACTCCCGTTCCGTGAGTTTCATGATTGTTGCCAGTTACGGATCAGCACCAGAAGATTCTAGGTGACAAGCAAAGACGAGTCATACACAGTAATTTCATAAGTAGATAAATACATTATTATATTATTGTTTGCTGTCTTGCTGTTAGCTTCCTGTTATAGTTCTGAACGACTCTTTAAAGGAAGTAAAATGCCACGATTGACTCATTATTCACACACACACATTTCACTGTATTATCCAGTTGTTGGTGATTGAAAAAGTAGCTTGAGATATTTTTAGAGCCGACAATTTGCTTCTAATTCACCCATTAGCATTGTTAGCTCAACGTTAGCCTCTAGCTGCTTCACCTGATATTAGAGTAAAACAAAAAGATGCCGTGGCTTCTTAGGGGTACAAGAAATAACTTCTGGGTCGCTCCTGTTTACTGGCTTCAGTTCTTTAAAACTCTGGAGCTTTTTGCCTGATGATGTTGAATTATAAATGCCGGCGCTGCAGCGTTAGCTCGCTGCAGACCTAACAGGCTCACAGATTGTAAACAGTAACTATGTCCCTCTTTTGTTTTGTTTTTTTCAAAAGAAGAAAAACTGACAACCCCCCAGCTGACTGAGAATGAAATCTGTTTCGGTATAACCTCCTTCCAACATGATTGAGACATTAGGCTGTTCTGTGATTATTTAACATTAGCATTTTTACATATTGCTCCTTTAATTCATGAAACCTGATGTTTATCTGATTTTATAGCAGATTTTTCAACATTTGCATAAAAATAATTTGTGCAAAAATAATCCAACTTAAGTTTTTTAAAATTCTGTTTTCGACTCGTACGCCTTGTTGTTTTGGTAGGTGAGTGGATTTATGCATTTTTACTTTCAGCTTGTTGAAAACTCAAACATGATTTAGAGAAGCTCTAGAGTCTGAGGGCTTGAAATATAAATTAAACTAATTGATTTCTTTAGAGGAAAACAGACTGTTTTAAATCCTCCCTTCCTTCTGGGGGTTTCTGTAATTGAACACAATAAAGTTTCATCAAACATCAGAAAAGAAATTTCCCGAAAAGTCAAAACTCCAAAAGCGCTAATCAGACTGTTTGATTTCACATCGCTTTTAGCAGAAAACAGAAAAGTTTGAGCTTGATGTCATCAGCAAACCCAAAATAAAAACTTCAAACATTCCTGTATAAATCTGAGTTTTTCTTGTTTTATTACCCTGAAAACACACCGTGTGTTTTGTTTATTCTAGAGTAATTTCTGATCCCAGATCAGACAGCTCTGCCGTGTGAACAGTAAGGGAACATGAATGTTTGAGGGAAACTGCTGCGACAGCTGGGAGGACAGCTCGTCTCCTGCTGTTTGGGGAGAACAGGAAGTAGAATGACTCATCAGCACCGAGCTTCACATCTGGATCGTTTCCTCTGGCTTGTCTGGATTCTGCTGCTCTCAACAAAACATTCATTCACTTTAAAGAGTCGGCTGGGGGATTTAATCAGCTGATGAAAATTTCACGTTAAAGTTCTGTTCCAATGTCATAAATTCAATGTCAGAAAAGAGTGCTATTCTGGTGAGACTACTGAACAATCCTCAGTTATGTAAATAAACATTCAAATAAAAACTTTTGCTTTAAGTTAATTTACTTTTCTTTATGTTTCTGTTTGCTCCAGCTTCTGCCTAGAATCTACAAATGAACATGCTGTAAAAGTACCAGACAGTCACACAGAGGGGAGATGAGAGTCCCCCTTATTTAAGCTACATGGCTAACCGCCGCTGTTTAAAGCTAATTAGTTAATGATGGCCTCTCACAGCTGTGTGACTCTGATTAACGCTGTAATTAGCAGCTTTTAGTCCGATTGACCCAATAAAAGGGAAATAACTAATGTGTGTTGTAGAAAAAAGCCTTTAAATGAGTTTTATCTCTGTTGACTTTATTAATGTTTGAAATACAAACCCTAATAATCAAAAGTATCAGCCGGGTGCTGCTGATCAGATGTACTGAAGCACAGCTGAGTCTGGAGCATACAGGCGTGTGTTAACACGATGCTGAGGAGCGAGAGCGTTGCTGCCCATCGAACTGGGAAGGGTTAAAGGTCGTTCCCAAACCTATTCCTCAATAAGAACATTATTCACATCTGGAAAACGGGCACCAATCTTCCCAGGAGGATTACACGCCCTAACAAATTCACCCTGAGGTCAAAGGTCACAGCTTGGAGAATAAAACCCAGGAGCTCCATCTCAGACCGGTCTGAGCTGAGGACCAACCTGAAAAGCTTCAGAAGACTTACGATAAAATATCTAAACAATAATTCAACCCTTTTCTTCAAGATATCACTTAGATGTCAGAACACCTGATTTACAGGTTTTTATAAGTTTTAATTCCATTTAAAAGGTTCTTTTATTTATTCCTCGACAGATTTTTTTTCTAGTGGAAAATACTTTATCACAGACAACAGAGACGGCTTAAAAATCCCTAAATTAAAATCCAGATTTACACATTTCTGCTTAAATTATTAAAAGAGTTATAATAACAGACACGGGCGACTCTGATAAAACATCTTTAGCTCAGCCTCAACAATACGTGGGATCAGATCAAGCCGCCTGCCCCTGTGCATCCTGGGACTTGTAGTTTTAGTGGTTAAAGGTCATAACTGAGAGGTTGTGCTCTCACCAGCAGACGTCTGCTTGAACTTCTCACTCTTCTTCTTCCTCCATTTCCAGGGTTTAAACAGACGTCCTAAAGTGGCGAACTTGCTGCGGCGGCGGATGGGAGGCGTGTGGGTTCCTGGTACCAGCGAATCGGAGCGCATTGAGGCCAAACGCTCCACTTCCTCAGCTGGAAGATAAAAACAAAGTGGGACATCAACAAACACAGAGACGCAGACCTGGATATGATTTGACTTATTTAGTAATATCAAAGAAACTGATCATTTGAAAGAAGGAGAAACCAGATCAGTTCTTGTCTCAGAGGTCATGATGTGGCCACCAGCTATGGATGATTAAAGCTCATTTAGATCAACATTATTCAGTTAATGGTTCATGTGACTCCATCAGCAGCAGCCTGACAGACACAGAGATGTCTAGAAAACACAGAAAGTCGAATGTAAACATGGAGAGCAGGAAAAAAGATGGTCGACGTCGAGGAAACAAACAGGGAATCTTCACTTAGGACTAAATTACATTCAAGATTTTCTAAATACTCCAAACATTTTCCACTTCCATGTCTAATAAAGGCTCTATGAATGTTATCAGTCTTGTTTAAAATCCAAGCACCATCAAGGATTTCAAGTACCTGGAAGAACTCTGCAACAAGACAGAAAAATGAAAATCTCAGAGGTTCTAAATCAAAAGCTAAATGCTTCCAGATGTGAAACAAAAATAAAGAATTCCCTCCTGAAGATCCGGGTCCAGAGAGACGTTCTGAGATTATTTATTACATTTTATTTTGCTACTGAAGATGCATAAAAATGCTTAAATCTGTTTTTTATTTCAGTTGTTGTTATTTTCTCCTCATTTTTCTGTGAGAAACCAAAAGCTGCTTCAGAGAGAAGAGGCAAGAATAAAATCTGCAGAGGATGTCTGTGATGGAAAAAGAAGTGACTGTAAACCAGTAAACAGCTGCAGACTGGGGTGGGGGGCATGGTGCCAGCCCTGACGTGGTCCTATTGCAGCAGGACGTAGGCTCAGATCTGCAGCAGCTCAGCTGTCCAGCACCATAAAGAGACGAGTCCAGGCTCCAGTTCAGAGGATCCACAGAAATGTTCTCGTCCGTCTGGTCCAGGTCCAGGTCCAGGTCCGAACTCACCCTCACCCAGCAGAGCGGGGTTGCAGGCTCTGTGCAGGGAGAGATGTCTGATCCAGACTACTCCCTAAACAGAAGCGTGACTCGCTGCAGAAACGAGCTCAGGAACCATCAGCTGAGATTATTCTCGCCTCTTGTTGGATTTTAGTTTCAGATCTAGTTTACTGATCAGAACTGGAAATTTAATTTAAAAGGTGTAGTTAATAAAACGATTACCCTGAAAATCACAAACCCTCCTCTTTCAGCTTTGAAATAACTGAATCAAAAATAACTGTTTAAAGGTTTTAGACGTTTGAACTTGTGTGACTTTTTAAAATAAAACAAAAACTTCTACAAATAACATCTAAAAGTTGGATTTGGTTATAAAAGCAGAATTAAATGTTGGATGGTCGAATTTAAACGTTACTTTTTGTTTTAGGAACAAAATAAAAATAAAATTTACAGGATCTCAAAACAAGACCTTAAATTAATTAAGATAGAAATAAAAGTTTAGAAAGTTTTATGATAAAGTAAAAGAATTAAAATGATTAAGTTCTTTATTTTAAGCTGACTAAATAATCAGTAGCACGGATTTCCTGTGAAATCATCTGTGGACCCAAACAGAGGTGGGTCGGTTCTGGGGTTCTGGGTGGGATGATGATGAAGATCCATGAAGTGGCTCCCAGAACCTAAACAAAGCAACAGTGACGTAAACTGCTGAGCCAACAGCTCCTCTTCCTCACCGTCCAGCGGTTCGGTTCCCCGGCAGCTCCCGCACATGTGTTTCATCTCCTCTCCGAACCGATCACGGATCACTAACGGCGTGTTGTTGTTTACCGCGGGTTCGTCCCGCTGCTGCCTGCAGCTGCGGAGCTTCATCCCGACCAGGCGGAAGGCTCTCCTCCTCCTCCGCGGCTCCCGCTTTTCTTCTACGGGAGCAGCTGAGGATGAGGTCTCGGTCATCGAACCGGACCGGGACCCACCACAGCTCGCCATGTCCACCGGCTGTCCGCTGCGGGGGCGGGCCTCCGCTCAGCCCGGGGGAGATTTCAAACGGACTGACAAACCAGCGCTCATAGACTTCCGCATCCGGTCAGCGTTTACAGAATAAAAGCCTCTTCTTGTTTCGCTTCTATAAAGCGAAATAAAACTAAATTTAACATAAATCAAGCAGAAATAAACGTGTCTATGTCACTATTATTTATTATTTATGTCAACAAATCAAAGTTTCATAAGTGCAAATGCAACCCCACAAGCCACCTAATATCTGATTTTTTCTTCCAAATGTTACATAAAGGGATTGCTGTAAAGTCTCTGACACAACAGGTCAGTGACTTGATGCAATCTTCTGGAGTTCCTTATATAGGAAACACAATGAACTAAACTCAGTTGGAATGTTTACTTTGTGAAATGCCTTGAGATGACTCGTGTCATGATTTGGTGCTATATAAATAAACTGATTCTGAATTGAATTGAATAAATTATAGAAATCTAAAGGGTTAAATTAAATGCTACTGTGCTATTTTGTTGTATTATTTGAACAACAGTTGCAGGTCAAAGTCAAGGGAAGTTCTCATTTCCATGTGTCTGACTCTTCCCTCATCATGTCAGGCCTGCCACATGAAGAAACCAGGGCACTTAGTGGTATCGTGCTTTCCTAATTGGATGAATAAACATTTTAAATCAGGGTTGCCCCCAGAGTAAAAAGGTTGCATAATAACCTTATATATACACAGTCTTTGATAATAACCTGTGATGGTATGATCCTCAGCCTTTTGGGTTCTGTTCTACTGTATTGAAATTAATATAAGTTAATATCGGATTCAGAACTTTGTTGACTGTATTTAAAAAGAAACTTCATTTTGAAAAATACAGCTCAAATCTTGGTTGTGAAACTCTGGCTCTCTCATCATACAACAAATCTGCAAACTTGCATTTTATTTTATTTTGAAGGCGGCACTAACTTCTTGTTTATCTTACTGGTGAAAGCTTTACGCAGCCTGGATCCCACACAATCAGCCAATCACAGGGCAGTGTTACATGACGGAGCCGAGTCTTTAGCCAATCAGGCTCAAGCAGCGGGGGATTTAGATCGCTGTCATTTTCATCAGAGGATTGAAACCATAGACATGTCTATGATTGAAACACACAAAAAGAAAAACTATTTAGGAGACAAAAAAGAACAAAACATGCACGTTAGCTTTCATCATGTTTGTTTACCTGTTCTTTTTTTTTTTTTTTAGATATTTTTGCTTGGTTTGGTCATTTATAATTATTCTATTAACAATTACAATCTTACAAAAGTATCCAAATAAATTTAAGTGAAGAAGATTAAAATCCTGTATTCAGATTATTTTAAACACACGAGACTTCTCAGACATGATCAGAACTTAGTGAAATTAGTTCATAAAAATAAAAGCAGGATGTTAAAGGGAAATCTCTTTTAGGTTTATATTTCAGCTGTGGATGGGAGATCATCAGTTTGAGTCTGTGCAGCAGTCTGACAGCCATAACATTAGACAGCTGTTTTTATTTGTGTATGCAAGCAGCAGAAATAGCAGATAAACACCAAAAAGGAGCAGGGAGGGTTTAGTTTAGCTAGAAATAACTGGGCATGAGGTGTAGTTACAAGCGTCTGCCAGCAGGTGGAGCTCACTCACAGCAAATAAGAAAATAATTGATTCATCTGAATGTCAGACAAATCAATTATTAGCAGGTTGCAGACAGCGCTCCATTGTTTCACGTTTGTTTCAAGGTTTGCGTCATTTTTTGTTTTGGTTGAACAAACCGTTAATGCTCTCATATTTGAAACCTAAAATATAAGATGACTTACAGAAAGTACAGAGCTGCTTCTCTCAGCTTCAAGCATGAACAGACATCAACAGAGAGACTAAACTATTCTGAGAAAAGGGACGTTCAACAGCACTCGACTGGAGTAGATGAGGCTCAACGTGATGGGAAACAAAGACTCATCGAGGTTCCATCATGGCTCCTTAATCTAAAAGTGACACAAAGGTTTCTCTGGAGGCTTATCCTGATGACTTTTCCTGATTTAAAACCAGGAGTCTTGTCCAATCAGGAGAGGAGCGATCAGAGCGTTTTCTGGCTGTGAGGTTGATCGAAAAATGTTTGATCTCCCCTCAGAGAAGCTCACACCTGCAGCAGGTCTCTGGTGGCTGTAAGGCTGGGACGTGGCATCAACGTGATGCAGCTCAGATTTGTGTTACATGGGAGCAAAGAGGTCATAATGTGTCCAGATTTATGGGTTTTTAAATCATTTATGTGATTTTTATATAAGGAGAAACAGAGAATTATTTAGCAAACATGATGAAAGTTTTATATTAAAAGTAGTTTTTAACCCTCCCGCTGTCCTATTGGGTGACCCCACCAAGGTGACGTTTGAGCAGGGTGTGATTGTTTATCCCTTGGGGACCACGTGGCAGGGGTGAGGTGGTGCTCAGAGTAGCCTCAAATCCTGGCTGCAGCCTTTTTACATGGAGATATAGTCTCCCCATGCAGGTGTGGGTTTTCTCTGGGTACTCCTCAGAAAATATGCATAGATCAGGTTAACTGGAGACTCTAAATGGTCCCTAAGCGAGAGGGAGAAGTGTTTTGAGTGTGATGGACAGGAGATTTGTCCAGGATGTCCCCCCGTCTCTCACCAGATGACTGCTGGCAGTTCAACACGGCTCCCTGCAACTCGAGTGAGGATGAAGAAGATGAGTAAGACAGCTTCAGTGTCCCAGAAGGTGTGATATCAAAATCTAATAGGGCTGGGCGATATGGAAAAAAATCCTATCATGATATAAATTTTCTTATCAGTTAATATCGATATATATAAATCACAAAATAAAACAAATCACTTTTTTTGTCCATCTTCAGTGTTCTCTGATACCTTTAAGTGAGATTTGAAGATATTAGAAGAAAAGTTTTTAGGGGTGGAAATTTAACGCATTAATTATGATTAATTAATTAGAAAAAAATAATGCGTTAAGAAAATTAACGCATTTAAATGCGTTAATTTCTTTTCACCACATCAGACAGAACATCTCCGAAGCAGACAAACTGTGGCCTGCCCGTCAGGTAGTCAGTAATCCATCTTATTTGAGAAAGAATAAGTATTATTCGGTTTCTCAGTGAACAAGGCCTTCAAGACAGCTGGCCTAAAGCTTTTGAACACATGTGCATTATCTTCATGTAAATATCTAATACTAACTTGCATAAAGCAGCAGAAGGCATCCCTTGAACTAAAACCAAACTAACAGCGTTTTGATGAATGTTTGTCCAGACAGCAGGTGGTGCAGAAATCATGCAAATCGTGTGTTTCTTCATGTCTAATTGTTTTTCCTAATCTGTTCCGTTCCTTTGTTTGAATCCAGTTGTGACACCTGAAGTCCGTGCGAGAGCTGCAGCGAGGAACGCATGTGTGAAGGTTTCTGTCACAGACGAGGAGCTCAGTGGGGACTTGAACGTTTGTCAGGTTTCAGCTCGCCGTGCTGCAGACACTAATGGACTTCATGCTCCAGTGTGTCAGTCAGAGCTCCGAGACCAGGTGGCGTTGTCGCATCAGAGGTGTGCCCCCCGTCAGACAGCCCCGGGCCCTCCAGGCAGCATCTATTTCACGCTGCCAGAAGGTGACGCCTGTGTTTCAGCTCAGAATAGAGTTCCTAACTTCAGCTCTCTTTGTGTGAGTCAGCCATCTCCACGGCAGCAGACGACGAACACAGCCTCCTATCTGGAGCTTCTAACGGCTTTGTGGTGAGACAGAGATCCACATTAACCCGTCTCACCTTGACCTGCCTGAGACGTGATCTCCAGCTGTGACAACTCTAACGAGACGCCGACGCTCGGGCTCCTAGACGCCTCAGAGAAGATTACAACGATGTAAAAATAACTGTCATCAGAGAAGACGTGCTGACGTATTTTTGGATTGTTGCACATGAATAGAATTTAATTCTGCTGCCAGGATTAACAATCCTCACTCTGAGGCGTTTCTTTTCTAAGATCGTCTCTACAGAGCCTCCTATACTCTAAAGGGGGCAAATTATATCCTTCTAAACAAGTTTTAATCGTTCTTTGGTATATACTCTAAATCTCTCTCACATAAGGCGATCTCAGCAGTTTTAGTCCTGACAGTTTCAGTACCTTCCAGAATGAGCCGTTTCTGGGCTCTGTCACTTTAAGAAAACAAGCTGGAAATGGCCACACCCACCCACCCCCCGATTGGCTGCTATGAGGTGAGGGCCTCAGATATCCGGTGTCGGTACCAGATCTGCTCGGGTGCTAGATCGGCTCGGGGTCCTGCGCCTGCCGATGACGTCACACTAGATGATTGGCTGAACGTAAGACTTACAGAAGTTACGATACCACGTTCATAAAAGTTACGGTAGCGCGTTGACAATGAAGATTTTGATTGGTTTGAACAAAACTGCGGTTGTAGTCCTTGTGGTTGTAGTCCTGTAGTCCAAAAACAAACACTTTTCGGGGAAAATATGTTTGTTTTGCCAAAGGAAACGTAAAATAAAAGCGAAAATATCAGTTGATAAACAGAGATCCTCAGCAGCTCTTGATTTTGATGAAAATGGGCAAAATAAAAATAAAATAACTTTATTGAACAAATATCAAGCAACATTTTGAATTAATGAATGGATTTAAGAACTAACAAAATATACAGAATTCCACATAAAAACAGAAATGGCTGCTAATTCTGTAAATACATTTACAATTTTTCACATATAAAAATTGTTGTGCTTTTTTAAAGTCTGGTGTTGGTTTTAGTTTCACATTCTTTACAAAACTACGACAATATGGTGTTTTATTAACAAATTACAGCTATAAAGCAAAAATGTAGGCGGTAAGAAACAAGAATTTATTAACAAAACTGCTAAACTCTTTCCAAAACTTATGTGTGAAAGCCGAGTGGATTGTGGATTTGCCGTAGTTTGACGTCATCATCGGCAGGCGAAGGACCCCGAGCCGATCTTGCACCCGAGCAGATCTGGTACCGACACCGGGAGGGGCTTAAACTAGAGCCGCTGCTCCTCCATGTCAACAGGTGAGGGGGTCCCATTAGAGTTAGACTGATATATTGGTCGGCCGATATTTACCGTTTTTTATACATCAGCCAATATTTGTCCTCAGTAAAGCTGATTTAAAGTCAGGCACTTTCTCGGGCAGCCCGATGCTGTTGCAGAATTTAATTTAAAAGTATTTTTACGTTCACTAATAACATCTGCATGATAAATAATCTAAATTAACTTTATTTAGGTGTCTGACTTTAACACTGAGCAGTGCACAAAGTTCAGATTTAACAGTTAGTTAAATTCAGAGTTCAAACACTGATTCAGCTTCAGAAGTCTTGTGCATCAACTGATGTTATTAGTGACATTTTAGCATGAAAATAAGGTGGAAAACGTCTGGATATCGGCCATAAAAATCGGCAGTACACATCGGCCATCGGCTGACCGTGTCTCCTACATATCGGTATCGGCAGTAGAAAAACCAATATCGGTCAACTTCTAGGTCCTATGCTAATTTCCCCTTATTGTGACATCACAAACCTTTTGAAACGGCTCATTGGCACATAATTCCCTAAACCAAACACTGTCTTCATGTTTGGAGACAGAGGCAGTGGAGACCCACATGACGGCACAAAAACATTCAAAATGGGAGTTTTGCATAACCTGTCTCCTTTAAGACAGTTTTCTTGTTTTGGATTGATGCAACATCTGCCCAGTTTACTGCAAATATGAGCTTAAAACAGAAGGAGGAAAGTGTTTATTGATCTGGGGCCAGAAGTCATCGGGTTGGCTCTGCAGCGCTGCACTAACACCACGATCGATGGCTTCTCTGTTGTTCTGACTGATGCTGACCTGCTGCCATCAGGTCACACGAGTCTGTAAACCGGATCTTTAAGGTAAAAGCTGCCTGATTCAACTTCCTGTTGCACTAAATGTTCATTTACATTTAAAGCTTCACTCATTTTCTAAATGAATCACTCTGAGGATGACGATAATGTGATACATTTTAGGGATGTTCCGATCACATTTTTTTGCTCCCGATCCGAGTACGAGTCATTTGATTTTGAGAATCCGCCGATACCGAGTCCCGATCCGATACTTCAGCAAAGCATTAAAAAAGAAGAAATGAAGGGAAAACACGTCCAAGTTTTCCTTTAATTTTTTAATTATTATTTAGGTATGTCTTTTTTTCTGTATTTATGTCATTTCCTTAGTTTATCTGCCAAAAACATCACTTGTTTAGGAAGTACATTAATAAAAAACGTGTTAATATTATGAATAAATGTAAAAGTAGCTGAGATGCTCATATTTCAAATTTTTTACGTCCTCATAATGTGGCTGTGGAGTGATGCGCGTTTCCGTGACCGGTTGTTTGCTGGTTGAAATCACGCAAAATTTTCACGCGTAAAGTATGTGTTGTTGACGCGTTGATTGCTCGTTAAAAACGCGTATTTTTCGTGTGAGAGTCGCACGTAATGTTGTGCGTTTGTGGCACACTTTGGGTTCCATAGCCACGGTGCCACAGCAGGCTTTCCCCGCAGCACCACGAAGCTACCAGCGTGTTCAGCTCAGATGTTGCAGAACGAGAAACTCCGACGTTTTGTTGTCGGCGATTTCTCTGTTTATTAACGTAACTTTCACTGTTGGCTGGCTCCGTGTTTTTGTTAGAGATGCCGCTGTGAACTGGGACTTAACCCAGACCGACGGATAGCTGTGAAGGGAAAAAAGCCGAAGGAGGAAGTACTTTGTTTTGAAGGCTGATTATCATGCAGCTGTCTTTTCCAGCATGTTGAATGCCCAGTATGCACACATTACAAGTGGCTGTTACACTGCCTTTGCTGTCCGGTTTAAAATACCACCAACACGGAGTCTGACATGTTTTCGGCATTCGGCAGTAAAACAGCTGACACACGTACGCGAGGTGCCGCTCAATCTCCGCGGTGAGCGGCGCAGGGATGCGAATGACAAAAAGTAGTCCCGTTGTAATGTGACGTAAATTTATCTGCTTTGTTTCTGAGATGTAAATTAGCCATGCTTTCAGAGGCTAATCCTTCTGGGAGGCTAAACGGCGCAGATACATCGCCCCCGAAACTAGCCAGAACTACGTTTCTGAATCACTTCTCCCCTGAGAATCTCTGAGCAGGTGTGTGTGTGAAATGGGTCAAAGTTTACAGAGCACTGGGTGGGCGAAGGAACACATAAAACTTAATGTCTAAAAAAGCGAACTTCTCCTTTAAGGTTGTGGAAAGTGAAGAGTTGGGACAAATTAACATGAATATTTATCCTGCCATATGAACCGAGTCTTGGTTGTCACATTAAACGCTGTGATTAACTCACAGCAACTAAAACATAAAAATTGAAATCACTATCTGTAAATCTGAATTAGCTGCAGTCATTTGGACTTGAATCAGTTGTAGATCCAATATTCTTCAGGGAGCTTCTGGGTGATAATAATGATAAACAGAATGCTAAATATCTCACAATCCATCAATTATTTCTATTTTGCCCTAAAAGAGCCATGACTTGTATTTTTAAACGTGTTTGTCAAGGTTTTCTGAAGTGTTAAATAAAATGACAGGGTGACTCCCAAATGTTCATTATTCCCTTAAACTAAACAAGCAGAAACCACAGTTTCATGTTATAACCGCTCTGTTTTGTTCGGACTTATTTGTAGATGCAGCTAAATAAATTGGAGGAAATTGTGTTGTGTGACCAGCTGCTAGTGATAAAAGAGCCTAAAATGATCATTTAAAATGATTTCTTTGCTAAATCATCAGTCAATAGAAAGAAGCCTTCAGGTATTCTGGGGAGCTGCGGATCCAGATCGTGTTAAAAACAAACCAGTCTGGCTGCTGGGAAGGGAAATATCAGAGATGAATGAAGAAATGTAAATATTTACTTGTGAAAGAAAGAAACCGTCACCTTTACGGATGCTTTTGTCTGTTTCTTCCCGCTCAGATCTCCGCCTCATCCCATCACAACTTCTGCAGCCTTTGATGGTGCTGCAGCTAATTTGGGCCCCGAGCTGAGACTTCGATCCTGACGGCGAATGAAAGATTAATGAGCTGCTCTGCTGCTGAGGACAGTCAGGTGTTTATGCTCTGAGAAGCTCCACTCTTCCAGCTGTTTAATTATCCACGTCCCTGATTAGAAGACGATCGCTGGCTGCAGAGGAGCCTCTGGGTTTGTGGAACTTAATGAAAACGCTCCGAGCATAATTGATGGAGAAAGTTTAACACGCAGCATTTTGTATATAATTAGCTGCACAGCAGGAGCTGCGTCTCCAGGAGGGAGACGGAGTCACGGCGGAGCAAAAGGAGGTCAGCGTCGTTCACGAGCTTCACGTAAACATCAGCATGTGTTCAGGAAACACTCCTGGTTTTTACTCTGCAGCAGTGAAAGGTTTTTAGTGTCACCAGCCAGAAAACCTGGATTTAATCGTTAAACCCTGAAGAGATGCTCAGAAATGTAAAGTTTTAACCCTAAAGAGTCTTTTAGAAAAAAATATTTTTTCTTACGTTTTAAAGGTTTTAGTTTTTATGAGTTTTTAAAACTTTTTAACTTCATTTTTTTCCATTTATTCATTTATCGAGTTTTTTTATTCGTATATTTTTTACTTTATTGTTTATCTTTACTAACTAAGAATGATGCTACAGGGAGAAGACGTAAAGAATTACTGTTAAAAAGTAATTTAGATACTTTACTTGATTTTAAAAGTAACTGAGTTAGAAGTAATTAGAAGTTACTTTATTAGTGCCTTTCACAGTAGCTAAAAATAGATCATGACATAACGTCACCATGATTCTGGGAGGGTTAGGGTTGATGCATGAGTGAGACAGAAGTCTGTGTTGTAGTGTTATTGACCTGCCTCTAAGCTCTCAGTGAAGTTTATTTGGCTGGTCACTGGTATTAAATGGCTAATAACTACGTAATCAAATGTACACATTAGAAATGCATTAATCAGATAAAGTAACTGTAATCTGACTACTGAAGCTGACATTGTAATGCGTTAGATTAGTTGGTACTGAAAAGACTGATTAAATCTGAGTAATGCATTAATTAGTAACATATTTTTTTTGATCGCTGGCTTTGACACACACACACACACACACACACACACACACACACACACACACACACACACACACACACAAGCCCTGGGTCGCAGCAGCTCTTCACCACCATTGGCTGGGATGACATACTCCATATCGATGTACTTTTTGCATATTTTTTGGTTGTTGCATTAATAAAGATTCATAAAGTATGTCTGTCATTACATTAGAAACATGAAAGATGTCATTACTGTATATTTATGATCTGCGATTAGCTGCGAGTTCCCATAGCAACCTTTAATAATATAGCACTTTAAAATCAGCACAAGGCCAGCCAAACAGCTTTACAGACATAAACCAACCAAAGGAACTCGTGCAATTAATCATGATTAGCACTGGCAACACTTGTAGCAAATATGGTACATTTAGCATTAGAGGGTTAAAGATGGAACCTGAGATTGTCTCACACCACAAACCAGATTTAGTGAGTTTTATTCCCTCCGCCTGTGTAGAAATGCATTTGCATCAGCACCAAACACTGGGGCCGGGTCATGATGATGCGTGACGTGACGAGGAAGGACAAAGGAAGTCTGTGAATTCAAAGGCAACACAAAGTTCAGCGTTTTATTCTTCGTCGTCTTCCTTCTCGTTGCCATTCAGCCTGAAGAAACCCCCTCCTCCCTCACCGTGGACGCACTTTGTGTTGAATTAATACAACGTGACAGTTTGCCTGTAGAAGTGTGTGTGTGTGTGTGTGTGTGTGTGTGTGTTATCACTGTAAAAGTGAGACTTATCACACACACAGATATGAGTCATCCCTGTCTCCTCCCTTTGTCTCCTGAATGCAGCTCATCTGTTTGATAGGTGGCCTTCCCAAACAGACAGAATAAACAACACAAACATCATCTTTAGTGTGCAGATGAGGGTTATTTGGTTTTATTTGTTTACAGCAACAGTGGAGCCACGATTAAATGATCCATGAAGAGGAATAGGGGGTGGAATCAGGAGGCAGCCGCTGAAGGAGGAAAACCCAAAGCAAATCATGATAATAAGTCACTAAAACAAGACTGAACGTGGATGAGAGACGATCAGAATAAAAAAGCTTAGTGTTGGTTTTATTCTAAATCTAAATTGACCTTAAATGACATTAATTATTAATGATTTCTTAAACATTTTCTAGTCACCAGAAAACAATCTTTGCTAAAAATGTCAGTCAACAAACATTTCTAAGTTTTCCTCCTATATATAAATCCTAGAGCTATTTCCTCTAACCAACAACAATCTGGAGTCTGAGATCGTCACACTTTCCTTATTAACGAAACACAGCAGCTAAAAGTGTGAATGTTACAAAAAAGGAGAACTGAAGCTCTGAGGAAAGTTTCAGAATCTCTTAAGTCAAACGATCATCAGTTATTTTTAGTGCAGCTGGAGTTTAAACCACAACCAGCATCAGTGACACTTCAGAGCAGGGGTGCTCAACCCTGGCCCTGGAGGGTCGGTATCCAGCATGTTTTAGATGTTTCCCTGCGTCAACACACCTGATTTCAATCAGCAGGTGATCAACGGCCTTCTGCAGAGCTTCATGAGCTGCTTAACAGGTGACTCAACCACTGAATCAAGTGCGTTGGAGCAGAGAAACAACTAAAACATGCTGGATACTAGGGGTGCTCCAAAAAGGGTACTTCACGATTCGATTCGATTTCGATTATGGGAGCTTCGATTCTTCGATTATAATGGTTTTTGGTTCGATTCGATTATTGGTGCCACGATTCTTCGATTATTGACATTTTTAATGCTTTTTTTTTCATTCTAAAACTACTCTCCGTAAGTAAATACATTTTTTTTTTACAGTTAACTATTTTTCCAAAGACAAAATCTTATTTTATGACTGTATGACTTTGTCAAAGTGCAAATATTTACACAACTTAACTTCGATCAGGGAAAGCTTTAAACATTTAAAACCTGCTAGGGAAAATTTTTTTCTCTCCTTCCTTTACTTTATTTAACAACAGAACATTATTAGAAAACAGTTCAATAACATGCAAAACAACATGCTATCACCTCAACTGTCTTACAGCTTTTGAGATATTGAATAACATTTCATTTCTACTGGTAACAATGTAATGGTGGCATGTCTATAATGTACGGGTTGGCAATAATCCAGTTTAAATTACGTTCACAGATAGAAGTGTTTGTGAATTATATACTATAACGGCTTGCCATAGCCCTGGAGCGGTGTGTTGCGCAATCTCGTAGCAACAACAACGTCGTGAGTCCCGGTAGCTGCTGTGGCTCTGCTCCATAGCGCTGCAGACAGCTACGAATAAACAGGATGGTGGGACTTTTCTTCCGCTTGTAGAGTTTAGTCATTCTTAGTTCCAAGACCATCGTGTTCTTTTGGAACCCGCGGCGTGAGTCTGCTATCCGCTAGCTTAGTTAGCATTAGCCAATCTGCCCGTAGCTGCACGTTTGATCCCAAACTTTGGACCGTTTCTGCTGGTTCCTCTGTTTTCCTCCACAGCACCTAGATTACCACATTGTGCGCCAGTAAAAAGCATCTTCCTTACACAAAAACAAATAACTTACATTTGTTAAGGCTCCGGTTACGTGTATTTTTTTTAGTACCGGCTTTGCAACAAAGCTTCACGTTATTTATTTTTTTAAGCATCGACATTCATTAATCGATTCTGAATCCTCATGTGAAGCTTTGCGATGCATCGCCACATCGATGAAATGCACCCACCCCTACTGGATACCGGCCCTCCAGAACCAGGGTTGAGCCCCTCTGCTTCAGAGGATAACAAGAACGTGGTGACGAGAACATTCTTGTTCTAGAATAAACAAAATATTTTAAGGAAAATCAATTGTTATCTTTAGGAAAATAAAGTCTAAAAAATAATACTGAGGTGTTTTTAAGGTGCGAACTGTTAGCCATCGTAGCGTTCACAGAAAAACTTTATTTAGTCCTTCAAAATAAGAGTCTCAAAATACAGCTCAGGACTAATCTTTAGTGCTCCTGCTGTATTAGGATCCAAACCTGCGTCCACGTACTGACCCATTGATTAATGAAAGAAAAAGATCATACACACATACAAGAAAGGAGTTTTTTATAATTTAACCAATTTCTTTAGCTTTATACTCTCTCATCTTAATTTTATCACCAACCCTTGTACTCTCCATCCCACCGATAAGCTTGGGACCCGAGGGTCTATTCTTAGCTGCCCGCTCCCCTGAGACTTGCGTTGGGTCTCGTGGGACCACAGTCCTAATGTAGGGCTCTATCTCAAACAAACTCAGTTCATCAATACTGATGTCTGATAAAACTCCAAACACTTTCATGAACTAAAGATGTTTCAGGTATGTGAGTATGTTTGAGACTCTTATTGTGAAGGGTCAGGGTTAAACCTGCCATCCTTTAGAAGTGAGAGAGATTTTTCTTAAATCTGACTGGTGGATGTGGAGCTCCAGAAATAACATCAACCAGATATTTTTCTAGATTCTGTCCACCTCAGCCTGCACAGGTCTGTGGGTTTGAGCCGCTGAACTAAACAGTCCCAACACATCACCCTGAAGCTTCTGCTTCAGCTCTAAACACCTCCTCCTCTGACACGCTGCGGGTCTCAGCATCATACTCGCTGACATGAAGGCGATGGATGCAACAAGTTCAGACTCGCTGTCAGAAAACACCGCAGGGAGCTGAGATCAGAGCGGCTGCAGATGCAGATATAACGCCCGACATAAAGGTTACGGTCGGGGTGACTTCATGTTTCCTGTCTTTGGAAGCTTAGCTAAAGCTTCTATAGGAGATTTAAAACATATTAATAACATTCGAATATAGTGTAGCTATAAATATATTGTGGAGATTAAAAAAATAATATTAATAAAAAGGTTCTCTTGCATGTCTAAAAACCTCCACCAATAACAAAACCAACCATCGGACCATCCGGTTGTGGGTCTCACCGAACCGCCGCACTTCCCTGGGTCCTCCACTCATCACACACTCACGTATTCAGCACCAGAACTCCACTGGTGTGAGAGGTTCTCCGCTCAATAACATCAGAGAAGGAGAAACAGCCGGCTGCTACCACTTCAACTTTAGGACAAACTACCAGAGTCCCAAAGAGAAAAACACCATTTGAAGTCACGGACAACAGAAGACGTTTGGACCTAGAAAACAGACAGGTCCATGTTCCCCTTCCCCCCTAAGCTGCACCTCCAGAATACAAGAACCCACAAATCTTGTTCCCGAGGGTTCAGTTTTATGTTTTCAACTTGTTGTCTGAACCTTAATTCCAAAGTAAACACACCTACGTAACCGTGTAGCAATTTAGCATGCTAGCTGATATAGCGTTTGGTGCTTTATGGTGAAAATGAGGCAGTTTTTAGCTTTCTTGGTTTATTTTTATCTTCAAAATCACAAGAGCTCAGCACCTCCGACAATTTGGGGAAACCCCACAAACAACAGGTCAAAACATCCAGAACCCTCCTTCCATGCACTCTCCTCTCTCTGACCACCCCCACACACACACACACGTTGCCAAGGCAACAAAGTGACACACAGCTCTGCCAGCCGACAGAGGATAGGCTGTGTTCCCTGACAACAGGTCCATCACCTAAACAATTCCCAACAAGAACAGAACCAGAACATGTAAAACAACTCCGTAAATGTTAGACTAGGCAGCCCATCTTTGGCTTCACTTCCTGTTCAGCTGCTCCAAGCTGAAAACGTGGGATTCGGGCACACAGAGGGGTATGTTGGAGGGGGTAGGGATGATGACTAAAATGATCCATTATAGACAAAACATTTATTTTGTTGGTTTCCATCAGTATGCAAACAGCATTTCATGCAATATGGCAAATATGCTCCAGAAAACCATCATCCACTCACCGGTTAAAGGAAAACGATGCATGTGAAAATCTCTAGTTTAGTGAATGTAAAACACGTTTAAAGGCTTCTATAGCTAAAGAATGCAACTGTCCGACAACAACTTTTCATTGACATTAATGCAGTTAGCTTAATGTTTAGCATCAGAATGTTTATTTCAATTATAAAAAGTAACAGGGAGAAAATCTCCACAGTTCATTTAAATTCTGCTGATTCTGATCAGTTACTGAACCAAACTAATGAGTGAGTGTCAGGGCAGAGGTCAAACAGGTAAAAGCTGGTATGGCGTGTTGTTAAATGATAAAGAATCAGCACTGAGTGTCATGGCTGACGGTGTTCCAGCATGATGCTATCTGCTCCTGACATCTTTCAGCTGGAAGACTGAATACTTCCTGAATAATAACTGGCTCCGAGTTCTTTTCTTTCCTCGGATCAGGATTTCTCCCTCGGCACAGAGGCCGGCCTGCGAGAGCTGCACATCCAGACCCACCGAACAGCAGAGGAAGAGAGATCGGTTTGTGTTTCCACTGAGGCGTCAGGAGCTCTCTCCGTTTGTATTCCACCCAGGTAGGTTTGGCCCTCTGCTGCTGACGCGAGTTACTCAGCTAGCAGGAGACGAGTGGGAACTGTTCTCACCATAATCTACGGCCGGTCTGAGTCTCTTTGCTTCAGTCTTCTTGTCTTTAGAGTGAAAGGCTTCATCCTGTCCTCGCCTCCAAAGCCTCCTTGCTCCTCTACGTCCTCTCGTTTAAGCCCTCTCGGTCTCGGCGTCTCTTTCAGGACGGTATTATCGCTCTTTTGTATTTGAACGAGAGCGTGGTAACGCCTGCATCTTGGTCTGACCTGGATTCTCACAATGAGCGGCTTAAAATCTGAGTCAGTAAAACGTAAACGATCTGAAAGTAACTGATAATGAGACATAACTCAGTGCAGAACGCAGGATTGTCCACCAGCTTTAAATCTAAAGATTATTCACAAATAATTAACAAATAAATTCAAAAAACAAAAAAAATCATTAAAGGTAAGTTAGGAACAGTTTGGATTTATGATAATCACCTAAAACCCGTGTGTGTGTGTGTGTGTGTGTGTGTGTGTGTGTGTGTGTGTGTGTGTGTTGATTAGTCCTACACTTAAATCTGCATCATTCACTATCATTTGCGTATGCGAGAGAGGGTTGTGGGGCAGCAGCCCCATTAGAGAGGTCCAAACCATCCTCTCCCCAGCTGCAACCTCCATCAGCTCCACTGGTGGGACCCCAAGGTGTTCCCTGGCCAGCGTGGAGCTATCATCCCTCCAGCATGTCCTCAGTTGACCTGGGGGCCTCCTACCTGAAGGACATGCCTGATACACCTCCACTCAGGAGGCATTTTGACCAAATGCCTGGATCACCTCAGCTAGGTCCTCTGGAGTTCTATTCTTGTTTTAATTTATTAAAGATGTTTGTTAATTAGCTTTTGGCTAATAAACCTCTCTACAAAACAGTGATCATTGTTCTAACATTGTCTCTTTGTGTCGTCCTTCTTCAAATAAACCTCAACTAAACTGACAAGATCTGGAGAGACCTTTAAAACAGATCAAGCATGAAGAAGAAAAAAGGCATTTTCAGAATATGCACGTGTCTTTAAAACCCATCAAATGTTAAATGGTAAATGGTTTGTATTTATATAGCGCCTTCTATGGTTCTACAACCCCCCAAGGCACTTTACAACACAACCAGTCACATACACACACACACACACTATGAGAATTTGTCACACGTGAGCGAGGACGCACATCAAAGAGAAGAGTGGGCTGGATTTATGCTAAACAGCAGCAGCAGAAACAAACAAAAATCCTGGGAGTGGGCGGGGAGATGTCTTACGTGGTGACAGAAAATAAATCAGACTTAAAGAACAAGAGAAGAGAAAACCAAAGGAAGGGAAACAGGAACGATCCACGAGGGCATGAGGACTGGAGGATTCCAGCCTCGTGTAGCTGTAGCTAACAGCAACGTTCCTCCTCCTTAAGTCTGGCACAAGGTGCTGCTTATCCTTGAGGACCAGAGAGTGGGCAGCTGAGAGGGGTTATGAGTGGGTCTGAACATCATGATTCATGGAGGTCTGGAGAGGCCAAAAGGAGAACCGTTACAGGACAAGGACCTGAATACCAGCTCACTGGTGAAGGGGAAGGGTGGGCGCCGGGCTTTAAAGCATAAAAACATGTCTCAGTCGGTTTTACACATACTGAGCTAAAATGTTCAGTTTTCATTCTCAGATTATACTCCACAGATTCCTGACCCCGTTGATCTCCTGAGACACTTAAAGGTTTTAGAAAGCAATCATGAGACAAACATCCAACCTTCTGGAGTCAACCCAGTTAAAGATGGCCCCATCTGGCCTTTGAAATGGCTACAGGTCCATCTGAGCTCAGATTTAATGGAAGGAGCTGAGACTCATTCAGCAATAACCCAGGATGAAGATCACTCATAAATGAGTAAGAATGAATGCTATAGGCCGGTTTTATTTAACCGATTTGAAACCGACTTCCCGATTCATCCACACATGAAGTCCAACCGGGACATCATCGTCCAGGCTTGGAGAATTTTCCAGAGTTTTGCCTGAAAAGGGGAGGCATACCGGGCTCCAGCAGTCACGTGACTGCTCACATCAGCCGGTTCTGGGGGAGGGAGCGTTTGAACACAAGCCACTGACATCACATGCATTAAGCCCATTAAAACCTATCCTAAGGTGTGTGACGTGTGTGTGTTGCTGGTGTCTTCAGCACCGAGGGGCAGTGGACAGCTCCGCGCTGACGTGACGTTACCGCCGCCTCCCTGCAGCCACGCGCGCTTTCCCACCGACAGGAGCTCAGCTCCATCTGATGCTGCGTCGAAATGCAGATGAAACAGGCGTGCTGTCGTGACCATGGTAACAAAGGAAACAATCACTTAAATCTCCCGTTTTCACCCTCCCCCTCCCTCAATTACAACCGCACGTTTAAAAGGAGCAACCCGTGGCGCGGCAGCCAAGTTCACGCAACATTTCACTGCAGCCGACAATCAAGGCGGAGTCCGGCGGGCAGCTGAAACAATCAGCCCTGCTCTCCGGTAATGAGGTTTGTGGACGCAGCGCGTCACATGTTCAGAATAAAAGATGCCTCCATCTCCTCCCCGCGCGAGACTCTCCTCCCGGCAGCAGCGGAGCACCATCCATCCTGCGCAGTAAAACCTGGAAGCTCTAACCAACCCAATAAAGCCATTTAGCTCCCGTCTGCACCCCGCGCGCCGCACCGCTCCTGGAGCTGAAACACAGGCGCGTGACGGCGCGCCTCCATGCTGGCAGGCTGCCTACCTGTCTCCAGGTGCAGAGAGATCCTCGCCTCGTTGATGTAAGGGGTGTCACTCTTGGACCGGACCCTCCGGATCGGTCTGCGGTCCACCTCCTCCTCCGGGGCCGCCGCCATGTTCGGCCAGCCGGGCAGAGTCCACAAGCGACCGGCGGGACTGCTAGAGACGCGGCGCCGCAGCAGCAGCAGTCGTGCACACGCCCGGGGAGACGGTGTGGGAGGGGGGAGGGGGAGGGGGGGGAATGGGAGGTTTCTTCTTCTGTGATTCTGCTCAGGTTTAAAATCCCATCCTCATTCCAGCAGAAGGCAGAGGCTGGAACCGGAACTGATGAGCAATAATTTAAATGCAACAAAATGACCCAGATTTATTTAATGGCTATAAAAAAAATCATGTTTTCTGGGATAATTTTTTTGACTAATGTCTGAACATTTAATAATTAGGCTAAATCAACTGTTTATTAAAATGTAATTAACAAATAATTACACTTGAAGTTAAATGAATAGACAGTTACCAGAAATCATTTAACTAAATAAATGATCTCTAAGAGAATTAACTAGCCTTTCAAATGCGTTTTTCATAAGAGGATACCAAAATAAACATTAGTTATAATAAGCCGGATCTATAACGAATGATATGTCCAAACTTTTAAACTTTGAACTCACAAAATAAATGTAGCAGAGACTCAGCCATGACCCAAACTATTTAAGCTACAAACAGTAATAAACCACTGAAAAAAAGAGCCTTGTAAAATATATATTTCTGACTATATGTCCTTAAGGGATAAAATGTTTTCAAGATAACTTGACTCTTGCTGAGCTTTACTAAACTTTCTGGGTTTTTCTGAGCCCAACTTTGTGAATAATATAAAAAGCTTTTACTGTTTAGCATTACTTAATAAAATGTGTAATTTAATCAAAACTGGCATTTATATGTAACTTTTAGCATGTTTCGACCCTGAAACGTGTTTTGTGTTCTCATAGGTTGAATTTAGGTTGTTTGATAATATATTTGTTTGAAGAAATATTAAAAGGGACAGATCTCAGTACAAACGGTTGAATTTCTTTTAGTTATGCATCCTTTTCACCAATCTGAACCATAAACATCACAGTAAAACAGTTGTACAACAGCGTCCTCTGCTGGTCAAAAGCTGTATTGTTTGCTAACCTCGTTCTTCCCGTTGATAGGCTCATGTCCTCCCAGCTGATCCACTCCTCCGCAGCCGCAGAAGGAGAAAACTCTTCTGACTTCCTGTTCGAAGCTGCTCCTTAGCTTTTGTCAGACAGGTAGGGGTTATTATTAAACCTCAATGCTCACAAAACACTCAACTCAAGTTTAGATTTAATCCTCAATAGCAATAATACGCTAACCCGATGTTAGCAGCGCTTTGCTAACTTCCTGTTCGGTCTCGGACTGTTAGCTTAGCCAGTTTAGTAGCATAGCTTAATGCTGCGTTTGAGGTACATGGGAATTTGGAAATCAAATCTCTGATTCGCTACAATTTACCTGTTTTACTTTGATGAGATGGCGTACTGTTTAACTCAAATACTTGTTTTGTTTAAAATAAATGTAAATTTAAAGCTGAGACAACTGTTTTTAATTTCCAAGCTAGAAGCGTGTGAAATTCGAGTTCAATGCAACACATCAGTAGCCAATGAAGCTCGGCTTACCGTAATATAATTGTACGGAAGCCTGTAAGGGACCCGATTAGATTTTTCTATTCATGAAGCTTTAAAGAAATGAGGAAATTACTCCACTTAATATCCTGAGAAAATTGAGTTTGTTGTTGATAAGTTAATTTATTAAAATGTTTTACTTTTAAAAATCCGTGGTTTTGGTAGTTTTCCACCTGACATTGGCAGATTTTCAACCCTTTTTTAATCTAATCTTTTTTCTCAATACATCTGAGGATTTTATTTTTCTTTGTTAAACCACGTACTTTCTTTAGGCTTTTTGTTACTGCACACATATTGGAAAAAACTGTCACATTTCATTAGGTAAACCTGTCAAGTTTACATTCTTTGTTGATTCATCTAAACCTGAGCAAATATTGACACATATCTGACATTCTTCTTCGCTTGTAACCCAGAATAAACTAATTGTGCAGAAGACTGAATATAATAATTCATTTTTGTCTCCATTTATTAAACCAGATGATTGTGCACCGTTTCACCTGTAGAGCCATTCTAAACACTCACCTGTATGCCCACCTGAGGAAGCCGTGGAGAATCCAGTATATGGCCCGACCCAGTTCAGGTAACCTAAAGGTTAATTACAGCTACTGCAGAATAAATTAGTGTGTCTATGCAGAGTGGCTCAGTCTCTTGATGTGTTTCTGTTCAGACATGGCGGCATTCAGGGAGATTTTCTCCAAAGCCAATAATATCGCCATCATCACTGGAGCTGGAGTGAGTGCTGAGAGCGGCGTTCCCACCTTCAGAGGAGCCGGAGGCTTCTGGAGAAAATGGAACGCACAGGTGGGCAGCTACTGGTGTCAATCCAGTTAAGTCAGGATTCCTCCATAGCTTTTAGAAGAGAAGATAGAGACAGTTACTTTAGATTTTACACATTTCAATACAAGAAATAATAAAGGAACGATAAAACACAGGTTTATTTAATAGAGCTTGTTTTATCCCTCAAACATCACATAGTTTTTAACATGGAGTAATTGGCGAGAGTTTAGTTTGAATCTGATTTTAAAAAATGCTAACCTCTCTCAGCCCACGAAAAAGCTGCAGTCAAACTCATGCAGCCCTCCACGTCGGGCTGAACCACGGATCACAGACAGAACTCGGCGAGGAGTTCTGCACTTCAACCTGGATCCATGGAACGTGTCCAAGGTGCTGACCACACGTCGAAGCAGTCCTGGAGATGCTTCTCCGCCTGGACCTCAGCGTGTCCAAGTCAAGATGGTGCCTGAACAAGACCTGCAACCAGGGTTTGAATTACGGGGGAGCTAAAGCAGGGTTCCCACGCATCCTGGAGAACCTAGAAAATTATAGATCAATTTTCCAGTCATGGAAAACACCTGGAAAATGGGAAAAAAGTCAAATGTCCTGGAAACGTTTGAGTTGTCCTGGAAAATAAGTTTCCCTACTTGTGGATGAACGCAAATGGATTAAACGTTTTACTCAGGAATGTTTTCAGCTGCCTTCAACGGACGATGTTGGGCTGAAGCGCTGGTCTGCTTCATTTCAGCGCCCCATGTGACGCTAGCAACCAATCAAATTCACCAGATTCACCAAAGAAAGCTAGAAATCCCTTATCAGAGGAATCTAGGAAAAGAAAAGGAGAACGTGATAGAACAAGAGCAAAGACCAGAGTCTGGAGAGCTCTTTTAGAAAGAACAGCATGAACTACGGACTCTGACCTAGCCGTGCTGCTAATGGCTAGGTAAGTAATAAATGATTTCACCAGGGTTATTGTGTTTGGTCGGGCATAAAGTTGTTATACAGTCCTGATAAAACTATTTATTCAATGTGTGGAGGTGGAAAAGTTTGTTTTCGTTGTTTTGCCTGACATTAGGAATGTAAACATGCCTCTTATGCCCCAGAGAGAGATTTAATGTTACGACAGTGACGTTACGCAGCAAGCCTCTAGAGGGCGACAGAGAGCACATATCCACAAACTTCAGGAATGGGGCTTTAACAAGACACAAGAAAATAAAACAGCATCAACAGAACAGATTTTAATGCCTTTTATTTTTTTTCACAATCATCAAACTCCAGATTTACAACTTATCAAAAATGATTAAAACTAAATTTTAACACTAATATAAAGAGGGAAAAACGGTCTTTTTCAAATCATTTATTAACCGAAACAATTATGAAACCCGTGAGATTAAAAGAGAAATATCAACATCAATCATGATGGACTAAAATGTTTTATGGAGGCTAAAATTCTACATAAAAACAATGACTATAAAAATATTCAGTTAGTAATAAAATTTTTCATTTCAGTTTATTTCTGTAGCGCCAAATCACGACGAGTCGTCTCAAGGCACTTCACATAGTAAACATTCCAATAGAGTTCAGTTCATTAAGCCAGTCAGAACTCACAGATTAGATTAATACATGATCAGTGGGAAACATCATAGAAGAAAATAGTTACATAAAGATCAAAACATGTAGAACTGTACAACTAAAAAAACATAATAAAGTGATGATTCGATTTTGTTTTTAACAGAAAAATGAAAACCTAAACAGAAATCCATCTGAACTGAAGTGCTGACGTGTTTCTGAGGATGTTTCTAACCTCACCTCTCCAGCAGCAGGACTTCACCTATACCGACTCACTCAGATCAGAACTTTTTAACAGACAGAGTCTTTGTTCACTGAGCTTCATTAGAAAAGATCAGGCTGATTGACAGGACAGATGGTCAGAGGAGCTGAATTATTACCTAATTCATTATCACAAGGATTGAAGTACGGGTGGAGTTCATCATTGAAGCAGCAGCCAGTAAAGGAGTAGATCAGAGCTGCAGCTCCTACATCATAAAAGGAGACCAGACCCTCCTCATAATCCACAAACACCCCCACCTTCTCAGGACCAGACTCAAGATGAAGATATACTATAGGATGAGTGTTTGCTTCTATCTGATTTACATTTCTCCATGAAATAGTCCAGTATCCATGTATAGGACTCTCTGTGTTAGTTCCTTTCCTGCTGGTGGAACTTCTGGCCACTCCTAAAGTCCACTCAAGTTTTCCTTTAACCTGAATCTCAAAGTAAAACCCGCCTGTAGAGAAACTCTGTTTCCCTAAAACACCATAATGGCAGGAAAATCTCTCTGGATTGTCTGGAAGTTTCTTCCTCACACCACCATAGTAAACTTGTTTTTTATCAGCAGACAGTATGAGGTAAGAGTTTGCTGTATTAGGATCAAGAGTCACATCTACGGCAAACTGCTGGATCCTCTTCAGCTCCAGCAGGTTCTTCATCTTGTTCTGGATTTTCTCCTCAAGCTGAAATATCTTCATCTTCTTCTGGATTTTCTTCTCCAGCTGACCCACAGCTCTCACCACAGTCCCCTCATAGGATGGAGGATGAACTCTGACCTTTGTCCAGTTCCTGGTGGGTGGAGCAGCTTTGATGGAGCTGAAGCTTTGGAGGAGGTGGAGGTGGTCTTCAGAGCATGAGAGCTGTTTCACCTCAGAGCTCCTCTTCATCAGCTCAGAGATCTCCTGTTCCAGATCTTTGATGAGGTCTTCAGCCTGTTTCTCTGTAGTTTCCTGTTTGTCGTCGATCTCCTTCAGGAGCTTATTCAGGCTTATCTGAACGGACTTTATCAGGTCAGTGAAGACCTGAACACCTTCTGCTTTCTGTCTGTCTGCAGCATCTTTACTGATCTTCATCGACTGTTTGATCTCCTGAATCTTCAGTCGTCTGTTTCTGATCTTCTGCTGAACTTCAGCCTCTGTCTTCTCCAGCTCTGCCTTCTTTCCTTCATATTCGTCTCTCAGAGGAACAAACCTATGACTTTGGTGGTCTAAAACAGAACAGACCAAGCAGACACACGTCTGGTCGGTTCTACAGAACAGCTCCAGAGGTTTATCATGTTTCTGACACATCCTGTCCTCCAGGTTCTCCACAGGATCCACCAGCTGGTGTCTTTTCAGACGTGAAGCTGTCAGGTGAGGCTCCAGGTGAGTCTCACAGTAGGAGGCCAGACACACCAGGCAGGACTTCAGGGCCTTCAGTCTGGTTCCAGTGCAGACGTCACAGGGAACTTCTCCTGATTGGGTAGCTTGATGCTCTGAGCTGCTGCTGGTTTCACGTCTGAACTGATCCACCATCTCTCTGATGAAGGTGTTGACTCTGAGCTGAGGTCTGGTGTTAAAAGGCTCGTTGCACAGGGGACACTTGTACAGATGTTCACCATCCCAGTGTTGGGTGATGCAGGTCTTACAGAAGTTGTGTCCACATGGTGTGGTGACTGGATCAGTGAACACATCCAGACAGATGGAGCACAGAAACTGATCCTCAGACCTCAGGCTGCTGCCGGCAGACATGTCTGACTTCTGAGAACAAGAGTCAACGGGGAACAACTACAGATTAAAACAGAAGTAATCAGCACAGGTTATTATTACTGTTATTAAAATGTTTTGGTTTAACTTCAGGTGAGTTTATCTGATGGGTTTCAGCAGGAAAAGAGAGAAACGTCCTGTTTGAATCTGAGTTTAGTTTTCCTGCTGATTGTTGAAACAGTAAATATGACTAGTTTTACTCACCAATATTTGAGTCAGCTGTTGGAGAAGAAAAGATGAACTCGGTTTTATTCTCCTTCAGACAGAAACACACGTTGGTCTTGGTTGCAAATCAAAGTAACTTCTAAGTATGTTTCTTTTTCACTTCTGGTAAATGATGTAGAAACCTGTTGATCTGGTTCTGATTCACCTTTGGCAGGTATTTAACATTGCTCCTTCAGGTGGCTTTGATGAAACTTTCAAAATAAATGCAGACTTCATGTTAGTGTTTACGTCCAAACAGAAAATTAAATGTGCAGTTGGAGACCAATGAGGACCTATGGCCAACACAGAAATTTAAATATCGTCACAAGTAGCATTGCACCAAAGAACAACAGACAGATAAGATAAAAACAAACAAGATAAAAACAAACATAAAAAACATAAATCACTGTTATACAATATGTGCAAGCAATCAAAACAGACTTAAAACAATCTTTAAGCACTCAGGAGTAGGCACATTGATCAGAAACTATTGATCGTACCCTGAAAACAGTCAACGTCGCATGGATGTGCAGATTATGTCTATATTGGGTCCGTCGGTCCAAACCCCATCTGTCCTAACAAGGTCTTTGCACAGTGGGTAATGAATTGTTGAAGGTAAATAATGGAACGTAGGTAGTGAGCTTTAGTGAATTTTGCAGCTCATTCCAGTCATTGGAAGCAGCAAACTGAAATGAGGAGCGGCCAAAGGAGGTGCGAGCTTTAGAAATATCCATAGAAGTTAAGTTACTGGAACGTAAATTGCACTGGTTGTTGGAAGTGATGAGTAATGAGCGAAGATATGACGGTGTTCTACCGATGATTGTTTTAGATATAAATTGATACCAATGTAACAACCTGCAGGAATGGAGTGATGGCCAGAGAGTACAGAGAAGGTCAGAGGCAGCTGCATTGTGTCTTTGTGGATTTACAGAAAGCGTTTGTCAGGATGCTGAGAGAGGAACTGTGATGCATGAGGAGGTCTGGACTGGAGCATCACAGAACAATGCTAGAGTGGTACAGAACATGTATGAGAGCTGTGAGACAGCAGTGAGGTGTGCTGTAGGAGTGACAGAGGTGGAGGTGGGACTGCATCAGCAATCCCCTGCTTGTTCACTGCAGTAATGGACAGGATTAGGGTTTGGCTAGCTAGAAAAGTTGAGTTTTACTTTTTTTAATTGATGTCGGGCCAAAGGGGTTGGGTGCAGTGTGGAATAAGTGGTAGCCGAAGGCGAGGACCTTCAAGGTCTGATCCTTGGCTACAGATACTGGCTCTAGGCACGTGGAATGTCACCTCTCTGGTGGGGAAGGAGCCGGAGTTGGTGTGTGAGGTTGAGAGGTTCCAACTAGGCTCTGGCTCTGGAACCAGTTTCCTCGAGAGGGGTTGGACTCTCTACCACTCTGGAGTTGCTCCCACTGAGAGGCGCCAAGCAGGGGTGAGCATACTTGCCCCCCATCTTGGTGCCTGTATGTTGGGGTTTACCCCGGTGAGCGGGAGGGTAGCCTCCCTCCACGTTTGTGTGGTGGGACGGGTCCTGACTGTGGTTTGTGCTTATGCACCAAACTGCAGCTCAGACTACCCACCCTTTTTGGAGTCATTGGCAGGGGTACTGGAAAGCGCTTCTTCGAGTGACTCCCTCGTTTCTGCTGGGGGACTTCAATGCTCACGTGGGCAACGACAGTGAGACCTGGAGAGGTGTGGTTGGGAGAAACGGCCCCCCTGATCTGAATCCGAGTGGTGTTCTGTTATTGGACTTCTGTGCTCGTCATGGATTGTCCATAACGAACACCATGTTCAAGCATAAAGGCGTCCATATGTGCTCTTGGCACCAGGATACCTTAGGCCGCAGGTCGATGATCGATTCTGTTGTCATCTCATCTGATCTGCGGCCGCATGTCTTGTACACTTGGGTGAAGAGAAGGGCGCAGCTGTCAACTGACCACTACCTGGTGGTGAGTTGGCTTCGATGGTGGGGGAAGATGCCGGTCAGACCTGGCAGACCCAAACGTGTTGTGAGGGTCTGCTGGGAACGTCTGGCAGAGTCTCCTGTCAGAAGGAGCTTCAATTCCCACCTCCGACAGAACTTTGAACGCGTCCCGGGGGAGGCAGGGGACATTGAGTCCGAATGGGCCATGTGGACACCAGTGGTTAGGGATGCTGTCAAGCTGAAGAAGGAGTCCTATCGGGTCTTTTTGACCTGTAGAACTCCAGAGGCAGCAGATAGGTACCGGCAATCCAAGCGGAATGCGGCTTGGGTGGTTGCGGAGGCAAAAACCCAGGCGTGGGAGGAGTTTGGTGAGACCATGGAACAAGAATTCCGTACGGCTTCGAGGAGATTCTGGTCCACCATCCGGCGCCTCAGGAGGGGAAAGCAGTGCACTACCAACACTGTTTACAGTGGGGACGGTGTGGACCGATGGTCGAATACTTCGAAGACCTCCTCAATCCCACCGGCACGTCTTCCAGTGTGGAAGCAGAGTCTGAGGACTTTGAGTTGGGCTCTCCAATCTCTGGAGCCAAATAAACAGCGGAAGTGATGCCGTCAAGTCGGCGTGACTCTGAAGATGGCGACAGTGTGTCGCCGAAACCGTCAGTGATTTAAGGTAAATAAAACATCGTAATAATGTGTTAAAGCAAGAAAAACCAATGGAGATAGAAAATACACACAGGAAGAACATAACAAGAAGTTCTGGAGCCGAGGTCACTGAGGTGGTCAAAAAACTCCTCGGTGACAAGGCTCCGGGGGTGAATGAGATCCGCCCGGATTTCCTTAAGGCTTTGGATGTTGTAAGGCTGTGTTGGTTGACGCAGCTCTGCAATATTGCGTAGACATCAGGGGCAGTTCCACTGGATTGGCAGACCGGGGTGGTGGTCCCCCTATTTGAAAAGGGGGACCGCAGGGTGTGTTCCAATTACAGGGGGATCACACTCCTGAGCATCCCTGGTAATGTCTATTCAGGGGTTCTGGAGAGGAGGGTCCGTCGGATTGTTGAACCTCGGATACAGGAGGAGCAATGTGGTTTTCGTCCTGGCCGTGGAACACTGGACCAGCTCTATACCCTTGGGGGGGTCCTGGAGGGTGCGTGGGAGTTCTCCCAACCAATCTACATGTGTTTTGTGGATTTGGAGAAGGCGTTCGACCGTGTCCCTCGGGGGGCCCTGTGGGGGGTACTCTGGGAGTATGGGGTACCAGGCCCCTTGATACGGGCTGTTAGGTCCCTGTACGACCAGTGTCAGAGCTTGGTCCGCATTGCCGGCAGTAAGTCAGGCTTGTTTCTGGTGAGAGTTGGACTCCGCCAAGGCTGCCCTTTGTCACCGATTCTGTTCATAACTTTTATGGACAGGATTTCTAAGTGCAGTCAAGGTGGTGAGGGCATCTGTTTTGGTGGCCTGAGGATCAGGTCTCTGCTTTTTGCAGATGATGTGGTCCTGTTGGCTTCATCAGATCTTCAGCTTTCGCTGGAACAGTTCGCAGCTGAGTGTGAAGCAGCTGGGATGAGAATCAGCTCCTCTAAATCTGAGACCATGGTCTTGAGTCGGAAAAGGGTAGAATGCCTTCTCCAGGACAGGGACGAGGTCCTGCCCCAAGGGGCTTGTTCACAAGTGAGGGAAAGATGGAGCGTGAGATCGATAGGCGGATTGGTGCTGCATCTGCAGTGATGTGGGCGTTACACCGGTCTGTTGTGGTTGAACAGAGAGCTGAGCCGAAAGGCGAAGCTCTAGATTTACCGGTCGATCTACGTTCCTACCCTCACCTATGGTCACAAGCTTTTGGTAGTGACCGAAAGAACGAGATCACGGATACAAGCGGCCTAAATGAGTTTTCTTCGCAGGGTGTCTGGGCTCTCCCTTAGAGATAGGGTGAGAAGCTCGGTCATCCGGGAGGGGCTCGGGGTAGACCCACTGCTCCTCCACATCGAGAGGAGCCAGTTGAGGTGGCTCGGGCATCTGGTTAGGATGCCTCCTGGACGCCTCCCTGGTGAGGTTTTCTGGGCAGGTCCAACCGGGAGGAGACCCAAAGGAAGACCCAGGACACGCTGGAGGGACTATACCTCTCGGCTGGCCAGGGAACGCCTTGGGATTCCCCCGTAGGAGCTGGCCCAAGTGGCTGGAGAGAGGGAGGTCTGGGCCTCTCTGCTTAGGCTGCTGCCCCAGCGACCCGAATCTGGATAAACGGAAGAGAATGGATAGATGGATAATTGATGTCACAGAAACACATAATCTGTACTGACCTAATAAAAAAGGTTTAAACTGAAATACCTCCAGTAATTGTGTGATGGTGATGTGTTAGTTGGTCAAGTTCTGCATCAGAAAGTTTATAGAATAGAATAGACTTTATTAATCTTACAGTAGGGAAATTCACTCATTACAGCAGACCAAATACTTAGAGAAAAAGAAGAGAAGTAATAACAAAAGTACAGGTAGATACACATAACCAGTAAGCTATTATTGTAACCTTCAATCACTAAAAACAACGAATAAAAAGGAAGAATTGGGTTTCCAGAAATGTGCAGCATAAGGGACACAGACATACTAATGTACATTCGGAATTGCACAAGTATTGAACACATACTGAATATTACATGGATGTTGGTTTCCTGTCAGGACCTGGCAACTCCAACAGCCTTCAACCAGAACCCCTCCCGTGTCTGGGAGTTCTACCACTACCGCCGTGAGGTAATGCTGACGAAAAACCCGAACCCGGCTCACCTGGCCATCGCTGACTGTGAGGATCGCCTCAGCAAACAGGGACGTAAAGTCAGCATCATCACCCAGAACATCGATGAGCTCCACCGCCGCGCCGGATCCAAAAACATCCTGGAGATCCACGGTGAGATCATCGGTTCTGGTGATCTTAAGGTGAACGCCTTGAGGTTTGAGCTTTACATTTAGGGATTTTTTACACGTCTACATTTGTCAGTGATTGACAACAATGTTGATATTGAAGCAATATTTATGTTTTAACGGTCAGTTTTATTTAAAAAAAAAAATGCTTTTGACCTTTAATGCAAAAAAAAATTCCAGCCCTTAAATAGTGCAAAACCTTTTAAACTTTCACTTTAATTGCAATAAAAATCTGGGCTAGATTTCATTATGCAGAAAGATATACAAGCATTTTAAAAGTCATTTCATGCTATTTTAGAAAGCATGAGCATCAGATATTTATGTTGTGGTTTAAAAAACTAACTGCATTACACTATAATTGATGCAGCCCAAACAGCAAACTGTAATTTATAATAATTATAATACCATCCATCCATTTTCTTCCGCTTATCCGGAGTCGTGTCGCAGGGGCAGCAGCTTAAGGAGGGAAGCCCAGACTTCCCTCTCCCCAGCCACTTGGGCCAGCTCCTCCGGGGGAATCCCAAGGCATTCCCTGGCCAGCTTAGAGACATAGACTCTCCAGCGTGTCCTGGGTCTTCCTTTGGGTCTCCTCCCAGTTGGACGTGCCCAGTAAACCTCACCAGGGAGGCGTCCAGGAGGCATCCTAATCAGATGGCCGAGCCACCTCAACTGGCTCCTCTCGATGTGGAGGAGCAGCGGGTCTACTCCAAGCCCCTCCCGGATGACCGAGCTTCTCACCCTATCTCTAAAGCCGAGCGTACACTGTGTGACTTTTTCACTTTTTTGAGCCAATTTTCCCCTCGTGTGAGAATCTACGAGATCGGGGCGAGTTTTGTGCTGAGCGTCGTGTATACAGGGGGTTACGAGGGGCGATTAACACCACGTGACCAGCTACCGATCAGCAATCGTAAGCTCGCACAAATTTATGGCATGTTTGACATTTTGCTCGCCCCTCGTGGTACCAGAACCGCTCACGGCGCATGCGTCAACACGGCTCGCCAGCTATTTTTGTATCAACACACATCGTTTATTTTTATTTTTACACTTTTCTCCGCACATAATGACAAGGATTGTTATGAAAGTGTGTTTGTCGTGTTTGTCAAATTAAACTGATCCTAAAACATTATTTTACTTTCTTTCTTACGTCTTTCTCCTCCAACCCCCATAAACCCCTGCGTGTCCTCCTACGGCAAGCCTGAAGGACAACAGACATCAATAACGACACAATAGCCTCCAGGTCTTCCGGGTTTTTGGACATAAAGGTCCGACGTGTTGCTATGGTGTGAGCAGTCAGGTCGTATCCGAGGACCGGGTAGTATCGTGTGAGCACATGACTCGTGAGATTTTACTCTGAGAGGAAGTCGTACAGTTTGAGCTGAAGCTGAACGCTACGAGTGAAAAAGTCGCACAGCGTACGCCCGGCTTAAGGGAGAGCCCAGATCCCCATTTTGCTGCTTGTATCCGTGATCTCATTCTTTCAGTCACACCCAAAGCTCGTGACCATAGATAAGAGTTGGAACGTAGCTCAACCGGTAAATCGAGAGCTCTCTCTTCAAAGCGACATACCTGTACAACACCCACATGACTGCAGACGCAGCAGATTTATTGAAAAAACAAGTGCATGAGACCAAAAAATATTTTAGTAAAAGGAGTAAATGGTGTAAAAATGTTGGTGTATTATATATAACCTTATTAAAAACTGGTTTACATTTTGCAAGTTAATCCCACTCCCATTAACACAAAACTATTGTGTTTGTAACTGAAAAATGCTAAATACACAGCTCAAAAAAATAAAGGGAACACAAAAATCAGGCATCCTAGATCTGAATGAATGAAATATTCTTATTAAATACTTTGTTTTTTACATAGTTGAATGTGCTGACAACAAAATCACACAAAAAACATCAAAGGAAATCAGATTTATCATCTATGGAGTCTGGATTTGGAGTCACACTCAAAACTAAGGTGGAGAAACACACTACAGGCTGATCCAGCTTTGATGTAATGTCCTTAAAACAAGTCAGAATGAGGCTCAGTAGTGGGTGTGGCCTCCACGTGTCTGTATGACCTCCCTACAACGCCTGGGCATGCTCCTGATGAGGTGGTGGATGGTACCATAAGTGTTGTTTGTTAACAGAGTTGTTAAATGTTATAATTAAGTTAATGAAATAAAACATTAGTTTCTTTCCTTTTTAAATTCTTTTTTATGTATCGGATCGGGACTCGTTATCGGCAGATGCTCAAAATCAAATTACTCGGACTCAGGGCAAAAAAACCTGATCGGGACATCCCTACTCACAAGGGGTCTGAGGATCTCATCTCGGTACCTAATGGCAGTCAGGCCACCTTTGGTGAGCACATGGAGGGCTGTGCAGCCACCCCTCACCATTACTGACCCACTGCCAAACCGGTCATGCTGGAGGATGTTTCAGGCAGCAGAACGTTCTCCACGGCGTCTCCAGACTCTGTCACGTCTGTCATGTGCTCAGTGTGAACCTGCTTCATATGTGAAGAGCACAGGTCGCCAGTGGTGAATTTGCCAATCTTGGTGTTCTCTGGAAAATGCCAAACGTCCTGCACGGTGTTGGGCTGTAAGCACAACCCCCACCTGTGGACGTCGGGCCCTCATACCACTCTCATGGAGTCTGTTTCTGACTGTTTGAGCAGACACATGCACATTTGTGGCCCGCTGGAGGTCATGTTGCAGAGCTCTGGCAGTGCTCCTCCTGTTCCTCCTTGCATAAAGACGGAGGTAGCGGTCCTGCTGCTGGGTTTTTGCCCTCCTACGGCCTCCTCCACGTCTTCTGATGTACTGGCCTGTCTCCTGGTAGCGCCTCCATGCTCTAGACCAGGGGTGCCCAATCCTGGTCCTGGAGGGCCAGTATCCAGCATGTTACCAGCTCCGGTGGCCTAGTGGTAGAGTGTCTGCCCCGGGACTGGGAGATCAGGGTTCGATTCCCGGTCGGGTCATACCAAAGACTTTGAAAAAATGGGACCCAGTGCCTCCTCACTTGACACTCAGCACTAAGGGGTTGGATTGGGGGGTTAAACCACCAAATAGTTCCCGAGCGCGGCCACAGCTGCAGCTCACCGCTGCAGCTCACCGCTCCCCACCATGGGGATGGGTCAAATGCGGAGATGTAATTTCACCATTGTGTGATGATGACTTGGGACTTTAAGTTTAACTTTAGTTTTAACCCTGCTTCAACACACCTGATTTCAATCAGCAGGTGATTAACAGGCTTCTGCAGAGCCTGATGAGCTGTTGCACAGGTGATTCAACCACTAAATCAAATGTGTTGGAGCAGAGAAACCACTGCTGGATACCAGCCCTCCAGGACCAGGATTGGGCACCCATACTCTGGACACTATGCTGACAGACACAGCAAACCTTCTTGCCACAGCTCGCATTGATGTGCCATCCTGGATGAGCTGCACTATACTGAGCCACTTGTGTGGGTTGTAGACTTCGTCTCATGCTACCACTAGAGTGAAAGCACCGCCAGCATTCAAAAGGGCGATGGTGGCAGAGGAGTTAAGTGGACGCCCGGCAATCGGAAGGTCGCAGGTTTGCATCCCGCTCAGTCTGTCGCTGTTGTTGTGTCCTTGGGCAAGACACTTAACCCGACTTGCCTGTGTTGGTGGTGGTCAGAGGGGCCGATGGCGCAGAATGGCAGCCTCGCGTCTGTCAGACCGCCCCAGGGCGGCTGTGGCTACATAGTAGCTTACCATCATCAGCAGTGTGTGAATGTGAGAGTGAATGAATAATGGAAAGCGCTTTGAGTGCCTTGAAAAGCGCTTTATAAATCCAATCCATTAAAAGTGACCAAAACATCAGCCAGAAACCAGAGGAACTGAGAAGTGGTCGCACAGACCTCTACTGCCTAGGAAATGGTGCTCTGACTGCCATAAGGTATCCAGATGAAATCCTTGAACCCTTTGTCAGACCCTACGCTGATGCAGTAGGTCCTGGTTTTCTCCTAATGCACGACAATGCCCGGCCTCATGTGGCAAGAGTATGCAGGCAGTACCTGGAGGATGAAGGAATTGAAACAATTGAATGGCCTTCACGATCCCCTGACTTAAACCCAATAGAACATCTGTGGGACATTATGTTTGGGTCCATTAGGCGGCGCCAGGTTGCTCCTCAGACTGTACAAGAGCTCAGGGATGCCCTCACACAGATCTGGGAGGAAATGCCACAAGACACCATCCGTTGTCTCATTAGGAGCATGCCCCGACGTTGTCAAGCATGCACACAAGCTCGTGGGGCCACACAAGATACTGAAAAGCATTTTGAGTTGCAGAAATGAAGTGTTTGAAATAATGGACTAGCCTGCCACATCTTCATTTCACTCTGATTTTAGGGTGTCTACACAATTGAGCCCTCTGTAGGCTGAACACTTTTATTTCCATTAAAAGACTTGGCATCCTTTTGTTCCTAAGACATTGCCCTGTCGTTATTTGTATAGATATCCAACTTCATATTGAGATCTGATGTATCTAATGTGTTTCTTTAAAGTGTTCCTTTCATTTTTGTGAGCAGTGTATATATAACAAAGAAATAAAGATTTAAAGACCAAAAATAGTCATGGCCATTTAATAAATCTGAAAGGGGACATTAACGTGTTTGTTTGTTTTTTCCTTTTGTGTTTCTGTAAATGCAGGCAGCTTGTTTAGAACACGCTGCATGAGTTGTGGTCACGAAGAGGCCAATTACAACAGCCCCATTTGTGCCGCTCTGGAGGGCAAAGGGTAAGAGCTTCATCTGGTCTGGTTTGGGGAAATTTGACTGTTTTCCTCGGCAGAGTGGAAACATGTGGTAAGAGATATCGATCGAACTCATTTGAGCTGGAAATGCCAGAGAAAGCGTCCCGTTTCAGTCAGTCAGTCAAATGTCAGGCAGCTAAATAACACCTGATGACACAGAAGGAGAAATTAGACTCACATCAAATGTCACTCTGAAAGCCACTTTGTCCACTTACCTGGCATTTAGAATGAATGTTTGTGATAGACGACAACGGTTCTCTCCATCACAGCTGCAGAGTTAAACCGTGGAAGCCTCTGGTCAAATGTGCAGACAGGAGTTCACAAAAGCCTTTAATACTGTTTTCAAATGGAGTGTTAGTTATTTTCACCATCTCTAAGATCCTTTAACCCTGTTTGTGAAACACTCACGGCACCAGAGTGATGGCCGACTGTCTCCTCAGAGCTCCAGATCCAGAAGCACACGATGCCCAGATCCCCGTCGAGAAGCTTCCTCGGTACGATGACACACCCAGCTCTCTGATACCTCCCAGCTTCTGTCTGATGTTTGTTTTGACACGTGTGTGTGTGTGTGTGTGTGTGTGGGGGGGGGGGGGGTTCCAGGTGTGAACAGAGGGGTTGCCACGGCCTCCTGAGACCAGCTGTGGTTTGGTTTGGAGAGACTCTGGACGCGGACGTCCTCTCCAGTGCAGAGGGCGTGTTGGACAGCTGTGACCTGTGTCTCGTGGTACGTTTGCGTGGAAAACGCTGGAACGACACCAGTTTTTATTTGGATTCATATTATTATGAAACACTTTCCTATAATGATAATTCAGATCAGATGAATTGGAATCTTAAGTTTTTGATGGTTGTGGGTTTTTGAGATTCGGGCATTAGAAGGCAAGGCAGCTTTATTTATATAACACATTTCATACACAGAAACATCAATGTGCTTTCTAGGTGCACGATCAGCAAGAACATAAAACATTAACATCAACGTGACAACATAAAGCAGCAGATTTTAAAATCAAATTTAAAAATACACAAATAAAATTGGATGTAAGAATAAAATAAAAGGACAAAGTTAAAGGGCGAGCAGATACAGTGCAGAAGGTGCAGCATCAGAAGCAATCATTCAAAGGCAGTTTTGATTTAAAAGTTTCTAGAGTTGGGGCTCATCTGAGGTCATGAGGAAGCTGATTCCATCTGTGTGCAGCATAGTAGCTAAAAGCAGCTTCACCCTGTTTGGTTCTGACCCGGTTCTACCAGCTGACTGCTTCCTAAGGATCTCAGAGCCCTGCTGGGTGGAGATACTGGAAGGAGATCTGACAGGTATTTTGGCCCCATGCCACTGAGTGATTTATAAACTAGTAGAAGCACTTTGGAATGGATTCTGTAGTTTACTGGTAACCAGTGTAGAGATGTAAGAACAGGAGTGATGTGCTCGGTTCTCTGGGTTCTTGTTAGACGACCAATCATAGATCAAAAAGAATAAATGAATGAATCTTTTCAGGATGACTTTTTCTTTACAGTGTGATTATTTTAATGAATAATATAAAACAGGCTATTACCATCCAGCAGAACACACGTAGAGGACACAGTCCTGCAGGTTTGTGAGTAAAGTGCTGTTCCTGATAAACGAGTCGTCTACGAAGACCAGAAATAAATTCTTGACATCTACAAATTCAGGTTTAAAGGAATCAGTTTGAGTCTCTTTAAAATCTCTGTTTTAGGATCAGAGCAGCAGCTGGTTACCTTCAGAAAAAATCTGACTTTTTGTTTGTTTTGAAGTTCTAACTCAGCGTAATGTTTAATTTAAACTCCCTGCAG
>SSNS01000177.1:722259-759759 GCA_006937985.1 Aphyosemion australe | reverse complement strand
TTTATAAACTAGTAGAAGCACTTTGAAATGGATTCTGTAGTTTACTGGTAACCAGTGTAGAGATTTAAGAACAGGAACTTATTACGTAATTGGTCTGCATGGTGGCACCACCGATGGTAGCACTGTTGCCTCGCAGGTTAAATTCCAGGCTGCAGCTTTTCTACATGGAGTTGGCGTGTTCTCCAAATGCTTTGGTTGGTTTTCTCCAGGTAGTCCAGTTTCCTCCCACGGACCTAAAACAAGCATGTCAGGTTATTTCACTACATTGCAAAATCTACAATAGTATGTTTTTTTGTAGTTAAAATCATTTGCTAAATATATAAATCTGATAAATAACCACAGAGAGAAATGACTAAATGCATTTTATTTCTGATGAATCTTTTCCTGAAGAAAAAATTCATGGAGTTTGTAAATGTTCAGATTCATCATCAGAACTGCTTTTAGTTTTAAAGCTTCCTGCTTGTTGATATTAAAGGTTGAATATGGAACACGGACACTCTGGAGACATCTAGTGTCCAGAGGTGGTATTGCAACAACAGAACAAATTTTCCAGCCGTCGTGGTGTTGGTTCACTACTGACACGTGAAGTGAGCAGCCAGCACCATGTCCAGTGACGAATCATACAGGGTAAGGACTCATTTCTACTAATAAGTTTATTTTACAACACTATTTACCGTTAGAACATCTTCTGGGCTCAGAATCAGCTGCTTGACTTGTCGAGTCCGCCATTTTACAGTCCCAGCCTCACCGTGCCGAGTAGACTTTTTACCACAACGGTGCCCTCTAGTGGCTGGCAGATGTAAACATAAACCCAGTGTCGTGCCCGTCAAAATAAAATTTTGATTATTTATTTTTTAAATATAGCTTTTAAAGGAAAAACTGTACATTCATTCTGCACACCTCTAAATGCCCCTTGGAGGTATTATTATTTAAAAATATAGTTTTTATTAAAATGTTCCACCTTCTACCTTTAAGCATAAAAATAGACAGAATCCAGCTGAAAATAGCAGCTCATCATGTGGAAATCACATCTAAAGAGGAAGCATGTGACTGTTTAAGCTCTCTAATGTCCAGACTGAACAGAGTTGTTGTTTTAATAAACAACAACAACATAAATACATGACAAAGCGTCCTGTTTTTGTGTTGTGGTGGTAAATTTAGGTTCTGAGAGGAGTGTGTCAGACAGAATGTAGGTTTTCAGGCAAAACTCAGATTGTTTGTGACACTTCTCTGTGTAGCAGCAAGCCCCCCCAACACACACACACACACACACGTCTCAGTGTGAGCTCCATCCACGCTCAGGCTCAGCCAGCAGACACGATCAGGATCCGGCTAACGTTGAGGTGATATTCATGCTAGCTGGAAGAAACCTCCCACTCCTCCAGACCTTCTCCCTCTGCTTTTACCTGACTACCTCTGGCAGCGCTGTGTTCCTCTCATCTGTACATCTGCCATGTGCACACAGCGAGCTACGCCTCCATCACCTGCTCATTAGAGAGAGGATGATGGTCCGATGGTCCCCCATGACTCTGCTCCAAAAATAACAGAGCCAATTTCCCGCCTGTTAGGCGGCGATTTCACACCAATCTGGGATGTACTGCCCAGCTCGGCCTGTCAGAGACAGTCAGAAATAAGTGCAGAAGTAAAGCAAAGCAAGGAAAGGAGAGATGTGGCTCGGAATGAAACGAGTTCTTCTATTAGAGCGCCACATTTAGCTTTTAATCTCTTGTAATATCTGCAGCTTTGAAGTATTTAGAGTTAGGTTTGGTCCCTGAGGCTGAAAAGAGAAGAGTTCTCCGTTCTCCATAAAATATGTGACTTAAATAAAACGAGTGGGGGGGGGGGGGGGTGTTAGGATTGGAGCATTTCAAGCATTTAGCTGACAACACAAACTTGATTGGTACAAATTAACATTGTTTAGCATGGGCCGACGGTGGCAGAGGAGGTAAGCGTCCGTCCCCGGTAACCAGATGGTTGCAGGTTTGAGTCCTACTCAGCCGGTTGCGGTCTTTGTGTCCTTGAGCAAGACACTTCACCCACCTTGCCTCCTGGTGGTGGTCAGAGGGACCAGTGGTGCCTGTGCTCAGCAGCCTCGCCTCTGTCAGTGCGTCCCAGGGCAGCTGTGGCTACATTGAAGCTCATCAACACCAGCGTGTGAATGGATGAATGATTCACTGTAGTGTAAAGCGCTTTGGAGTCCTCTGACTCTGAAAGGCACTACACAAGTGGGGGTCATTATCATTTAGCTGGTCCTTCGTTGACCCACTGCTGCCTCCTGCTGGTCAGGCATCCCAGAAGCAACTCTCCTGGAGGCACCCTGACTAAATCCCCCCAACCACCCCAGCTGGCTCCTCTATAACTGGAGGAGCAGCAGCTGTACTCTGAGTCTCTCAGGGATGTCCGAGCTCCTTAGGCTGAGCCCAGCCACCCTAGAGGAAACTCATTTCTATTGCTTAGATCCATGATCTTCGGTCGTGACCCAAAGCTCACGACCGCAGGTGAGGGTTGAAGGGACGACGATCAACCAGTAAAGTTAGAGATTTGCTTTCTGGCTTAGCTCCTTCTTTACAGCATGCTGACCCGATCTGCCTGTCCATCTCGCATCTTTCATCACTCCTGAACATGACCCAGAGATGTAGGACTTCCACCCCCGGCTGGGAGTCATCAATCCACCCTTTATTGGTCAAGATTTAGGCGTTTGGTTTGGAGGTGCTGATCCTCATCCCAGTGGCTTTATACTCAGCTGGGAAAAGATCATTTTTAAGGATGTGTGAGTTATTTTTATAAAGTCATTAGGTTTTAATTTATTATTATAATATAATTTATATACATTATGTCAGGATCTGCTCCTTCTCCCTCAGATGTGTTGTCCTGTCTCCCCTCGTTAAGTGTTTATTGGACTCACCTGCCCCTTGTTATCCTACCCACCTGATTCCTGATTGCCCTCATGTATTTAAACCCTCTGTTTGTCCTGGTCTGTGTCAGATCCTCGTCTTGTCTACCTGTTGTATCACCACCTACCATTATTCATATTAAACAGTTCTTTAGTCTGCCTCCTGTTTACCTACATTTTGGGTCCTACAACAACCTGACACATTATTAATTTAAATCAAAGCTGAATACCCATTTTTATGAACTGTGTTTTAAATCTGTGTCAGGGATTGGCTAGTTTCATTTTTAATGTTTTTATTTGGTTGCGTTTTATTCATTTTCAGTGGACTTTATGTGTCATGTTTTTATCTGTGTCTGTGAAGCACTTTGGTGGCATGTAAGTGTCTGTAAAGCGCTATATAAATAAAGTTCGAGAACTGCATCTGCAGGATGACGCTCCAGACCTGTAGGATCTACCAAGTCCCTGCACATTTAGAGAACTCCATCCACTGATGTGGTCCTTTAGCCTCGTGGTTCTTAGCCAGAATGAATAGATAAACTACTGGAGATGAGTTGGTGCCTGACGCGTCGGACAAATAAAAAGCAGGACTCAACAGAATAATGTCAGACACAAAGATGGGATCACTCTTGAGGTCTGAATTTGGATCTGAGTGCAGCAGCTTCTTCTCCAGACGGTGGGTTGAGTCTGTTCGTTTCTCAGATGCCCTCCGGGGGATCGTGAGTGGCTTGTGAAGAAGGAGTAGAAGAAGAGGAGAGGTTCATGACAGCTCTGCTTGGACTTCCACTGCAAACCTGCACCCAATTATAGTCAAAAATAGATGTAGGGAACTGATTCGTTCATTTGAACACTCAGAAAAAAGAGATTTTCCAAGTCTGTTTGTAGAAGTTTAAAACAAGGAATTCCTGGCCTCAGAAAAGTCAAATACAGGAACAGAAGTTGATCAGCGAGGTGTTTTTCAAATTAGCAGACCGCAAATGTCCGTTCCACTTGTAGGATGTCCTCAGTCAGCAGACTGTTGCAGCAGTATGATGCCAGTGACCTAAATTCTCAACATAATGAGTTTATTTCTGTGCATTTAGAGCCTCTTACTGCTAATAAACAACACTTAAATCTCTGAGCTGGTCTGTAAAAACTCAGAAGATCTGGGGAGGAAGCCAGTTTGAAAGAAGCAGGTAAAGGTGTTAAATCATGCTGGAGTTGGTTGGACATTCAGCAAATGGTGCTCATGTTAAGATTTTCAGATTTACGTAAATATTTTATGTTGTCTTGTTTTCCCGAAGCTTCTGCTCATTTGAAAACTAAGGTTTTAGTCACTCAGATCTTCAGAACTGAAGCTTTGAAGCTCCTGCATGAATCAAAGAGACCAGCTGGTGTCAAATTTCCCTGCTTTAGGTGTTAATTCCATTTTAATACCTTGTATATCCTCAACATTCCCTTTCATGGTGTTCACAGCTGATTACAGAGTGTTCTTGTGTTATAAAGGCTATCTGGCCCTTGTACAACCAAAGCAAGTTGCAGGAGAGGATCTCAAGAGCTGAGAGGAGAGCATCTGGTCTGGTCTCTGCTTCTGAAGGCGTCAAACCACCAGCTTCATGGAGCACTGGGGTGGGTCAAAGCTGAGCATAAGAGTCATGACGACATGAATACTTCCTCCAAGCTGGGATGGAGCAACAAGCTGGAGCTTCATCTAGTCCAGTCTATTGTGGTGAACACTCAGCTGGTCCGTCTCACCCTCACCTAACAAGATCCTGGATAAAAGCCTCTGATCTTCCTCCAGGGGGCTCTCAGAGAAAAGTCAAGGAGCTCCATCAGATTAGAGATAACTGGAGTATGGCTGCCACTCCGCCTCATCAAAATGATTCAGCTGAGGTGGTTTGGAGATGCCTCATGGTTTCCATCAACTGGGAGGAGACCCAGAACTCTCTAATGGGATTTTACATCCTCTCTGGTAGGGAGACACATCCCCCAGGAGGAGCTGGAAGGATGTCGCTGTCTACTGTAACTTTCCCACCAGCATTTCAGACCCACGAGGACCCGAGGAAACCTCCAAAGACCTCTGATTTTGACATAAACTTCCAATTTTGTGCTAATATGTGACACTAAAGAATCCAAAGCTGATGAAATCCCTCTAGAGTGGAGTAAATATCCAACCTCTGTCATTCAGGCGGAGATGGAAACCAGAGTTTCTCAGAGCAACGAGGAGAAGAGTTACAGCATCTTCTGCTCCTCTCAGCCGAGGCCGGACCAAGGCTGCGGTAAACATCTACGTCAGCCGCCGCCCCTCTCCACACCAGTTTGATGAACCATGAACCCACACGTGACCTCTAATGGACGAGGGTTTGAGTTTCTGTGCGTCTGCGTCAGAAACAGTCTCTGGTTGCCAGAAGTCTGTCAGCTTTACTTGGTGCAAACATTTGCTAATATTTTACAAGTATTTGTTCAGAATTATCACCTCCATGTTTGACTTTCTGTATTTCTGTAGCTGGAATGGAGAAAATATAAAGACAGAGACGTTTGTTCCTATTTTCATCCTTTTTAAAAGCAAAAACCTGATAAACCAACTAAATTATCCATGAGTGAAGATTTTATCTCCACAGATCCTCATGCAGCCTACAGAAACTACAATTAGCAAACATGTTTCCTGCAAACTGGAGCATCATCTTTTATTAATTCATTTGGCAAATAGTAAAGGTGAATGAGCCAATATATATATTTATATATATACTTGAATCTAAGTGGCATCGCGTATGTTTAGAAAAAGAGTCATAATTTAGAAAAAGTGCTGTATTTCTCATTCATACAAGGTGCTATCTGTTCCTATTTCCCCATAGCTCAGAGCTTCCTTTAAACCTTCACAATAAGGGCGTCCTTATACAGGTCTCACATACAGACGTAAACATCCGAAGATCATGAAGTAGTTTATTAATCCCACTGGCTGATAAAACTCAGAGAACAGGATCAACAAGCAAATTTTATAAGCTTCAGATGTTTTGAGGCATGTGGGTGTGTTTTAGACTCTTATTGTGAAGGCTTAAAGGAAGTTCTGAGTTCCTCTGTGGATGGTGCTGCAGAATTTTCAACAGATGGTGCCTCGTATCAACAAAACGTGTCATCATTTAAAGTTTAGTCTATTAAAACACAAAAACAACCCTAGTTTAAAATAATAATAATAAATGACCCGCGCTTGTAGCACCTTTCAGAGTCCATGTTCATAATAAACATAATAAATTCAGTCAACTTCAGGAGCTCAGAGAGATTTCAGAATATTATAGAAATAAAATACTTTCAGCATAATTTTAAGTTTTCTCAACATTGTGAGTTTAATCCCTTCTTATATTCTCTGACAAAAGGGTTCAAAATAACCAGGATCTATGCTTTTTTGAATGAATGAATGAATTATGTCTTAAAAACACAACTTGCTGGATTCCAGATGATTGAGATGCTTCATTAGTTTGTTGTTATTATAACACTAAATAACGTCTTTTATGAGTTCAGTTACAAACTTTCCTTTCTGGCACATCCTGGATGCGCACACGTCTCCTGAAAATCATCTTTTAGCCAAAAAGAACCCTCCTTCTTCTGAGAGTCCACACCAGAGGACCTGGTGGTGAGTAGACCCAAAACACAAATGTTTGTCGACTAAAATAAAACAACGAGGCAGAGGAGTGAAGCCTGGTGAATTACAGCTGATCAGGTGAGTGGCTGAGACAGCCAGAGCTGCCCTCGAGAACACCCAGGGATTTTTGTTATTGGCTGCAGTGTGGGGGAGTTCCTGCTAATGTGTTGCTGGGGGAACTGAAATGTGTTGCAAGGAAGCACTCCTACTGTATGCACATCTTCCACTATTAAAGGGACACCTGCACACCTGTGCACACAGTTATTTGTCTCCAAAATGTCAGTGGCTCCAGGAAATAACAGTTATTACAGCTTTTTGAGAAGAGCCAAACATTTCTGAGCTTGTTGGATCAGCGGTTAGGGGAACTCAGAGCTCCACTGCAGTAAAGCTTTAGTTTTACAGGAGTGTTGGATACTAGAGTTACAGGAGAGGAAAAATAATATTTAAAAAAGCAAAGCCAACTTTATTTATAAAGCATTTTTAAACAGCAAAACTGGCCAAAGTGCTAACAACTCAGAACAATTAGAAGTCAAGGCATATAGGACAACAGTATGTTCAATGAAACTGGATGGAATGGAAACAGATCAAAAAAATAAATTAAAGAAGTACAACTAGGAAATCATAAAATCATAAAAGCGCTCGCGCCAAGATTCCAACAAAATAGGTGAGTTTTAAGAAGATTTAAAAACGGACAATGAAGAAGTCTGTCTGATCTGTAGTGGCAGTGAGTTCCATAACTTGGGGACCACCCTGAGTTTACTCTTTGTCCCAGGAACATCTTTGAGCAGCTGGTGACCGCATAGGAGAGTGGACGTGCAAAACGTCAGCCAAATAGGGAGAAGCAGGACCATGCAAAGGTTTAAACACAAATAAAATGATTTGGAGCAGGAGATCGATAGGCGGATTGGTGCTGCGTCTGCAGTGATGCGGGCGTTGTACCGGTCTGTCGCGGTGAAGAGAGAGCTGAGCCCTAGAGATAGGGTGAGAAGCTCGGTCATTCGGGAGGAGCTTGGAGCTTTCACCACTGCACTGATCTGCTTGTCTAATATAAACGCATCAGCATGTGGCAACAGGTAAAGAGAAAAAGCAAAGGGCCAAGAACTGAGCCCTGTGGAACTCCACATGAAAGAGGCACAGAAGAAGATTTAAAACTCTCTAGGTGTGACTTTATATGCATTTCTATGGCAGGCAACAGATATAAACAATAATTTATCAAAAAAATGATAAAAAGTTCCCCATAAGATGCCAGCTCATTTATAAAACTGAGTTGAAACATAATGAGTTTTTCTTTCAAGTTTAGTCTTTTTTTGTTCCACACCGCAACACAAATCTAAAGGTCCCATTGACGGTTCGATGAACATTTCTCGTATAAATCAGCAACAACAAAAGTGAAGACTGTTTCCTCTTCAGATGTATTTGCGTGCAGACGTCCACGTATCCATGTTTTCTATCAGCGTTGGTTTAACTGAATTAAGATGACTGAGGCCGGTGCTCTTCCCAATCGCCCCAGATTGGGCTTTTGGAGTGAAAATCCTCCAGGGAAGCACTAATCCCCGACTGTCGGGAGCAATTTTTATTCCGTAAGCAACGCTTTCTCTCTCCATCTCTATTTCCCCTCTCTTGCTTGCTTCCTCTCATGCTCCATGGCTCTATTTATAGCCCTCTTAAGCTGCTCTGCGTTTCACTGTTTACATTTAGAAGCACCCCCCCATCCACCTTCTCATCTCCCTCTCACTTCTCCTCCTTTTTGTTCCTCTGCAAAAGAATTAAAAGCAGGAATTCTCCAGACGCCGGCCTGCTCACACGAGGTAAGGGCCGACGGATAGAGAGATTACACAGAAGAGGAGGAGGGTCGGACGGATCGGAGGAGGTGGAGGAAAGACAAAGAGGAGTGAGATGTGAAGTGACAACCAGATCTGAACGAGTATTCCAGGAGGTCAGGCGAGCTGTCGGTATCTGAGAAGACAGACTGGAGGAGGAGGAGGATGGAGAGAGGGAGGCAGCAAGTGTGAGAGTTTAGAGGTGCAAACCAAACCCGAATGAGGAGAAACAAAATGACATGTTTTATTCTGCTCTTGGAAGATTTTAAAAGCCACATTTTAGGCATTTTTGGACATTAATAAAAAAGGTTAAAATGGATTAATGATGATAAAAGAGATCCTAGAATTTAAAACCACATTTACCTTGTTGTTTAATAAAGGCAGCCCAGGGTGTCTAGCGTACGAAAAGTCTGTTATCTACTTTGTAAATTAGCAGTGTTGTAATGGCCACGGAGGAAAGCTGGATTAACGCTCCATAAGCTTAGACACGCCACCTTAAATTAGCATATCCTAGCCCACTTCAGCGTTAGCGATACATAAACACTGGTCACCGTAACCACAGAAAAACGCTAGCTTGAGCTACCGCTAACTCTAACCTGAGATACTGCTAATGCTACCCAGCGCTACTGCTAGCCTGAGCTGCTAATGTCCTCGTTGGACGAGAGGAAAACAACAAAGGAGAATGTTGGAGCACCACTCATTCCAGAACGTATGGGGAATATCCAGACAATGAATGAATGCCAGATAGATTGTTGATAGCTTGTGGTCCTTTTCACTTTGACCCCTGCTCGTCCACACTGTTACACCTTTGTTGCTTCAGCTGTGTAAAGTCCAGGCGTGTTAGTCAGATAATTGTAGATACCCCCGTACTAGTCGTCCCCACAGCTCATTAGCTATTTCAAATGGATCTGAAAGCTTTGTGCTAAACACCGTTAGCTTTGAGATCTAAAGTAGTAATATCTAAAGGCAAGGCAGCTTTATTTGTGTAGCACATTTTATACACAGAGGTAATTCAATGTGTTTTCATTAGCATTAACATTAAAAATTCTGGCTGGAATATGGGAGAGTCAGGCTTTAGGTTAAGCTCGACTCTCCCATATTCCTCATCGGATGAGAAACGAAACGTCTTCAAGAAACCAAAGAAGTCCAGTTGCCTTCATTCAAACCCTTTTGGATTAATAATCTTACATAAACGTTCCATTAAAGTAGAAACCTTATTGCCTCAAGTTAATGGAAATTCTTTTATTGTCCTCATGTGGGCAATTTAAAAAGCAGCAAAGTAGATTCACAAAAAGCAGTAGCCTACAGTGAATAAGAAATATATGTAAAATATTTTAAAAAATCACCACATTTAAGAATAATATGTAGTATAATCATTTATCATAGCGTATAGAAAATCTCTATGTGTTATAGTGTACATTTTCAGGACTATTTTACATGAATTTCAATTCAGCTACATTTTGTATACTAAGCCTGACGTTGCAACTGAACATGCCGGTTACTGTGCAAAACTCATTTAGGCATTTGATGACAAGTTTCAAGTTGTGAAAATACACAAAAGGAGCTGGCCGTGCTTGCTGTGCTGTCTAATGTGCAACCATCTGATGTGCCAGACAACGTCTAAATGGAAGCAAAACAACAACGATCCCAAAGCTTCGTGCAACAGCCTCTCTTCTCTGATCGGCTTCTACAAACCGTGCGCTCATTCTGAGGATTTTCCCATCCTGAAAATCTTGCCCTGAGGTTTGCGTCTGGAACAGTTCTTTTTAAAGCTGACTCTTGCTGCTCAAGACTGATGGACCCAAACTTGGAGAACTAGCTTGGAGTAGCGTCATCATCACTGCCAGCTGACATCAGATGCCTTGTCAAAGACACAGTTCCAGTTATTGCGTTATGTGAGTCTGACGAGCAGAAATGCAGCAATCAGGAGGCTTAAAAACACTGCAGTTAGCCTATATAATGTCTTTTTTTTTTTGCATCGCTAGATATGTGTTCATAGCAGTATGGCTCTTGGAAAATGTAAATGGCCTTTCATGTGAAAAAGATTCCCCATCCATCCTGGAAGGCCTGGAAAAGGAGCACAAACACACTCAGGGGAAATAAAACCTGCAGGTTTATGAACCGAGAGAGTGATTACCTGATTACAACAGAGATGAAATTCCGCTATATATTTGAGTAAATGTGTGTATTTTTAATTGGACTCAGAGTAATTAGGTATGCACTGTTGTAACTGCAACAAATTGCAAGAAATGTGCAACTTTTCTTGTTCAGTTGAGTCCAAAAGCTTTTTCACATTGAAAGTGAATTGAAGCAGATATGATGGGTTTTTTCAGGAATCCGTGGGGTTCATGAAGGCATCACTAACACCTTTTAAAGCTTGATTGTTAAAGGGGTGGAACACTTGCTTAATCAGTACATTTGCAGTGGTCTCTAGTAGGAATGAATGCCTTGTAAGTCGTTCTCGAGGGGAAAAAATATACCGGCGCACCATTTCTCTGACCTAATGGTGCGTTCCAGTTGTCCTCGGAACTCGGATTTTCCGACCAGGAAATGACGTAACAAGCTCATTTTGATTCCAACTCGGAAAAACCACATAAAACCAGAAAAAAACATTTAAAAAAATCAAACGTCAAAATGTAAACACCAGGAACAGTTAAAAATCCATAAACACCGGTCAATTTCAGCGGCAATGCTGATGTTTTCAGCAACGTAACTGTTGATAACAAGAATAAACAACAACTCAGTGCTGTTAAAGGTGTCCTAGAATGCAATTAATCAACAATTTAAAACAGAGCTTTGAGCCTCCAAAAAGCATAAGAACATTTTTTTTGGCTTTCATCTGTCCCAGGAGCCCTGATACAGGCCATTCTAAACCCCCTTACTCAGGCCTTCAGTGAAAAGAGCTGTTGACCCCTCCCACTCGGCCAGGACATGCTGATTGGTTGGTTTCCCCAGAAGGCCTCAGACACATGCAGGTTTGAGGAGGCGTGGCGTGTTAAGGAAGGCTTTCTCAGAACAGGAGGTTTTCTCTCACCTTTTTCAACTTTCTAATTTACATAAAAAGTAGGTCAAACACGGCTTTGACTTTTTGCCATGCTACTGTTGACCACCCAAGCTGTCTTATTCAACAACAAGGAAAATGTTGGTTTACATTCTAGGTCCTCTTTAAACAACAAAATGAAAGAAAGCAGAACATATAAATGATGAAAAAAATAAAGACGACAACAACTTACTGGTAGCACTGGGCGCAGCCATCTTTAAAATGGTGATCTTGGGGTCCTCTGAAACGTACGAGCTCGGAATGCCGAGTTTATTGCGTCATTTCCGGTTAACTTATCTCGGAAAACCGAGTTCAGAGGACAACTGGAACGCACCATAAATGTTGCCCACATCACAGCTGAGCTTCAGACGGCAGGTTTTAGAGCCTTACTTCCTGATATGTGGACATCTCTCCTCTGATTGGCTAACAGCAACACGACTCTACCACTGACTCTGTTTGCTCTGCAACGTTGATGTTTTATCTCCACCAATAACACAAGCCTGGAGGAGTTCTGCTGTGTGGTGGAGTTGCTAATGCTAACGGTTAGCTTCTACTAGCCCAGACGTTCTCTGCTGTTTCCTGGATGCTAAACCAACAACAGCCTTCCCCGTCGTGAGTCGAGATGGGTGAGTCCATGAATGTTCAGTGACAGTGTGACGTAGATCTGTCAGGATTTTCTAATCCTAGAGTTTCACCTAGAGTCTATTTTCTATCAGAAGCTAATGCAGGAGATAGGTGGAGGAGACTATTTTCATGTTCAACCTGCAGGAAACACTCAGAGTGACCCATTAGAATCAGAAATAATCATTAAAAATGTTTTTTCAGTGAAGCACACCTTTAACGTGAAGCTCATTTTAAGGTCTGAAAGTATTTTCCATGCACATGGACCAGCATTTGATGTGAAAATACTAAACATTACCTCTTTTTTCCATTAGATTAATTCAGTTCATTTGAATTCATGTAAAATAGTCCCGAAAAGGTGGAGCTATAAATAGGAATTCCCCCAGGATGTTCACCAGTTTAAACCGCTTTCATCATCCCAGTTGGTTGTCGGAGAGTTTTTTTTTCCCTCTGTGGAGGTCAGGTTGCCCTCTTTAGCTGAGGAGCAGCACTTTAAGGCAGCAGCTAACATTTACCTCATTATGTAAATGTTAATCATTAGTTGTAGCACAGACCCTGGGGCTTTAGAGATGCTCAGACTTAACTAAGGCTTGCAAAGCAGCAAGCTGCATTAACAATTCTAATTCATAAACAAACAGAGTTTATGGATTGTGAGGATCTAAACTGTCCTGCGTGCCGTAAAGCAGCAGCGATGTAAACTAGTTATGTCGTTTTGTGTGATGGAGCAGCCTGGCTCCTCTGTGTAATCTCCTCTCAGCCGAGGCACGTTTCCACTTGTTTCCTGCCTGGTGTCAATAACACCATCAGACTCACAGCTGCTCTACCTGAGAGTGTTCCTGCATCAGCACCAATCTCTCTCCCTTGGTGTTGGTTTGGTATTTATTTAATTTTTAAAAAAATAATAAATTAAAGACAGATTCTTTTTCTCAATCAGCACCTTTTTAAATTAGACATTTTTGATTCTTCAGCGTTTTTGCTGTTTAGATAAATAATGCAGACATTAATCTGTAATTCTGGTTAAAAATCTGAAGGTTTGACATCAAGATGAGCTGGAATCCTCTCTGAAACCTTTAACCCTTTAAAGCATTGAATGTGAAACAATAACAGAAAATAAAGTGAGTCGTGACAGATGGCTGCTCATACTGATCCAGGTTCTGTTGGAGGTTTCTTCCTGTTAAAGGGGAGTTTTCCTTTCCACTGTCGCTACATGCTTGCTCAGTATGAGGATTGCAGTAAAGTCTCTGACACAACAAGTCAGTGACTCGATGCAACCTGCTGGGTTTCCTTAGGAAACTTTTAACTAATAATGAACTGAACTTAATTGGACTCTTGTGATTTGGTGCTATACAAATAAACTGAATTGAATTGAAAATGGTAGTACAAAAACTATATAAGAATCTGTTTTAATTTATTATGCAATTCTATGACAAAATAACAATAACAAATAAAATTGGCCCTTGCTATCCGAGGTCCTCCACCAGGGGGCAGTAGTCATGTATGGGACTGGATTCCAAACAGGAGTTCTCAGGTGAAGTTAGATACACACCTCATGTGGGACTACTGCAGACTCAGAGAATGGTGGTGGAGGCCATATTCCCCAGTGCTGCCAGTAGATCACACTGGGATTGAGGTTGTAATGGTAAAAATGGTTATTCCCTGTGTTGTAACTGCCTTCTGTAATTTTGTACATAACATGTCTATAGCTGAAACATTTTGAAACTAACTTTTGCTGCCTCTTGGCCAGGACTCCCTTGAAAATGAGGTTTTTAATCTCAATGGGACCTTCCTGGTTAAATAAAGAATAAATAAAATTAAAAAAAAGAAAAAAAATTATGTAGTCCCTTCTAGTGTTCTACAACCCCCCAAGGTGCTTTACAACACACTTGTCATTCACACGCAGGTGGTGATGAGCTTCAGTGTAGCCACAGCTGCCAGAAGCAAGGCTCCAGAGCAATGGCACCACTGGTCCCTCCAGCAACCACCGGCAGACAAAAAGGGTGAAGTGTCTTGCTCAAGAGATACAACAACAATGAAAGACTGAGCGGGGCTCAAACCTGCAACCCTCCAGTCACAGGGAGGGCACTTAACTCCTCTGCCACGTCTCTCCTAATTGGTGTAAATAGGTGAACACTTTGTTGCTGCTTCGTCGGTGTGGAGCAGTTGGGAAAACACACATCAGTGAGGGAACCGACGGCAATACAGATGTGACATCAGAGCGCAAAAAAGCGTAGTGGCAAACAAACGCTCGTCCTGATATGTTTTGTGATTTTGTGCACAAATTGTTAAACTTTGACTTTCATTTCTCAATTTAAAGGGAGACTATGCAGTTTTGGCCTGTTTTTTGCACCCCCTAGTGTCCGTTTGTAGAACCAAAAGCAAAACGTATCTCCTGGCTGTGCGTTGGTCTTTTTCACACCTTAATCTAACAGCTGAAACGTCTCCTCAGCCTTCATTAGTGTCTACAGGAGCGGTTCATCACTAAATCAAACACATCAGCTGTGTTCATGATCTAAAACATGCAGGAAACATGCTGGAAGCAGACTGCAGCACCAGGCATGTCAGCTCCACTTTACTAAGTCCAACAGGGACCGGACCGCCACTCTGAAGGTGCAAGTGTGGTATTCTGGCCACAGAGGGCGGTGGGGGTCTGAGTGACATTTCATTAACCCTGTAAAGGGTCATTTTAGCACAAACTGGCTCAAGAACATGATTTAAACATAGGAAAAAGTTTCAAAGTATCCCTTTAAGATGATCTTAGTTTAAAACTCTGACTTTTAGGTTTGGTTGGTTAAGTGCACACTTTAAAAATGTTTCTTTTTAACTACATTTTATGGAAATTTAATATTTAATAAGCTTTTTAAAACCTGTTGTTCATGGGGATTAAATGCAACACTTTTCAACGTCACATCTCAAATAAAATTAAGCAAAAATAAAGATTTTAATTACAATCTAAACTGAATTTGATGGATGGATTCTGCAGGCAGGAGCCGTGAGAACAGGTGATTTTTCCAAACTGTAGCCTAAATGATGTAACACCACATTACCAGCAGTTTGAAAGTGACTGCTATAAATAAATCAGATGTGATGTTGAGCCTAAATCATCTCAGGGATAATATTTAAGGTACTTTTGTACAGCAGCAGTGCAGCTCTGTAACACTGCAGCTCTTCATGCACACCCCCACATTCGCCACTGCGCTTCCAGCTGTGAGCTCTGATCCGCAGTCATTGATTGGGATCAATAATTCAGTCCACCTCTTTAATATTTGACGAGCTACGCTACAATCTGTCAAGTAAAAGTGCCAAAGTTAAGAGCCAAACTTTGGAAGCTTGTCGCAGAAACGAGAACTTGTAATGATGCTCGTTCCTTCTTTCCGGGCTGGAGAAGCTTGGGAGAGTCACCAACTGGCTGATGAATAATATTTGATACGTCTGTTTGATTGTGAAGTCGACTCTTGATCTCTTGGCCGAGCTCATGGAGCGACTGACCACCTGCTATTCCCTAAAATAACAAAAGCACTGAATAGAGCAGAGCTCTGACATCAAGCCTTTACTGCAGTCTTTGTTACGTCTGAACGGAGGAGGAAACTTTAACGTTGGACCTAAAACGGACAAATTAACTATCTGAAAATGTATTTTTCTGGAATTGTTTGTGCATGCCAGCAATAAAAAGGAGACTTGGCCTCTGCTGCGTTTCAAGCATATATCTAGGACTCATCCATGACTTTAGATCTAAGTAAAGTTACTTTAAAGGTCTGACTAAAGTAAACCAGCTTGTGTTATTAGTGGAAATAAAACATCAATGTTGTAGTATTTTTACCTATAAAAGAAAAGTAAAGGAAGGTAGAGGAAGAGTTGCATTGCTGTTAGCCAATCAGAGGTGAGATGTTTGCCTATCATGAATACCACCTCATGAAACAGGAGCGTCGGAGCTTTCTTACCACAGTGCTGATTTAACCCTTTCACCTGCCGGTCAACACCTGTTGAAGCACATTTTAGTCATGCTACATCTTACTGAAGTGCACAGAGAACTTAACTTAAAAAACTAAAAAATAAAACAGATCAGTATCTCTCTGGGCTGCCACCTTACTGTGGTGGAGGGGATTGAGTGTCCCAATGATCCTAGGAGCTAATGTGTCTGAGGCTTTATGTCTCTGGTAGGGTCACCCATGGCAAACAGGTCCTAGGTGCGGGATCAGACAAAGTGCAGCCCACAGACCACTTATGATGATCTCATATAGTGTTCCCTCGCCTGGACGCGGGGCACCGGGGCTCCCCTCCGGAGCCAGACCTGGAGGTGGGGCACGTTGGCGAGCACCTGGTGCCCAGGCACAGCCCAAAAAAGAAACGTGGGTCCCCCTTCCCATGGGCTCATCACTTGTGGGAGGGGCCAAAAGTGTTGGGTGAGTTATTCATTCATTCATTCATTTATTCATTTATAGAGCACCTTCCACAACCTTTAGCAGAAGCCCAAGGTGCTGGACACCACACTAAAAAAACAATCGCATTAATAAAAGATCAAAAAATTAAAACAGCATAAAAACAACAATTAAAAAATGTAACTCAAGACCCCAATAGTGAAAATGTCTGGACATAATAATGGGCCTTCAGACGGGACTTAAAAATCTGAAGGGAAGGCGCCAGCCTAACAGTCAACGGTAGACTATTCCATAAGGTTGGAGCAAGGACCGCGAACGCATGATCTCCCCTCGATTTGCACCTGGAACGAGGGACCACCAATAATTCCTGGCCAACAGAACGAAGAGAGCGAATGGGGACATGCCTTAAATGCTGATAAATAAGCAGGAACAGTATCGTGAAGAGCCCTAAAAGCTAGCAGCAGCACTTTAAACTTTGCTCCGTACTGCATGGGAAGCCAGTGTAGTTACGCCAAGACCGGTGTAATATGGTCACGGCGAGTTATGGCAGTGGCTGAAGGCGGGGACCATGGCGGTCTGATCCTCGGCTACAGAAGCTGGCTCTTGGCATGTGGATTGTCACCTCTCTGGTGGGGAAAGAGCCGGAGTTGGTGCATGAGGTTGAGAGGTTCCGACTAGATATAGTCGGACTCACCTCGAGGCATGGCTCTGGCTCTGGAACCAGTTTCCTCGAGAGGGGTTGGATTCTCTACCACTCTGGAGTTGCTCCCACTGAGAGGCGCCGAGCAGGGGTGGGCATACATGTTGCCCCCCCATCTTGGTGCCTGTACGTTGAGATTTACCCCTGTGAACGAGAGGGTAGCCTCCCTTTTTGGAGTCCCTGGAGGGGGTGCTGGAGCTTTAGCTTTTGAATGCAAATGCAGTCACGAAGCACTCACCCCTCCCAGGTACGTTCCCCTGCTTCATCTGCCAGAACCAGAAACCCACATTACCAGAGGAAACGAGATAGCGCTAAACACTCTGGTAGTTTGTCCTAAAGCTGAAGCGGTAGCAGCCGGCTGTTCCTCCTTCTCTGATATTACTGAGCGGAGAACCTCTCACACCAGTGGTGTTCTGCTGCTGAATACGTGAGTGTGGAATGAGTGGAGGACCCAGGGAAGTGCGGCGGTTCGGATCGATAACCGGATGGTCCGATGGTTGCTTTCGTGAAACGTGAAGAACTTGTTACTGGTGGATGTTTTTAGACAAATGCGAGAAAACCACTTTATTACTTTTTTCATCTCCACAATATATTTATAGCTACACCATGTTAGAACGTTGTTAAGAAGCATTAAAAATGTTTTAAGCTAATTTGTTTTCCAAATTTGCCGTTGCAGCTTTGACCAGATACAAACTTTTGATGAAAACTTTCTGAAGTTTTCACTAAACTCCATCTAATGGTTCATCAGATATTTTGCTAAAAGTTAAACAAAAGCACATTTAGTTGATAAAATGCAGTAGTCTGTATTTAATACTTTAAAATAAAACAAAAGATCTTCATTTATCCAGTTTGCAAAGTAAAACATGTATAAAAGTATTAAAAAACCTGCAGAAGTGTCAAAGATACACGTGTCTTCCAGAAGTCGTCATACGTGTGCTGTGAGACCTGATTGAGACGTTGGTCCTTTTCTCGAGCTTAACTGTGAATATGATTGAGAGCAAAAATTCATTTACCTGCCACTTGAGAGGAATCCTGCACCAGCATGACCCTAATCCCACTTTATGGTCCACAGACTCCTAAAAGCAACAACATAATAGAAACCCATTAGATGGAAAACGTTAGCTCCACGGGGAATTGATCATCATCTGCCGTGTGGTTCAGTATTAATTACATAAAAGAAACTACTTTTCTTTAAACTCGTTTTTATGAGGTGAGGAGCAGCTCGTGTAATTAATCTGTTTTGTGTTTGTGATTGAGTAGATTTAATCATTAACTTGTATTAATCAGGAATTACATCAAGCCGGGATCACATTCCGATTTTAATCACTTAACTTCTCTCAAGAGCGCTCGGGTTCAGGAGAAAAAATAAAAAAAGAGTCAAAATGCAGACAATCTGGGAGTCTTTTCAGAGGCAACTGGTGCCGTTTGAAAGGCTCCTGAAACTGTACAACTGTGTGTGTGTGTGTGTGTGTGTGTGTGTGTGTGTGTGTGTGTGTGTGTGTGTGTGTGTGTGTGTGTGTGTGTGTGTGTGTGTGTGTGTGTGTGTGTGTGTGTGTGTGTGTGTGTGTGCATAAATGATGGTTGCATCGGAAATGTTTTCCAGCTTCTCTCCGACGTCTCTTGCTGAGGGAGATGAGAGGAGCTGACATACAGAATTAAAAATAACTCTCAATAACACTCCCACACACACACTGCAACCCAAGAGGCCACACACACACACACACACACACACACACACACACACACACACACACAGTCTGCTGCTGAATGCATTTCTTCCCGTGCTCCTCTCTCCTCTCGTGCACACATGCACACGGATAAACATGTTCAATCTGCTGCCGGTTTTGCTTTTTAACAAATGCATCAAAGACACAGAAAAGCTTGAATCGTGATAATAAAATATTCATGTCTTCTTTTTTTCTCCATACAGTTAAAAAGCTCATTTCTCTCATCAAAGATGCAACGATAACATGCGTTTACATTGCAGGACAATTATGAGCACAAAGGAGTTAATGAGGTCCTCCAGCGGTTTGCTGGAGTTTGTGCGGGAGACTCGGCTTCTGTTCATCTATTCTGGTCTCTCACAGGTGAAGCATGGAGCTAATTGTGTTTGCATGAATGGCAGGAAGCAGGTTTATTCATGAATGCAAACAACAGCGAGGCGGCAGCAGCAGCAGCATCCTCGTCTCTGTTGGAGGGTTTCTATTCATGAATGTTCTGAGGAGACCTGTTCCCATTTATCTCTCCCCGGTTCTTCCTGCCAACTGGATCTCAAAAGCAGGAAATCACCTGGCTGGGAATACTCCAGTGATGAATCAAAGACAGGATCACCTGGTTTTAGAAAGTTATTGTCTCTCCCTGCGGAAAGGTGGGTGATAATGGATAATGGACGATATGTGACAGAACCACGGAGTGCACGTACAGCTTTAGCTGACATGTGAAAAGTTTGAGAGGTTAAATCTGACCCTGTTACAGACCTCCCTCGCCTGAGCCTTTAAAGTCAAACACAACCCCTAGATTCTTGTATTCATTAATGACTTGTAGCTTCTCACCTGATATAAGCAGACTTGGTTCTGCACTCAAACTGTAAGACTTGTAAAAACAGCCCTGCTCTAGGGCCATGGAGTCGGTCAGTCCTTCAGCAACCATCCATGTAAACTACAGTGTCATCTGCGTACAATTTAATAACAACGATATGACAAATACATGGAAAATCATTAAAGTAGAGACAGAGTTGTAACGGTCCAAGGATCCAGCCTTGTGGAACACCGGTTGACAATTTGATATGATTATGAAGACGAGCAAGATGGGACCGGTTTATGTTTCAGTCCGAGCTGCATGACGGCACAGTTGGTAGAACTGTTGCCTTTCAGCAAAGTTGCAGGTTTGAATCCCAGCTGCAGCCTTTTTGCATGAAGTTAGAATGTTCTTCCCATGCCTGTGTGGGTTTTCTCTGTTTTCCTTCCAGAGACCAAAAACATGCATGCTAGGCTAAATTGAGACTTTAAATCGTCCGTGGGCGTGAGTGAGTTTGTGACTAGTTTCTCTCTCTGTGTGTGGAGTCCTGTCCAGGTCATGCCCCGCCTCTCGCCAGGGACCTGCTGGAGACGGACACCAGCTCACTGTCACGCTTCTGAAAAAAGGGAAATGAGTGACAGGCAGTGATTTAATCTGCTTAAGTGCTTGTCAACAATAATTTAGGAGGGATAACTTGGATACCTGACCTTCATGATTACAGAGTCAGAAGCTTCTAAGGCCACAAACATCCCCTCTGTCTACCAGGGTTTCATGATTTTAAAGAAATGACTGTTGTTAACGTTGAATAATTATTTTATAACCAAAGTTCTCGTTCATCCGTTTTTGTTTGTCTCTATTCCTCCATCAAGGTTTGACCAAAACAACTATAACTCCACCGTTTTCCAACTCTCCGGTCTCCGTTAAAACTCAGAAGTGAAAGCCAGCGGGCGACGTGCATTCCATCATCTTTAATTCAACTTTTTGGATTTGATTCATGCTTCCTTGCAGCTCCCAAAGAGTCTGGTGTCTGAGCTTCTGCAGCGAAGGTTTGAGTGGTTTGGTCACCTCTCTAAAGCTTCATCTGCACCTCCCCGTCCTTCATGTCAGAGCCTCAATTTGGAGAAATGTCAGCGAGCAGAGAGAGGCAGCGGGGCAGGGCGCCGTGTCACCGCGGCACCGCAGACAGATACAAACACTCATCATCATCTCAAACCACCTGAAAGGAAAGTCGGGGAGATGTGAGGGAGAAGCGGCAGCGGCATAACGGGAGACAAAGACGGAGAGGGAGCCGGGGTGTCAGATTGGGAAACACCTCGGCAGCGTATCAGTCACAACTGCGAGCCTTACTGCCTCTGTTGCCATAGTAACGGTGGGGACTGTCAGGCATCCTGAAGGGAAGGATGGTCCAAGAAAAAAAAAAAAAAAAAGAATCTGTCACTTACTTTGAGGGAGACAGAAATGAAAGCAGCGTATGAGTGTCGGCTGATGTTTCACTTCCCTCTGCAGGTGAGAAGATGCTTTGAATCAAGGCAGCGAGGATGAGGAGGTGATCCAAACGGGCTGAAGCAGCTCAAAGCTGAGGCGTAGAAATGTTTCTATGATTCACCACGAATAAGGACCAACGCTCTGGGATGAGGAAAACAATTAGTAAAAGCTTTAAACTTAGAGAGTTTAACATTTTAAGGCCTAAAAGCCAAAACAGACGTTCAGTAGCTTCAGATCTTCATCTTAAGGCGAGTTTCAGGATTCTTTTATCACTAAAGTTAATCTTTCAAGCTGCAAATACAACCTGTACACCAATAGGGATCATTTATTATCTCCAGGTAACATGATGCATGTTTTTGGTCTGTGGGAGGAAACCCACATGCATGAGTAGAACATGCTAACTGCACACTGGAAAGATCACAGCCGGGATCCAACCCTGCAACCTTCCTGCTACCATGCAGTTAAAACCCTTATCTGAATACGTTTCCCTTCTCTGTTTTGGATGCTGATTAAATTATTTCTGCTGGTGGTTCTGGCGCTCATACATATTTATAAAGTGGAACCTTGCCAGAGTTAACATGCAGGGGCAGCAGCCTGAACTTTCTAAAGCCAACATAATACTCAATAAAACACTCCAAATCTCTGCGTGTTGGCCAGCAGCAGAGGGAGACGCAAGGAGGAGGGAGTTTAAACATTTTCCTCCTGCAGTAGATGAGGAGAATATGAAATTCCCGGCATTGGAGGGAAAATAACATGGGAATAAGAGGATTGCAGCATTTAATGTTCCACAAAAACATGGCTGCAGGAGGATATTCCAGACTGAGGGAATGGTTCAGGAACACTTTGATGATGCTGAGCAGAAAAGGGACATTTTATCTTTAGCAGAAAATCAGCATTTAAGTGTAAATAGATATGAGAAAGTTCAGGATATTCTTATTAGCTTGAATTTGATTATCTTTGATTTGAGCTGTGATTAAAGATGAGCTGGACGGGTCGTGAGGAGACGTTTTGTTACGATGCATCACACTGATCGACTCGGCACATGCATAAGCCTCCTCATTGATTCCTGAAGCAGGATAAAAAAAACCAAGGTGATTAGTGTGAGTGTCGAAGCTCCGTTTGCCTTCTAAAGATCCACCTGAGCACCGAAGAGGAGAACTTAAACGCTGTGATCGACTCTATGACAGGACTATTTTCACCTGAATTCACTCAAAGATTCACATTTGGTTGGTTGAAAAGTTTATTTGCTCAAAAATGTCTGAAACTTCTGGAAGTTTGAGTTTTGGAGCTGTTGTTGACCTGCAGGAGCCTGGAGGCCGAATGCAGAGACAAAACTAGAGTCAAACTCAAACTAATAAAGTTTTGATCTGGAAACAACAGGAAAGCTGCTTTATTTGAGTCTCAGCTCAGCTAAAATATTAATGGCATTTAGTAAAATAGTCATTTTGATGTTCTGCTGCTTAAACCTGCAAAATGTCTGCATGATTATGATCATTTATCTTTTTGTGTCTGATTTCAGTTTTGTTTTTATTTCATGTTTTTAATTGACTGTTGTCATTTTATTATATTTTTATTTATTTATTTTGTTAAGCACTTTGGGCAACATTGTGATCATTTAAACGTATTTAATGAGTTTATTATCCCATAAATCACACATTTAAATAATGAATAACGTTAATAACAAAACTCTTTGAACAGCTGATCTCAGTTTGACCTTCGTGACCTCTGAACGAACTTCCACCAAAACTGTTGAAGTTTTTCAGCTTTTTGTTTTTCTTTATTTCTCCTGCAGCTGCGGGGGGGGATTATTATATATTATAATTAGGCTCTCACTGAACGAGCGCGCGCGACTCATAAACGCTTCCGCTCCATGTGCGCAAAATATAAACATGCAAAACGCGCTCTCTGTGCACAACAGTGCGCAACATTTTAAGAACGTCATCATCCTTACATTTTGAGTGAGCTGGTGGACCCCCCCCCCCCACCCCCCCACCCCCAGATGTATTGCCATTAATTCTCCGTGCATTTGACTCTGCAGCGGAACCCGTGAGGGGGGGGGGGGGGGGGGGGGGGGGGGAAAGACCAGATTGTTGCTATATTGGACCTTCCACCGGCGCGGCGTCTATTTTTAGCCGGGGACTACATCCGCTCTGACTGCAGACACCGAGAGGGGAAATCACCAGCGCTGCTCCGCTGCTGTCTGTCTTCACCCCGACCACTGACCCGTCATTAACGCTGCCTGCGTGTCAGGACGGGGGAGATTATGGGATGCATTCCTCTCTCCTAGCGAGGGAGACGAAAAAAAAGGAGGATTTATAAATAATAATAAAAATGTGTTTTGGCTGAGATTCGTGTTTGATCACTGAGACCTGTTTGAGGATCACAGGTGACCCCTTCTGAGGCAAGACAGGTGGTCCGCGCGCGCTGGAGAGAGAGAGAGAGAGAGAGAGAGAGAGAGAGAGAGAGAGAGAGAGAGAGAGAGAGAGAGAGAGAGAGAGAGAGAGAGGATGCGCGCAGTGGTCGGGCTACTTTCCTGACGACACCAACACATCACAACCTGTGGATAGAGCGCGCGCGCGGTCCTCTGCTGCCGCGCCACCCTCTCCCCTCTGACACCGAGCCCGAACCTCGGACATCACCCATGCACCGGGAGGGGGTGCCAGCTCGATTCCCGGCAGGAGGAGGGAGCAGCGGGAAAGTTGAGGCGTCGTGCGCCATCCCCGCTTCATGAATGGCCGGACCATGCAGGAGATGCCTTTCGACAGAGTTAAGACGCGGCGGAGGAAGGGTCGCTGCCCGGCCGGAGCGCCGCTGGGGGCCATCGCCTGCGAGGACGAGTTCAACAGCCACGAGCTGGAGGCTCTGTTCCAGAACTACAACCTGAAGCTGGAGCAGACCGCCACCCTCAAGGCGCTGGCGGTGCTGATCGTGGCCGCGTCGTCGCTGGCTCTGGTGGAGCTGCTGTCCAGCCCGCGGCTCACCTTGTCCAAGGGATCCTACCCGGTGCACTGCGTGGTGTTCCTGTCGCTCTTCATCGTCACTAACGTCAAATACCTGCAGGTGACGCAGCTGCAGCAGATAGCGAAGCTGGCGCTGCTGTTCAGCTTCACCTTTGCGCTGCTCTGCTGCCCGTTCCCGCTGGCGCTGGGCACGTCGGAGCCGGTGACCGCCGCTGCCCCGGAGCAAGGCGTGTGGCAGCTCATGCTGGTCACCCTCGTGGCTTACGTGCTGCTGCCAGTGCGGACACTGCTGGCCGTGCTGTTCGGGGTCATGCTGGCTGCGTCCCACTTCATTGTCATAGCCACGTCGGTCAGCGGGAGGAAACAGAAGCTTTGGAGACCGGTGAGTGCTTCTGCCTCTCCGGCACCCATCCGCTGTCTGCTAAATACGTTTGCCATGATGCATGTGCAGGGAAGGAAGCCAAACTTTCACAACCCCAAACCCTCAACTTGTTGTTGTTGTGCTCTGAGGTGCGCAGGAGGGCTCAGAAACAGCAGCTTTTACGCATCAGACTTTTCCCTGGAGAGGAAAAGGTTAACAAAACGCTCAGCATCGATTTTAGCTCCAGGATAGAGAAGTTGTAGCAGTGGAAACGGATTTTACGCAGCAGTTTAGTTTGGAGGAGCTGTCCAGCAGCCGGTGCTGAAACTGGACCAGACTCAACTCACCGGAAACAGAGAGCTGATCAGATCTAAGGAGATGGGAACCTCTCACGTTATGTTGTTTTATTAGAAGCTCCAGAAGGTTTACACATTATTCTTTTTGTCTTATAAAGAAACGAGCATTTTGTGTCAGAGTCCTGTTATCGCCTCACAGCAGGACGGTGTGGATCGTAGCAGCTGTTCTGTTGCCACACAGGCCTTTTGGAGCCGGTTTACTCCACATTCAGGTTTAAAACACACGCAGAAGGTTAACTTAGATCCCAGCTTTAGTCTAACCCTAACCTTGGAGGCAGTGTGGTTCACAACAGTCAGCGAAGATCACACTGTTAGTCTAGTAAAGCATGAACATGTAGAGATGCTCAGTAATTAAAACAAATCCCTGTTAAAGTCTGTTGACCTCCTCATGCCCCGTATCTGTCAGAGTTAGGGTTTCCCTGAGGTCAAAGGGCAGATTCCTACCGTAACTGCTGATTCATGCTGTCTGCAGCTCTGCTCCGACGCGCACATCCAGTGCTGCTGAGGTTAGTCCCAACGATGCATGGTTGCTCCCCGTTGGTACATTTTGTACCAGAAGACAAAAGGTGCAGTTTGGAAACCAGAGAAGGTGCCGACTTTTAAATCCGCAGCAGAAAACCTCATCAGGGCTGTTTCTGAACATCCTAATTTTAAAATCTGCATCTTAAAATAAACTGAGGATTAACCAACCTGTCAACATGAAACATGTTTGTTTGTTTGTTTGTTTTTAACCAAAATGACAAAGATGATAGAAAATCAGCAACAGAAAAAGATTATGTGAGTTCTGCTGATGGTGCCATATTGTCCAGATGTTCTACCCTGAGACCTGCAGCTGTATCAGAGTCAGAGCGTTGGGTATAAGGTGAACATTGATCCATGATGCACTTCCTGCTTCTCCTCTTCACGGCCTTCATGGGTCAGACCACACGTTATGGATGGAACAGCGAGTTCTGGTTGCTCTGTTGAGACACGTCTGCTCTTGTTTGTGTGCAGCTGCTGGCCAACGTGGTGCTGTTCGCCTGCGTCAACTTGTCGGGGGTGTTTGTGAGGATTCTCACCGAGCGCACCCAGAGGAAGGTCTTCCTGCAGGCCCGCAACTGCATCGAGGAGCGTCTGAGGCTGGAGGACGAGAACGAGAAGCAGGTGAGGCGTGAGCGGGCAGCAGGAAGCCAGGAGCGTTCCCCGCTTTGTGAAAACTTCTGTCGTTTTAAAAGTTTTTAAAGGTTTCAGGTGAAAGTGTGTTCCAACAACCTGCCCACAGGCAGGCAGTAACTATGACAGCAGCTATTTAAGGAAAGAACAATTACTGCGGCACGTGCACCAGCGCCGCACGAGCCACCCCCTCTGTGCACGGATCCAACTACGCCACAATCAGACGACTTTAACCCACAGAAACTTTCGGTTCTGAGCAGCCCCCCCCCCTCCACCTCTTGGTGAAAAGAAAAATAATTATCTCGTGCACGAAACACCCTTCAGCACACGCCCTGCCTTCATGTTACACATGCTGGTGAGCACACGTGCACACTTGGCACCTGTTCTTTGTAGATTAGGAGACGATACGCTGTGTTTTCCCCCAGCAGTAGCCGGCTCCCTTCTGACAGGCAATTACACAAGCAGATTGCTTCCATGGCCTCTCTGCTCCAGGAAGGGTCACAGTTGATCCGGGTGGGAGAAACACACACCGACCCCTGATCGTGATCCATCAACAACCGGCAACCAGGTCTCTGCTTTTGTGCTCACGAGCACACGCCTCAGTTCTGACAACCGCCCTCAAACGGCTGCTCGGGTGTGTTTTGGTCAGCTCTACAGGTTGGAGTGAATCCCAGATGAGTGAAGGATAAATCCAGTTTTCAGAGGAGAAAAGACCCAAAACTTCCTGTCCTTCCAACATAATCCGAGTCAAACGTCCAGCTTCTGTGAAGCAGAAACTTTTAATCCTCGTGTCCTTTTCCTCTGTGACTTTGTTAAAACAACCATAAATTAGATTTTTATGTAAAATCAGACTCAAGCTGACCTGCTCAAGCTTCTCTTGAAGCGTTGGCTCGTCTGAATAAACCTGTGAACTCTGACTCCTCACAAACCTTTAGACGCTGCTGAAGAAAAGGTTAGCAGACGTTTGTGCAGCAGGACCTGGTGATGATTTTACTGTGTTACTCTCATCCATACTGGGATTCTTTTAGGAACTTTTGAGCATTTCTTTATGAACACTTGAGTTAAATTTGCATTCATTACAGAATGGTTATCAGTCATACCACCTTAAAATGTTAGCGTCATGTGCAAAAAGACTCAGGAGAACGAGGTTCTCAGAAAAAGTCCAAACTTCTTTACCAAACGACAACAAGTTGAATAAATACTCATTTTCTGAACTTCACATGGCGCTGGTGTCTAACTCCAGCAGCCTTCAGGTGGGAGCAGTGGACACCCTGGACAGGTGTCCAGTCACACACATGTAGAGTCTCCTGTTAACCTAACCTGCATGTTTTGGGTCTGTGGGAGGAAACCAGAGAAAACATGCATGCATGAAGAGAACACGCTAACTCCATGCATCAATGCTACCAGCTGCTCCAACATGCAGCCCAAACAGCAAACTGTAATTCATAATAATTATTTTATTTCAAAGCACCTTTCACGACACCCAACAACGGAGATAAAATAGACCGAAAACAACTTAAACACACACCACAGAAATATATTAAAACAATCAGATGGTAAAAGATTAAATTAATCTAGAAATCCAGAAATGATTCAAAATCTAATTATTATGAGAGGAAAGTAAAAGGGAGGAAAGTCCAAACACAAGAAAACCACACAGATCGTAAGTAAAACAGGTGAACATTGACTGAACTCAGGAACAAACGCAACAACAACCTCTTTCCAGGTGTGTTGTCTTTTTGGAACCAGAGTCTGAGAACTCACCTTTAAGCTCCAGAGTTATACCTGAGGGAGAATGTCTCATACGTTCCCATGAGAGAGGTGAGACCTACCCTTTAGGCCCAGTCCCAATACCCACACTTCAGCCTATGGTCCTCTGTGAAGTGCACTTGGAGGAAGTGCACTTAAGGCTTTGAGTGTGTAAACAAGTGTGTAAATAACTGCGTTATCGACTGTGGCCCAGCCAGCACGCATAGGTGGGCCCCATATGGATATATACGGGCAAACCGTATGGGAGCCAACAGGGTTTGTCCACGGTTTCCATGGTGGCTCCACAGGGGTGTGCCCACATAGATTATAACAAGCCTATGTATGACTCAAACCATCTGGGTCTCTCAGAAAACCCATGTAGGGGTCCTTAAAATCTATGTGGGTACACCATGGAAACCACGGACAAACCCTGTTGGCACCCATACAGTTTGCCCGTATATATCCATATGGGGCCCACCTATGCATGCTGGCTGGGTAAGTGGGGGTGCTGGTCGCCGTTTGTGCTACTTTGTTAATTGAAAAGGTTCTAAAATTAAATTATATTGAATGTAATCATATATTTACAAGGGAACACCCTGCACACTTGCACGCCTGGATGGGAAGGCACGGTTAAGGGGCACAAGGGTGGGAGTGGGAGTGTTGGGACAGGGTATTAGTCTGGAACAGCCAGCTTGTTCCACTTCAACTTCCTGGTTCCAGTCGGATGTCTAGCTACCACCCTGGTGCCGGTGAGGACTCGAGACACATGACTTGGACTCAGGCTCGAGTCCTAATTTTAATGTCTTATTGCTAAATTCAAAAATTATTTTAACTGGAAAATGAAACATCAGCTTCACTTTTTCTGATTCAGGCTAGTTGCACTTGCTAGGTTTATAAATAAATAAATAAATAAATAAATAAATAAATACACAGTTCATTATTTTATGGAAATTACTTATTACCCTGGAGTTAAACTACCTGGACTTTACTCATGTTTGACTTGCAGAACAATGAATTTGTTCTAATAAAAGGATTCTGGGTTTCTAAGCAAATATTTCACAGAGGCGGGTGGTAAACACATTCCGGCCGTGGAGGCCTTCGTGTTTCTGTTATGTTTTTGTTTTCTGAGTCCAAAAACTTCAAACGTTACTTTATTGTGACGAGACTAGAGCCGATCTTTGGGATCAGGTTGAAACGGATGGAAACCAAGACAAACGTTTACCTAAAAACTAAATCTGTTAAAAAATAAAAAACTCCACAAATCCAAAATGAAAACGAGGCTATCCCTGTACCGTCTGGATCCTTGCATGGAGATGCAACATGTTACATGTTTCTACATGAGAGGTGTTTTTAAATAAAAACATGTAACACTGCTGTTGTTTCTTCCTAGGAACTGATCCAGGTTTTTATTTACCTTCAGCAGCAGAGGAAACTCCCGTAAACCAGACATGAGTGAGTCGGTGAGATAAAGCTGGAAGGGTTCGGGTTGGACCAGACTTCTTCACACGTGCGCCGCTCTCTGGTTTCGTTGTTTTTGCCGTTGATAGTTTTGTGAATGGAAGCGTAGCCCGGCCTCTCAGCAGCCATTCAGATGATTCACTCTGCGTTTACAACCATCCGGAGAATTTCAAGCACACTTCACGCTGCTGCAACAGAAACCTTTTCACAACTCAAACAGCTGATCTGTGATGAGTGCACTCAGAGTTCCTGCAGAATGAGTCAACCTTGAGTCAGAGATCAAACCTTTATTACGCTTTAGAAATTAGAAATACTATCATTAACCGTATGAAATAGTTTTATTTAGTATCAGATTTTATTCTTCAGGGTTTCACAAGGAAACATCAGTCCTGCAGACGAGTTAAAAAACGTTTGAAATAGGAAAACTTGGACTTCAGCGGTAAAGCTGGGGTACGCAGCGGCCGAGAGTCTTAAAAGATGGGTTTCATAAAAAACGTGAGATCTACTGGTTGGTGGGCGGAGTCTTTGTCTTCACGCCACACCTGAGTCTCATCAAGAAGCTGCCAGGGTCGCCTCCAGAAAACTTTGATAAGGGTGGCCAGATGGGGCCAAAAAATGTTTGGGGTGGCACAACAAAGTGGTCTTGGTGGTAACTCTGGGAGAGCCTGTGTGAGCATTGCTCCTTTATTCTCTTTTATTAAAAAACAATATGCACCCAAAACACTAAATTTGAGACACACGAACATTTAAGAAAAATACATTTCAGTTATTTGAAATGTTATTTCTAAATTTATTTTAGAATTTTTTTGCAGTTAAAGTCACCCGTTGCTGTCTTCACAAAAATCTGTGGAGAAGATATAAACTTATTTTTTTAAATGGTGAGCAGGATAAACATATATAAATATTTTTTACTCATTAATTGTATATTTTTTTTATTGATTTTTACATTTATGTCTTGAATAAATAAGATGAATTTATGTTTTGAGTGAACATCAAAATTATTTATTAACACTGGTCTAGTTGTCAACAATTCTCTAGGGGTGGCCATGGCCACCCCTGGCCACCCCTTGGGGGCACCACTGGAAGCTGCCCTAATGCTGCGTTCGCTGTTTCAGGACATCCCAGCATCACCAGTTCATAAGGAAATAAACTGTAACTCTAAAGTTTCCCTAAAATCCCTCCAGGGGTTAATAAAATACGTTTTATTCTCTAAAACCACAAACAAAACCAAAAAATAACATTTTCACCTGCTTATTATTTCCCTCTGTGGTGATTCTGCATCCGAGCAGGAAGCAGTTTGGGTTTTTTACAGACCATCACCCAGATGCTGCAGGTTGTTCCCTTCAGCTTGTTGATTAATTATTTAGATTTGCTCTAAAATAGCATTGTGCTTTTTTAATCAGGCGTAAAAGTTTGCAGGTGCAGAGAAACGAGCAGTGTTGCTCGTCTAGATGACTAGATGTGTCTCCTGGACTAAATCAGATGGGTTTGTGTTTCTGTAAATGGCCCTGAGGTGATTTTTGTTGTGAACTGGACTTTATATAAATAAAAAAAGCTATGAAAATGTTGCATTATTAAAATACTCCATTGCTGTTCTTAGAAAAATGCTCCTATTGTGACTAAAACACATCCTTCATTCTTCTGCACCCCTACGTTCTTCTTCTCCTAATGTGATGACATCACATACAAATAATCATTTTCTCATTTGTTTGTTCCATTTCATGTCAGAAATTTGTGAAAAAGTCCTTAAAAACCAAATCTGCACCAGCTTCAGTTCATAAACACACGGAAAACAAAAAGACGAGAAGGTGGAAGGAGATGTTTCTTTGCTGACACGGAGGTGCAGAAATCAGAAGTTTTATGATTTTTCTCACATCTTGATGTTTACAGTGAGAGAAGCAGCGACTGTAACGCGGTCACATCCAGGTTCACTAAAGTCCTAACGCCTCCTCCTCTGTCTTCACCTCTCCCTCCTCAGGAGCGTCTACTAATGAGCCTGCTCCCCAGAAATGTTGCCATGGAGATGAAGGAGGACTTCCTGAAGCCGCCTGAGAGGATCTTTCACAAGATCTACATCCAGCGTCATGACAATGTCAGGTATGGGGGTGTCATGACAACTGTTGGAGGTGTGCGGGGAGCGCTTTGATCCAGGTGTGACGTAACGGTCAAAAATAGACGAAGAAGAATCCAGACGAGTTGTTAACCGAGCCGGTTAGAGGTGGACGGGGTGCAGTCGCCCCCGTTAGCAGAATAAAACACATCCGAGTTTACATCCATACTATTGTCTGTTTTAGTTTTAGCCTGTTTCCATGGGACCAAAAACCCACAAATAAATCAATAATGTCTCCAAACCACCAGCAGGCAGACGCAGTGAGTCAGGAGTCGGAGAACGTTTGGGAGGAAAAGATCCTGACGAATCCTCCTGCAGGAGGAATTATGGTAAATGGCCTGTATTTGTATAGCGCCTTCTTAGGGTTCTACAGCCCCCCAAGGCGCTTCACAACACAATCAGTCATCCACACATTCACACGCTGGTGGGGATGAGCTACAGCATAGCCACAGCTGCCCTGGGGCACACTGACCACCACCACCAGGTAGGGTGAGTTAGGTGTCTTGCCCAAGGACACAAGAGCAGCATTCTATGGGGGAAGCTGGGGTTGAACCTGCAACCTTCTGATTACTGGACAACCCGCTTCACCTCCTGAGCTACTGCTGCCCCTATTAATAATATAATAATATTGAATTGGATCAATTTTATCATTCTCAGGAATCAGGAAGTGGGTCCTGATCCAGAAACGTCCAGGGATCAGAAAAAAAAAAAATAAAATAAATAAATAAGTAAATAAATAAATAAATAAATAAATAAATAAATAAAATCATTTTGAAATGTAAAGATTAAAAGGACTCAAAATAAAATACTTTGGTTAGGGTTCATGTGTTTCTCTAAATAACTGATCATGTCTAAAACATGTTAGTGAGGATGTAAAACCACATCTCACCATGTTTAATTCAGAAATCATGAAAACTGATTAGTGACGCCACGACGACACAAATCATCGCTGAATCAGGGTGTTAAAATAAAATGAGTCTCATTTAAAATGAATCTTTTCTGAAATCTGAGCAAAACAGATTTATCTGTGAGGAAAACTCCAGAAAAGATTTTGCAGAATGCAAGAGGTTGTGCAAACAGCACGGGCCCGACTAATTAATAATTCACTGGAAATGTGAGAAAGGCGTTGAAATGAGGCTCCCTGATCCTGGTGATCACATCCACAAGCTCAGCAGAAACAAACATGGAGATCTTCCTGCTTCCTGTTTTGATCTGCTTCATGTTTGAATAAATCCAGAGAAAACGCTGCAGAGCTTCATGTTTCTGCAGGTCTTAAACGAGCATTAAGGGTGAAGGACCAGCAGTTAAAAACCTGGAGGTCAAAGGTCAAGATCACAGCTCCGTATGATGAATGATGATTTAAAGCCATACTATGTAACTTTTTCATATTTTAAATCATGTTCTTGAGCCAGTTTGTGCTAAAATGACCTTTACAGGGTTAATGAAATGTCACTCAGAACCCCACCGCCCTCTGTGGCAAGAATACCACACTTGCAACTTCAGAGTGGTGGTCCGGTCCCTGTTGGACTTAGTAAAGTGGAGCTGACATGCCTGGTGCTGCAGTCTGCTTCCAGCATGTTTTAGATCATGAACACAGCTGATTTGTTTGATTTAGTGATGAACCGCTCCTGTAGACACTAATGAAGGCTGAGGAGACGTTTCAGCAGTTAGATTAAGGTGTTAAAAAGATGAACGCACAGCGAGGAGAGAAGTTTCACTTTTGGTTCTACTAAACGGACACCAAGGGGTGCTAAAAACAGGCCAAAACTGCCAAGTGTTCCTTTAAACAGAGAAATGTAAAAGATTATCATAAGTTTGAATAAATTTTACTTTATTAAAGGAACTAGAGGCAGGAAAAAAGAAACGATGCTCACGAGCGACGCGCCCGGCTCTGCGAGTAACTGCAGCCCAGCATGGGAGCGTGCACAGACGGCTATGTTACACAAACACAAAAATACCATTACCTGACCCTCTTCACACGCTCCCACGCCACACCTCCAATATCTCACGCTGAAAAGGCAACTCCCCGCCGCTCTCACGGACAATATTGCGGCGAAGCAATCCACGCTGCAGCCCTGATCACAGCTAATGCTACTATCACAGCTAATGCTACTATCACAGCTAATGCTACTGCACGCTAGCTCTCTCTGAGTCATCGGTGAGGTCAGATCATTGTCATCATCTCTAAACACAACCTATAATGTTTCTTACCTGCTCACTAGGAAATGAGCCATGGCAGCATCCTTTTTGAGTCCCAGATATAGTTGAAGCAGCCTCCATTCCTCAATCACGTATCCGATATAGATTCGGGTCCCTGCCTGTCTTTTCCCTTATTTGGTTTTTGACTCACGAGATGCCGCTGAATAAACTTCCTTTGTGCCACGCTTGGTCGTTTGCTGGTTGCAGTAGAATCCATTCCCACAGTTCTTCTTTTGGAGTTTGGCGGTTGGCAAGCAACTTAAGGTGCAATAGCGCCACCTACCGATCTGCAGTGTCGAACACATTTTCTTTCTGTTTTGAAGCTGTCGTGAACGCGCAAGCAGTGTCAATTGACGCCAGATCCGTAGGGCAGCGCGGGAAATTCGTGACCGAACTGCAGCGCATTTTGCAGCAAACAGCCTGTTCAAGAAAATGGAACGATACATGGGTGGCCTCATTCTTTTAGGTTTATAACGCTTCATCACCCATTAGCTTTGAAAAAATGAACATACATGTTTAATTTTTTACAGATTTTTTAAAGATCCTGCCTCTAGTTCCTTTAAGTCAAACAGAACACTCCTCCGGGGCTTTTTGTTTATTTATCTGATGTTTTTAACCAAATCGACCAACAATGTGGCCTTCAGTTTAAACCCAACATACATGTTATTGGTCTGTGGGAGGAAACCAGAGTACACAGAGAAAAAGCCACACATGCATCCACGAGTTTCCTCTCTCAGACTAAAAACACGCATGTCAGGTTAACTAGAGGCTCCGAATAGTCCCGAGTGAGTGTGTGACTAGTAATTTGTCTCTGTCATGGACTGGAGACCTGTCCAAGGTGTCCTCCGCCTCTCAGCCCCTGACTGTTGGAGTTAGGCACCGGCTCCCTGTGACCTTTATGAGGAAGGAGTGGTTTAGAACATGAGAGCGACTAATCTCAGTAACAAAAACCTAAATTTCGTTGTAGTTTTCTTGGGATTTGTAGTTTTTTTCCCTCTCTGAGGCCTCTGCTGATTCAGAAGCGAAGCAGACCGTGAGTGAGTGTGAGAAGCTACCCCGGCTCTGAGCTGATTACATCCCAGTGAGGCGGTAAAGAGAAGAGGAGAGGTGTATTACTGCTGCTTTGTGTAGTCGAGTGCTTGGTAGCATATCAACAGCTCTCCTGTCAAGAGCCGGTCCTCCACTTTTCACCTCATTTTTTATTTTTTGCTCACCGACTGTCGGTTTGATGAGTTTTAGAGGAAACGCTCAGCTGACCGGCGGCGCTGGTCAAATATCACGCTGCCTCACCCGTAGAAGCAGCTCCGGCTCGTCTCCAGGGAGCTGCTGGAAACACACACACACACACACTCACACACACATGCGCGCGCACACACATGCGCGCGCACACACACAGTGTGGGAAAAAAAATAAAAATCATCTTTATGTAGCCGCGCAGGGCCTTGACACCCCCCGTGATCACCCACCTCCTTTGATGCAGCCCTGAGAACTTTGATCACACACATTTAGCTTCACCCCCTCCTCCCCCACACACTCACCCTCACCCCCATCCTCACCCAACACACATCAGCATGACCTGCAGCACAGCACCATTCAAAGAAAAATCCCACAACAGAGCTGTTCTGTTGAGCAGCAGTCGTGATCCCAGCTTTGCATACATCAGGCTCCAGAGCGACTACAGCGAGCGCAGCGACAGTCACGATGCAGGAGCAAGGCCCTGCTCGTGCACCCGGAGCTCCAACAAGCAGTCGTTCCTAACCAGAACTCTTGATGTTTCCTGGAATCCTTCCCAAAACAAGTCAGTTTTCACTTTTGCAGCAGAGAACAAAACCAATTAATTCACTTTGCAAAGATTTTTGCCTTCATCTAATGGTGCATCACAGAGGTTCTCACACAAGCTGTCGATGACCTCTGAGGTTAAAGCGTTTCTGCACCAGAGGATCAGATGGGAGTATGGGAGAACTTCTCGTCTTTAGCTCAGTCTAAAACATCAGAAATGCTGCTTTTGTTTCTTCGCTCGCCTGTTTCTTATAAGATTGTTGTTCAGTAAAAACTGTGGTTGAATTAAAATCAAAGTATCTCTCTAGGCTGTGACTGTTGGTGATAAATCATAAATGCACGAGGGAGTTTTCTAAATGGTGTCACACAGGGTCTCGCTGTGGCAGGAAACTCTAGAGGTGTTGGAGGAAATGTATTTTTGCAGAGTCGAGCCAGGGCGTCTGGAACCCTCACTTCAGTTTCTCTGAGTCAGAGAGTGCAAAATATTTGTGACAGTTTAAATGAACACTTGGCAGTTTTGGCCTGTTTTTTGCACCCCCTAGTGTCCGTTTGTAGAACCAAAAGCAAAACTTATCTCCTGGCTGTGCGTTGGTCTTTTTAACACCTTAATCTAACAGCTGAAACGTCTCCTCAGGCTTCATTAGTGTCTACAGGAGCGGTTCATCACTAAATCAAACACATCAGCTGTGTTCATGATCTAAAACATGCAGGAAACATGCTGGAAGCAGACTGCAGCACCAGGCATGTCAGCTCCACTTGACTAAGTCCAACAGGGACCGGACCGCCACTCTGAAGTTGCAAGTGTGGTATTCTGGCCACAGAGGGCGGTGGGGGTCTGGGTGACATCATTAACCCTGTAAAGGGTCATTTTAGCACAAACTGGCTCAAGAACAGGATTTAAACACATGAAAAAGTTGCATAGTATGGCTTTAAGGAGGAGCTGGAGACAAAATCACAAACAGACACTATGTGACTGAATCACAGCTGGAAAACATGCGCCACACTTCTGCGAATGATAAAGATTGCAAGCTGTGACTCCTGTGCTGCCACATTTTTATCATCCAGTCACGTTGCACTGATGTTAGATTTCCACAACTCCAGTAAAAGTGCAGGAAAGTGGGGGATTTTTAGCTCTTTTGGTATCATTATGCAGCAGCTAAATGCATTTCTTTGATTCTGTATATAAAATGTTTTTTTTAGATGTTGTACATATGTTTTTTTTTTATTTTTTAGACCTTATGTAGGCTGTTTCTGGTTCAGGATAATAGTCCACGCTAGCCTGCTAACAACCAGCTAGCTGCTGGATTGTGTCCACAGACAGGACCACACATGCTTGAGCATTAGCATCGATGCTAATTGTTTATCATTGACAGCCTAGCCTACATTACATCCAAACAATACTATAAAGAATCTGCATGTGTAATATAGCAGAAAAAGGGTAAAGGGTTCGGGTTATTCTGTTGCAGAGTGACACAAACGGATGAATTTCATGTAATTTCTTGCACTTTTGCTGAAGTTGCAAAATATTGATGGTCCTGAACTGAAAACAATGAGCAGCATGGTTATTTGTGTCATGATTAAAATTGAATGGACAAATATCACCGCATTTTTTAATCCTGATTTTGAACCAGTCACCTTCAGTCCCAGGGAGATCCAGGCTTCACAGACAGGAGGTCAAGAAGAAAAGCTGTTTCTGTATTCCTCAACATGAAGTGTCTAAAAAGGCGTGAGTCAGCGACTGCGATGGAAATAAACCCTGCTCCGGCTTTGATGCCTGCTCCACCGAGAGCAGTGAGTTTTCACTGAGTCAATAAGATCCATAACACCTTGTTTTGCTGCCATCTGGGCTGCCTGAGAGCAAATGAATGAGGGGCTAAGTGGCTTTCAACACCTTCCTCATCCACTACATCAGCTCGCCAGCAGCAGCCACTTCAGCACCGTAATTGATTTAGCGGCTGGCTAAAAGACGCTTTTACTTATCAGGGATTGGATTAAAGCACTTGCTGTTTGCTTCATTGCTGATCACTATTAGCCAGTTATACTGGTGTTGATGGGATCTGTGGGTGTCTCTCTCCTGAAAAGCACTGCAAGGTGCACTAACCACAGTCTCTACTGGGAGTTTTGTTTTTGTGCTACAGTAAAAGTGTTTGGTTGCTTGGGAACATCGTGAGAAACGGAGGAAAACAATCAGCCGTCATGCTGAGTTCAGCGCTTCGCTGCAGATTAAAATCTCGTCTTCTTTCCCTCCTGACAGCATCCTGTTTGCAGACATCGTGGGTTTCACCAGCTTGGCTTCCCAGTGCACTGC
>SSNS01000177.1:714759-719759 GCA_006937985.1 Aphyosemion australe | reverse complement strand
AAGACAAATCAAACAAAAGCTGAAACAAAAATGCCACCGGGGAAACAACAGTGCAGAGAACCTTTCTGCCCAGCTGCTCCTCTGAACTGAAGTCAGGCTGGCTTTTTGTAGCAGAGCCAGCCTGATTACAACTAGGGACAGCTGGTAGAGCCAATCGGGGGAGAGGAACCAGGTGTGGCTTGCCTTCTCTCTCTCACACACACACACACACACACACACACACACTGGAAGGGAGGGAACCAGAGGAGATCTACATACAAAAAACCACAAACAGCCAAGGGCTGTAACAATCATCATCATCATCATCATCATCACCATCATCACCCTCATCATCATCATCATCACCATCATCATCACCATCATCACCATCATCATCATCATCATCATCATCATCATCACCATCATCATCACCATCATCACCCTCATCATCATCATCACCATCACCATCATCACCCTCATTATCACCATTATCATATCATCATCATCATCACCATCATCATCACCACCATCATCACCCTCATCATCATCATCATCATCACCATCATCATCACCCTCATCATCATCATCATCATCATCATCATCACCATCATCACCCTCATCATCATCATCATCATCATCACCATCATCACCCTCATTATCACCATCATCATCATCACCATCATCATCATCATCATCATCATCACCCTCATCATCACCATCATCATCATCATCATCACCCTCATCATCACCATCATCATCACCATCATCATCATCATCATCACCATCATCATCATCACCCTCATCATCACCATCATCATCACCATCATCACCATCATCATCATCACCATCATCACCCTCATCATCACCATCATCATAATGAATACATGAAGAAATAGTCAGCTAAATGTTAGTAAAGTATATGAATGGTTTAATAGTTAATGTTCTTATCCATGTATCTGTGGTTTGAAATAATTAGAGTCGTATGCTGGTGAAGGTTCTCAGTCATCCAGGTCTTGGTAATCCAAAGGGGTTCGAACCCCTTTGGAGTAGAGTCGTATTATTACACCAAACACTGAAGCAGCCCCAGATTGTTGTACTTTTTTATTTTTACCTTTTCATGTTTAATGGGATGAAAGTGATTAGTGACCAAATAGTTTAAACCTCAGAACAACACGGTCAAATTCATTCTCTGACTTTAACCCTCCCTGAGGAGCAGTGAGCAGCCACTGGTACGGCAATGTCAACACACGGCCCGCCGGGGCCGCAGATAGAACCGCTCCCCAATGGAAAACCGCTCTTTCCCGTTCAGCCACCATAATCCCTCCATCCCAGAATTTGGTTGATATTCTGGACAAATTAGTAGAAGCTATCAAACACTCCTAGCCTGGCAACCCATCCTATATATGGGGAGCTGTGGTCTCGCCATGCCCCATGAACAGAGCTCAGTCATGGAGCAGGATCTACGGTTTCCAGATGTTTTGATCACATTGGTGAAGTTGTGGATTGGTCTGAAAGTTTCTGGGCAGTCAATTCAAAGCTGCTCTGTAAGTTTGGGAGAATTGAAAACCTCAGGCCTGAAAGCAGCTTCAGTTATATTTTGGGTGTTTGGTGACTTTGGGATACATTCGATAGAATCGTAGAGAAAGCACACCACCCCATAGACTGTTTGCATGTACTCCCCTACCTGTAGCTCCTCCACCAGAGGGCAGTAGACATGTAGGACTAGATCGGGCAGGTTTCTGATGAAGGTACTAATCCTGATGCTCCTTTGAGAGGATTAAGGCCAGAAGTGGTTTGATGTGAATCTGTGACGATAGTCTACAAGGAGTTGAAGGGTTAGCTTCCATGCTTGTCTATGAAGATGCTTTGATTAGTTAGACATGTTTTTTTTCTCCTGTAATGTGTTTTGATGCGATAGAGATGAGAAAAAAGAATGAGAAACTTTAACTATAGCTTTAGCTATAAAACAATGTCTCTGAGCCCTCAGAGAGGGGGAGGCAGGAGAGCTCCTGGGTTTGTTCGCCTCCAAGAGAACTGAATATGTGATTCAGTCCCGGAGCTCATTTATTATGCCAAACCGTATATTTATTGATCCAAAATGTGAAAGTAAGGCTGGAGAGGTTGACTGACATGGAGGAGGAGGAGGAGGGAGGTCAGGAAGGAGAGATGAGAGAACTGATTTTTAAACGCTGAGGAGGAGGAGGATTGTTTTCAGTGTGTGAATGGATGTGATGAAGCTCTATTGAGACTGCTGTGAGTGTTTGCACACAGCATCAGTAAGCCAGTGCAGGGTTGTTCTCTGGGAAAAAAGATTATGTGAGTGATAGGTTATCTGCAGCCGGAGCTCTGTAATCATATCAATACTGCATGAGAAACACACAAATTCTTGTTTTTATCACCATTCAATAGGTGAGAGGCAAAGTTCTTTCTGGTCCAGTAGGACGTCTGTAACTGGGTCTAACGCTGAGCTTCAATCAAACCCTCAACCTTTGGACCAAGTTTAGCCTCATTTTAGAAACATACAGACTTTTAAACCTAGAAATGCTCATTTAGTTATTATTTTACCCAGTTGATCCAGTATCTCACTTGGCAGCAACTGCTGATGACAAATTGCATTTGTGACGAAGTTTCCAAATGTTCGCGATGGTTTTGATTAGCTTGTCTGGGTTTGAAGGCCTGGCTCTGACTCTCTGGAATGTTAAACATGTTCAAGAACTTTTTTTCTCAAAAGACTCACAGATTTCTTATTTTAGTGTCCGTAAATCAGAAATATGTCAGACAACCTTACGAGGGGTTGGCCATCAAATAGTGATTGAATGAGACAAATTAATGTCACTTTGTCACTTAATTTCAAAATGAAAAGCCTGTATTTTGCTGGACTGCAACTAGAGATGTTCCGATCATGTTTTTTTGCTCCCGATCCGATTTCGAGTCATTTGATTTTGAGTATCTGCCGATACCAAGTCCCGATCCGATACTTTTCAGGAAAGCATTAAAATAATCAGAAAAAATTAAATAATTTTCAGGAAAGCATTAAAATAAGCAGAAAAATGAAATTTTCATGAAAGCATGATAATAAGAAGAAAATAAAACACATCCAAGTTGTCCTAAGTTTCACTTTCACTTGTTTAGAAAGTGCACTGATTAAAAACGTGTTACGAACATATTTAAAAGTAGCAGCGTTGCTCATATTTCAAGTTGTTTTCTCCCTCAATCAGCAGCTGCGTTGAGCAATGCGTGTTCCCGTGACGGGGCAGGCATGCGGCGCCTCGGCAGACAGGCTAACTTTTCCCTGCATAACACCTGTAGCTAACACACAGCTCGGGTGCTGCAGCAGACAAAACCCCGACTTTTTGCAGTCTGTTGGCAATTTCTCTTTGTTTATTAGCCTATCTTTTAATGTTGGCTGGCTCTGCCTTTTTGTCCGAGTTCGCAGTGAAGTGGGACTGTTAGTGGCAAACCGGGAATTAATGGAAACAGGTGATTCGCTTTGTTGACGCCCGAAGGGAAAAACCGAAAGTGAAAGTAGTTTGTTTTGAAGGCTGCGTATCATGCAGCTCTGCCATGGAATGCCCAGAATGCACAGATTACAAGTGGCTGTAGCTCTGCCTTCGCTGTCCGGTTTAAAATACCACCTAGCTGCAGACATTTTAGTTCTCCTGAGAAGACACGCTAGCTCAGCGTTAGCCTGCTAGCTAACAGCTGCGCCTTGGTGTTTGAATCCTTGCCTGCCGCAAATTGTGTGACATTACTGTGTTGTTTTTGTACAAGAAACAAAGATTACTGATGTAGAGGAACTTGTTGAAATTAAAACTAAGCAACTGTTGTTCCACTTGAAAATCTCTATCTCAGGATGAATTTAAAAAGTCATATTTGTTGTTTTAAAAGGTTAAATCCGATCTTTTACACCCGATTCCGATCTTTTTAAAATCACGTGATCTGGCCCAATTTCGGAGCATCCCTAACTGCAACTGTTCGAGAATAGTTGGAGACACCAAATCACAAAAAAATATGTGAGAATCTTTCCATATGTATGGGTCACTGGTGGCATATGATGCAATAGCAAACAAATTATGCAATATTTGTTGTGCCCTTGCAAGTGTCTTAATTGTGTTTCATTTCAATTACAGTTTGGTTGCAAACCCCTCCTACAGATGTTTCATATGGAGGGATATATGGTGCAAAATAATTTGTGTTTAGTCACTGTGAACTTGAAGTCAGAGAAAAAAATCCAGAAAAATCCTGTCTTTCACAGGTACAAAACATCAGCTACACATATTCAAAATCTTAGGTACAAGTACACAAATTGTATTTGTTGAGTCACACATAAAAAAATCTTACAGTTACAAGTTTTGCCCCAGTATATCCAAAATATATGGTGCAAAAATATTTGTGTCTCGATTCTGGGAACTTAAAATCACAGAGAAAATTTCAGAAAAATCCTGTCTTTCACAGGTATAAAACGACATTTTCACCTATTCAAAACCTTAGGTACGAGTACACAAATTGTATTCGTTGAGTCACACATAAAAAAATCTTACAGTTACAAGTTTTGCCCCAGTATATCCAAAATATATAGTGCAAAAATATTTGTGTCTCGATTCTGGGAACTTAAAATCACAGAGAAAATTTCTGAAAAATCCTGTCTTTCACAGGTATAAAACGACATTTTCACCTATTCAAAACCTTAGGTACGAGTACACAAATTGTATTCGTTGAGTCACACATAAAAAAATTTTCTATTACAGTTTTGCCCCATTTGATAAAAAATGGTGCAAAACACATCCACATACTTGTGTATGAAAAAAATAAATTTTTTCCTATTATATTGTCGCTCACAGACAAAACTGCTGTTACACTTCACACATTTGTCTTTGCAGGTACATAAATTATTTTGTACAAGTTACAAAATATGAGTGGGCTGGACAATAATTCAGTAACAAATATCAATCGATAAATGTGTGGTGCAATAGAAAAAAATAGATCAATAAAAAGTTTCCTTTCTTTTTCCATTTTAGCCT
>SSNS01000177.1:702259-709759 GCA_006937985.1 Aphyosemion australe | reverse complement strand
AGCTCTATACCCTTGGGGGGGTCCTGGAGGGTGCGTGGGAGTTCGCCCAACCAATCTACATGTGTTTTGTGGATTTGGAGAAGGCGTTCGACCGCGTCCCTCGGGGGGCCCTGTGGGGGGTACTCTGGGAGTATGGGGTACCAGGCCCCTTGATACGGGCTGTTAGGTCCTTGTACGACCAGTGTCAGAGCTTGGTCCGCATTGCCGGCAGTAAGTCGGGCTCGTTTCCGGTGAGAGTTGGACTCCGCCAAGGCTGCCCTTTGTCACCGATTCTGTTCATAACTTTTATGGACAGAATTTCTAGGTGCAGCCAAGGTGGTGAGGGGATCCGTTTTGGTGGCCTAAGGATCAGGTCTCTGCTTTTTGCAGATGATGTGGTCCTGTTGGCTTCGTCAGAACGTGATCTCCGGCTTTCGCTGGAGCAGTTCGCAGCCGGGTGTGAAGCAGCTGGGATGAGAATCAGCTCCTCTAAATCCGAGACCATGGTCTTGAGTCGGAAAAGGGTAGAATGCCTTCTCCAGGTCAGGGACGAGGTCCTGCCCCAAGTGGAGGAGTTTAAGTATCTCGGGGTCTTGTTCACGAGTGAGGGAAGGGTGGAGCGTGAGATCGACAGGCGGATTGGTGCTGCATCTGCAGTGATGGGGGCGTTGTACCGGTCTGTCGTGGTGAAGAGAGAGCTGAGTCGAAAGGCGAAGCTCTCAATTTACCGGTCGATCTACGTTCCTACCCTCACCTATGGTCACGAGCTTTGGGTAGTGACCGAAAGAACGAGATCGCGGATACAAGCGGCCGAAATAAGTTTTCTTCGCAGGGTGGCTGGGCTCTCCCTTAGAGATAGGGTGAGGAGCTCGGTCATCCGGGAGGGGCTCGGAGTAGACCCGCTGCTCCTCCACATCGAGAGGAGCCAGTTGAGGTGGCTCGGGCATCTGGTTAGGATGCCTCCTGGACGCCTCCCTGGTGAGGTTTTCCGGGCACGTCCAACCAGGAGGAGACCCAAAGGAAGACCCAGGACACGCTGGAGAGATTATGTCTCTCGGCTGGCCTGGGAACGCCTTGGGATTCCCCCGGAGGAGCTGGCCCAAGTGGCTGGGGAGAGGGAAGTCTGGGCTTTCCTCCTTAGGCTGCTGCCCCCACGACCCGACTCCGGATAAGCGGGAGAAAATGGATGGATGGATGGACTTTTATCATTATTTTTATTATTACTATTATCATTATTATTATCATTATCATTATTATCATTATTATCATTATTATTATCATAATAATCATTATTACTATTATCATTATTATTATTGTTATCATTATTATTATTATTATTATTATTATTATTATTATTATTATTATTATTATTGCTGTTATTATTATTACCAGAAGAGGACAGATAGGGAATTTTATTTTTAGTTTTATTTTTGCAACATCCACATATCTTGAAATAAAATATAGGGACTAGAACCTGCTCTATCAAGTCAGTTGTCAGTTTTTATGCTTTCTTTAGTTTTTAAAATATCCAGTTTCCTGCACATCATGTTGAGAGATTTACAGTTAATTAACTAGAAGTCAGGCAAGTTTTATTCTGATTAATAAAAATACAATCAGGTAAAAAGGTGTAGCTGCAGATTTACTACTAGTGTGACACGTGAAGTGTTTAGTTTTAGGTGAATATAAATCATGTTTAAAGGCATCTGTGTTTGTCTCTGCAGGAGAATCACTGCAGACGTATCAAGATCCTGGGCGACTGTTATTATTGTGTTTCTGGACTGACGCAGCCTAAAGCAGACCACGCCCACTGCTGCGTGGAGATGGGCCTGGACATGATTGACACAATCGCGTAAGTAACACCCCTACGAGTTTCAAATAACACGCAATCACACACACTGAAGTTTAAACTGATCAGATTTTTTTCTCGGTTAATAATGAAGTGTAACTTTTTCATTAAATTAAAAAAGAAAAACATTTGACGAAGAAAAATTAACACCTAATTTATTATTGCATGAACAAAAATTCGGATTTCTAAATTAAAGCTCTGATTCCGTCATTTTTTTTGATGAATCTGCTGTGTCTCTAGTATGAACGAATGCCTTGTCTGTGATTAAAAAAAAAGCTCTGGCGCTCCTGTTTCAGGAAGTAAAAGTTGGTCAGAGGAGTAGGGGCGCAGAAAATGACAGGATGAAGAGTCACTCATTAATATTCATGATATGCAAATGTCTTGTCTCTGATTGGTTAGCAGCAACATGACTCCGTAGTTTTATTCGCTCTTCTTGTTTTGGTTAAAATCATGTTTATGTTTTATTTCCACACCTTACACAAGCCTGAACGTGTTACGTCATGTTGTGGAGTCACTAATGATTAGTTTCTGCTAGCAAGACTCGTTCTGCTCTCTCCATCCTGTGGGCGGTCCCAAGCCACAGTGGGCGGGGCCATGAATACAAATTTTCCCTGTGACCTGATCATTTTCCCGTCTTCTTCCTTTCTGTGGCTAACGCAGACGAACGTTCAGCATGCATGTGAAACTCAGAGTGACCGGTCGTATTTAAAAACAAACAAGTATTACAGTTTCTCTGTTAACGGGACCTTTAAGTTCATAACTTTAAAATAAGTTTTGAAATCACTGACATTCAAAGAGTTTATCAGGGAAGGGAACTTCCCTCCGTGGGCGTCAAAGACACTCAAAGGCTCAAGATTGTCGAAAAGGGACATTCAGGTCAAAAATTGTCTTGAATATCCTGCCGTGTGAACCGGGCCTAAGTGACCAAAAACCAGCAGATCATGACAATTATTACTTTGTTTCCAATAAAACCTGACCTGTTTGCTTATTTAAAGTCATTTTTCTGTGATTTTGGATAGAAAATTGCATTTTAAAGTGACGATTTTCCAGCTAAAACCTGTTTATGTGCACATGTGAAGCCTCTACATGTGCACAACCCACAGTGTGAACGCTCACCTGATGTGTTTATCTTCTTGCTGCTCAGTCTGAGAGTGGATGGATCTGTCTTTATCTCAGAGGACAGACACTCCCAACACCCCCATCCCCGCTCGATGAGGACGTTTCATTTCTGCTTCCTTCTGCGTTCACACTCAAACACGTCGTTTATCAACCTCTTCCTCGCTGCTCCATGTCCTCTTCCTCGGCTTCGCTCGTGACTCTGTGAGGAGTTTAGAGTGACAGATCTCCCGCTGACGATGAGGAGCTTTGGGAGGTGATTTAGTGTTGAGGAAAAGCTTCTGCAGCTACTGCAGGATGTAGGTGGTTCAGCACTGAAACGTAGATTAAGACTTTGTGATCAGAACGAAGCCTGTAAAAGCTGGAATGTGAATTATTATTAATAAAGTTGTAAAGTCAATATAACAACTCTGTTATAATCTGTTGTATTTATGTAATCCTAACGGGCTGCATGGTGGAGCACTCTACAGTAGCTACGGAGGTAGAGCGGGTTGTCCAATAATCGGAGGGTTGTAGGTTCGATCCCGGCTCCCGGCAGAGAATTCTGCTGTTGTGTCCTCGGGCAAGACACTTAACCCACATTGCCTGCTGGTGGTGGTCAGAGGGACTGGTGGTGCCTGTGTGTCAGAGTGCCCTAGGGCAGCTGTGGCTACATTGTAGCTCATCACCACCAGCGTGTGAATGGGTGAGTGACTGATTGTGTTGTAAAGTGCCTTGGGGGGGTTCTAGAACTCTAGAAGGGGCTGTTTCAAATCTTTCAACCTTCTCCCACAGACCAAAACATGCATGTTGGGTTAAAAAAATGTTTTACGTAACTTAAAGAATGCATAAATTTCACTATTTGACTCTGTTCTGTGACATAAAGTAAGTAATACTTCAAAATGTATATTTTCCTTAAGTCCCTCTTCTGGCCTCTACAGGAAAACGAATCATTTGCACGAGCTTAGAGCGTTGACCAATAGAGTTGTGTCTCCAGAAGAGGAAGCTGTCAATCAACAAGAATGCACTCCATTTCCCAGCATGCACTGCAGGGTGATGCACTGCTTAGCTTAGCACACCAACCTAGCTTGAATGCTAACTCGACCTGAATTGAGTTAATGTCAGTCTGTGAACTTCAAGCTAAGAGGGAAGGGAATGAAAAGAGATTTATCTATAGTGTATTGGAGCTAAGTGATTAGCATAGCGTTCCACCTTACGCTACATCGGACTACTGTTTTAGCCTGTTGTAGCGTTAGCAGAGGTGTGCTAGCACGACGAGTGCTGGATTCCTGTCAGTCTTAGATTTTTCCCTGCTGTAACACTGCAGTTCTTTTTGATTTATTATTTGCTTTCATAAAACAAAGACACTGGTTTTGGAATATTTAAAGTACATTTTGAAGTATTCAAAAAGGAAAAAACTGAGAAAATCTACCTAAAAATAATGTTTAAACATTAGGTTAACGTCATCAAACATAACGTAAAATGAGGTTACATTTTTGTTTTTATCTCCTCCTGCAGGTCAGTGGTGGAGGCTACTGAGGTGGATCTGAACATGCGTGTTGGTTTGCACACGGGTCGGGTTCTGTGTGGTGTTCTGGGCCTGAGGAAGTGGCAGTATGACGTCTGGTCAAACGACGTGACTCTGGCAAACGTGATGGAGGCTGGAGGGCTGCCTGGGTCGGTACCGAGTCCGACGGTTAGGAACACAGTCAGCTGCTGAGTCAGCAGAACAACCACTTGTAAACACATATTAATCATCATAAAGATAGATCTCTAAAGCATTTTTATTCAATCTCAAACTGTCAAAACGTTTTGCATTTTGAGCTTTAGCATGTTTTCAAAGACAATTTAAGAAAAAGATTAAGACGTCGTGAGTGTTTTAAATCTTCCTCTGAGCAGAAACATTTTAGAGCAGTTTGTCTCACATCCTAAACAAGTTAAAAGAGCTGATGCAACACAGATGTAAAAAGGAGTTTGATATCTCATTTAAAATAAACAGGCTGCAACTTATCAACCCAGCAGTTTAATTGGAAAAGTTTTTTATTACAGAGCCTGATACCATTCTTATCTTTGTTTGCTGCCTCTTAAACCTGATAAACGAAAACAGCAAATATGAAACAAGTATTTGTTTATGCCAAATATCTAAAAACCATTCAGTTTTTAGGGGATTTATTTGCACAAGTAATCTGAGACGGGGGGACGGGTGGCGCCGGCTCATGATTAATGGAGTTTTTGACGAATAACTTATAATTGTGCCCACGTTCTCAAAGTTTACACAAATTTCTCACAAGGTCCTCGCATGCTGCAGAGTTGCATCAGTGGGTTTGTAGGGACCTCTGACATTTACATAGTTTTTATTGCTACAATAATTTGTTGGAATACTTACAAAAAATCATCAAAGTGATTTTTTTGCAAAATGCAAACCATTTTCTACCATGAGGTTTAGACAGTCCCTCTGCTCAGAACAAAAGAAAAAATATGCCTGACAAAAATGATCAGGAAATGATTAAGGATCATCATATAATTAAGAATTACTGTGAGACTAACTCACAGAACACCAAACATGAAAACATCTGAAAATATTCCAGAGTTCTTAGGAGGTTATTGTTGTGTTCATGCTGCTCTGATGAGTTGGTTCTGATTAAACGTTTAGGAAGAGCTGGAGCTGCAGGGAGATGCAGCTTTATCTCAGCTGTTTGCTTGAATACTTTAATAAACCACTGCTAAGGTCAAAATGTTACAACTCTGCTTTAGTGCTGCAGAAATGTTACAACATTATGAAATGATCTCATCACGTGTTTGTACTCCAGCTTCCTTAAATCTTCCGCTGCCCAGATCAATATATTAGGATGACTTTGACATGAGTGAGGCTGCAGCATGCTGGTGGCCATTTCTCACCAGAAAAAAGTATTTCTGTTGTTAATATTAGGTTTTAACCTTTCATTTATACAGCTACTGGTTTGAACGGAGTTAAATACTGAGATTGGACAAATGAACCACTCACCCGTAAGTCTCTGCCCAACACAGCGTCCTCGTTACCCATTGTAATCACGAGTTACAGTTTTTTACAGATGCTAGGACACATTTCTCAATACTTAGGTCACGTTTGCAAAACTCTACATACAGTTCTCCTAACTGACTTTCAGCTTGGCAAAGCAGTTCATTTCACATTCAAAATGCACTACAACTACCAAAACACTTCAATCAGGTCTCAAATCAACTCATTCTTCCAGAACACTAGCAAAGGTTGACAGCCGACAAACACACTCTGTCACCCACAAAACAATGACCTAAAAAACACTAACAACATGTAGCATTACATTTTCTGAACAAGGACACATCTCTGTTTATAACTGCAATATATATTGTTTATAACTGCAATATATGTTACTGGAATGAATCAGACATGATGCAGAATTTGTTAATGTTTTATGTTGTTTATTTATTTATTTATTTATTTTTTGCGCTAAGGAATTCCAAAATACAAGAATACAAGTTACCTGTTGGTTTGCTGGACAACTCTAACTATAGATGCCACTGCAGAGCGTTGCAGATTTGGCTGCACTCTCTGACCATCCTCTCTCATTGAGAGACCATGATGTACCACATCAGGGGTTCCCAAATTGGGGGTCCCCACAAGATTGCAAGGGGTCCCCACAATTTTGTCTTTGCTGAGGTTGTGAGGTTAGCAAGATTTTTTTTGTAAAAATTACATTTATAAAATCCCAATAACACACCCTACAGTATAATCAGAGCTCCATATAAAAGTTATAACTTTGTATGTCTGTGTGGCAAGGTGGACAAAACAAGGTCCTGGGCAGGATTTGAACCTCAGACCTCTGGGTTAGAGTCATGCGTGTTAACCAGTCAGCCAAAGGGGTATCCCTGTAGCCAAGCAGCCCAGGCGCATGATCAATCAGGATACAGTGACGGCATGCTCACCCTGTCACATCTGTATAAAGTTTGTAAATGATCACATTTACAGTAATGTGTTTATGTGTGAAGGAGTTGGGTTTGGGGGTCCTGGCTTGTCTTGGACATGGGCAAGGGGGTCCTTACAGTAAAGAAAAATAAAAATGGGAACCCCTGTACTACATGATCACTTACAGTAGCTCTGATATCATCTGAGACTACAGCTCTTGATCTTCCTTGTATTCTTCTTCCACCACGCATACGTATTCCTCGCCCTCTCCAGCCTCTCTTCTTCCTCTTTCAGCCACTTCTCTATTCTGGCTGGGTCCATGTTTACATCACAATACAAACCTATTCAGCAGTTGTCTCCTTTTGTAATGAAATAGAAAGAGTAACACCTGCAGATGTTCATCTATGAGAATCAGCTGTGGCTGGTGAAACTGCATTTTTAGATTTAAAATATGTTACAATAAAATATTGCTGTTGAATTTTGCTCTTATTCAGATTTGCATCATGTTTTAGTTTTGAACATAAGTTTAACAGTTTTGTAAACAGTATGTAAGCACGTGCAAAATGGCCTGTTAGTACAATGATTTTTGGCAGTTGTTGTGGCTGAGTGAGAAAAGAATTCATGACATTAGAGAGAAGTAGTCATTGAATGCATTTTG
>SSNS01000177.1:627259-697259 GCA_006937985.1 Aphyosemion australe | reverse complement strand
GTGCATATGTGTGTGTGTGTGTTTGTGCATGTGTTTGTCCATGTGTGTGTGTGTGTGTGTCCATGTGCGTGTGTTTGTGCATGTGTGTGTGTGTGCATGTGCGTGTGTGTGTGTGTGTGCGCATGTGCGTGTGTGTGTGTGCATTTAAAATTCTCAGAAAAACCCACAGACACTTCATACATCCAGATTTTGCATCACATCTGTTAAAAACCCCTCACCTTTTATTTCCAGTTCCTGTCATTCTCTTCCCTCCAGCCACCAGTAATTCAAACTCTAATCAGGTTCATCATTCATGAGACCAGACTTTGGTTTTCTAAAGAGCTTTTTGAAAATATAAAGCTTGGCATCCTTAGATTAGATCTGATTCTGACTTAATTTTAAATTATCTCTTTAAAGGATAAAAATCTGGACACAATGTGAACTTTTACCGATTTTATTTGACTTTTATTTAATCTCCACGAATTAAAGTGCATTTATAACAACTGATGTTGATGTAAAGCTGGAAAGATTCAAAACGGTAAACCTTTATCAGTCAGTATCTGTTACTGTGAATAAAACAGAATTTTTGTACATTTTGTACATTTTCAGCATAAAGTTTTTTTTCTCTCAAATTTGCATCTTTTTTTTTATCTCGTACCTCACAGCGTTTCAGAGGTAAATGCTAAAAGCATTAAATAAGGAAGAACTGATCATCTTTACTTGATTGTTTTTGTGACTTTCACCAGTTTTTTGCTGCTGGGCTGCAGGTGTTGTGAAGTCGTCGTCTTGAAACTTAAAAGGTTTTTTCTTGCTTGAGCTGCAAAATCTGACATTTAAAGCACCAAAGACATCGTCAGTAAAGTGAGGATAAATTACAAAGAAAGTAAAACACCAATAAACCACTTTGTGAATAAACTGCTGAAAAAGGTTTTGCTTAATTTAGCCCTGGCTCCATCATATTTGGTGTCATAGGTAACAATTTAGCATCCTTTAAAAAGGAATTTTACATATTTTCTTACATATTCAGGTCCGGGTTCTTTAACGCAACTAAACAAAAAGAGTTTGATAAAAACAAAGAGAAACTCAGGAACAAATGAAAAGCAGGTTTGGTGACTAGAACCTGTGGCCAGGTGTGTGGCGAGAGCAGACACAGATCTGTTTTTGTTTCATGTGCATCTAATGTTTCTGGTTCTAATGTTTCTGGTTTTATTTTCAGATTTTTCCTGGGATCATCCTGTCAGACATCAAACCAGCCAAGAGGATGAAGTTTAAAACCGTGTGCTACCTGCTGGTGCAGCTCATGCACTGCAGGAAGATGTTCAAAGCAGAAATCCCTTTTTCTAACGTCATGACCTGCGAGGATGACGATAAGGTGAGTGAAGAGAGAATTAACACAAGTTACGTGTTTTTTCTGAGTTCATTTGTGACAAACAGACATCCTTCTTCGCCTCCGTCAATGCGCCCCAGGGCAGCTGTAGCTATGATGTAGCTCATCCCCACCAGCGTGTGAATGTGTGGATGACTGATTGTGTTGTGAAGCGCCTTGGGGGGTTGTAGAACCCTAAGAAGGCGCTATACAAATACAGGCCATTTACCATTCTTTAAAGGTGTCCTAGAATGCAATTATTCAACAATCTAAAACAGAGCTTTGAGCCTCCAAAAAGCATAAGAACATTTTTTTGGCTTTCATCTGTCCCAGGAGCCCTGATACAGGCCATTCTAAACCCCCTTACTCAGGCCTTCAGTGAAAAGAGCTGTTAGCCCCTCCCACTCGGCCAGGACATGCTGATTGGTTGGTTTCCCCAGAAGGCCTCAGACACATGCAGGTTTGAGGAGGCGTGGCTCCCCCTTATGACGTGTTAAGGAAGGTTTTCTCAGAACAGGAGGTTTTTCTCTCGGCTTTTTCAACTTTCTAATTTACATAAAAAGTAGGTCACACACGGCTTTGACTTTTTGGCATGCTGCTGTTGACCACCCAAGCTGTCTTAGTCAACAACAACAAGGAACATGTTGGTTTACATTCTAGGTCCCCTTTAAAGAGCAGGTTCATTGAAAAACATTTTTAATGATTATTTCTGATTCTAACGGGTCACTCTGAGTGTTTCATGCAGGCTGAACATGAAAATATTCTCCTCCACCTATCTCCTGCATCAGCTTCTGATAGAAAATAGACTCTAGGTGAAACTCTAGGATTAGAAAATCCTGACAGATCTACGTCACACTGTCACTTAACATTCATGAACTCACCCATCTTGACTCACGACGGGGAAGGCTGTTGTTGGTTTAGCGTCCAGGAAACAGCAGAGAACATCTGGGCTAGTAGAAGCTAACCATTAGCATTAGCAACTCCACCACACAGCAGAACTCCTCCAGGCTTGTGTTATTTGTATACAGGAAAAATGAGAGTACATTAACTCCATGGGACCAAATGTGTCAGGATCTGCTCCTTCTCCCTCAGATGTGTTGTCCTGTCTCCCCTCGTTAACTGTTTATTGGACTCACCTGCCCCTTGTTATCCTACCCACCTGATTCCTGATTACCCTCATGTATTTAAACCCTCTGTTTGTCCTGGTCTGTGTCAGATCCTCGTCTTGTCTACCTGTTGTAGCACCACCTACCATTATTCATATTAAACAGTTCTTTTGCCTGCCAGTCTGCCTCCTGTTCACCTGCATTTTGGGCCCTACAACAACCTCCACATGACAAAATGTAGTCTTTTTCAGAGTAAAATCTTTTTAATTTGAGTAAAATTTACTCTACAGATTTTTCTGTGTTGTTACATGTTGTAACAGAGTCAGTGGTAGAGTAGCGTTGCTGTTAGCCAATCAGGGGCGAGATGTCCAAATATCAGGAAATAAGACTCCAGATCCTAAAGCTACTTTCTCCTCCGGCTGACTTCTAGATCCTCAAACAGGCGCACAGGAGCTTTTTTTCCCCTGAGCATGGCTTACAAAGCATTCATTCCTACTAGAGACCTCTGCAGATGTATTAAAAAAATGAGTTAAGTTTAATGCATTTTCTTATGCATTAATTGTTTGTAATTATTTAATTGCAATTAAAGCATAAACTCCTACAACTAATAATCATCATCATCATCATCATCATCATCATCAACAACTTATAACGAATTGTTCCATAAAAACCCCCCAAAATACATTCATTATAAAAGTAAACACGCTAATTTTCAGTTTTTTAATGTGGACAAGATTAGCTGAAATTTCACCAAACCTGCAGCAACACTACAATGTCATCCTTTAAAATGAGCACAACAGATATTATATTCAAACACACACACACACACACACACACACACACACACACACACACACACACACACACACACACACACACAACTGGCAGCTCGGCTGACCAATAAGAGCTCATGAACGCATGCACACATGCAGACCAGGGTGGGGTGTAGCTCAGCGATCTGTACAGAATCCTGTCAGAGGCTCAAAGATGAGTTAGAAGTTTTCTTCTTCTCTGCATTTGGTTGTGAAAAGACTGAAGGAGTCTGGGTGAAAATCTTAGAGAATAAAAACCCAAACTGGAATCAACGATTCATGTGAGAAATATTTGATCCTTCAGTCGGAGCTGAAGAAGAAACCTTCAAAACACTGAAGTTCCTTTGAAAACCAGCCAGACAAAACACACGGTCCAGCGCTGCAGAAATCAGAGAAACAACAAAACAAGCAGGAAGAAACGTTCTGGAGGGGATTTGGAGCATCATGACAGCTCAGATCTGGACCTGGACAGTTGCTTCCTGCAAAATCACATCAATTAATACAAAAAATGAGGGCTGTTGCAACACAAACTCAAGATTTATTCTTGTTTTCCTTTTCAGAAAATCAGTAAAAATCTGCATTTGATTCATTGAATGTGTAAAAAATAATATAAATGGATTTATTTACCACTCTTCTCATCTCTTCTCAGTAAATATTAGGTTAAACGCATCAGTGGGGGGAAGGGGGAGGGGTCACGTGGCTGCTGGTTCGTTATCGGGGTCATGACATCACGGCGTCTGGCCGTCAGAACGCTCTAATCCGTCCAGCTGTGTGAGCTCGGTCAGACGTTAGCGCGTCATGATTCAGCCGATCATCTCCTCTAATAGCATTACGCACGTTAAGTCCCCACAGTGTGAAACAGAAGTTCATAACAGAATTATGACACTAAAAACCTCTTAAATCAGCATTTTAAATAAAACACAATGAGTCAAACATGCAGAGCTGGCGTTTTAGATGTTTTGATTTTCTGAGCAGGAAAAAATTGCGTGTTGTGTAAAATAGTTGGTTTCGTTATAAATCTTTACCTTCAGCAGAACCGTGAGTTTTCAAGGCTTCAAATATATTTTAATAAATTCCTGTAACTGATAAAAACCCCTAGCTGTCTTGTTTAATAACATCACTTTAATATTGTTTAACCCTTATATAACCCTTTAACTTCCACTATTTTTTATTCATATAGGCAATAAAGATTATAATTAGGGATGTCTGATATTATCGGTCTACCGATATTATCAGCCAATATTGGCCTTAAAATGTAATATCGGAAAATATCATTATCGGTTTTTACTCCTATAGTGACCCACCGTTTACATACCATGCACATATTACCCATCAAACTGTTCGGCTTCGTCTCCTCTCTCTCAAAATGCCAAAATATGACAGATCTGATCTTTACTTTTTGAGATATTTTAGTTTTATTTGGCACAACTTGTGAATTTTTAGTAATTTGCCCTGTGTAATGAGGGTCTGCCACATAGCACATAGCTACATGTAGCTAGCCAGCAAACAAGCAACAGAATCTTCACCCAAGGCTTACTTTTCTTAAACTAAGATCTTTATTAATGTTTTATCACCATAACTACAAAATACAAAATGAGAAAAAAATATATTACTGACTATTACAGACGTCTTAGCGTCACGCTTAGCAATTAGCCTCGCTTAGCGATTAGCCTCGCTTAGCAATTAGCCTCGCTTAGCGATTAGCCTCGCTTAGCATTTGTACGCTCATGCTGCTTACATTTGATCAACTAAGTAACTTTAACACAAGCCCAAACATTCCCTAAAGAAACCGATGGTTACAAAGACAAATGCTCTCCAAGGTACGAACGTATAAAGCAAAACCAGCGTGTTTATGATCCGTTTTTTCTGCCTAAATGTAAAATGTAAACAAAGAGCGGAGGCCCAGCGGAGGAAACGAAAACTACATCAGTGATAGGTCTGAGTTGAGAGCACTCACTCGCCTCTTTTATAAAACAATGCCGCCAATTTGCCGCAACGTCGAGGCGGCATCTGGGAGCCTAAGGTCGTTTATAAGAGCTCAGACCGTGGCGGTAATGTTGCGCAATCATGTCAGTTTTAGAAAAGATTACGCGATGGCGGCAGAAAGGAGGTATGGGGGCGGTCTCTGCGCTGTCGCGGACTTCCGTGTATTTTGGACATAACTTGGTTTTTATTGCGATCAAAGCCGTGCTCCTTAAGTTTTTTTTCCCCAGTCAGCTACAGGTGTGTGCTCCACAGTCCCTGTGAGCTGTCAGATGATCTGAGCTGCAGATCTAACGGAGAGAAGCTCTCGGAGCTCCGCATCGCTCCAGTTTATCATCTCAGCTGGTTCTGTTTACAAAAACTAAACTTATGGTCGTGTTTACTTTCATTTTCAACATAGTTCCCGGCCGGAGCTCAGCATTAATTCATTGCGTGGTCATGACACCACCCTCTTTTGCGCCAAGGCTTAATGTGCATTTATAAGACCGGCTAAGCCGCAATATTACTACCAAGCGTGGTGGCACGAATGCCGCAAAATTCCCGCAACGTGATGCCGCCATGGCGCGTTCATAAGAAACACGTTGCGGTAATATTACGCTGATTTGCCGGCACGGTGTGTCTTATAAAAGAGGCTACTCTGTCACGTTTTGCGCAGACAATATAACAAAGATTGTTTGTAACAGCAATGTCTCACTTTGAGCAGTTTTCAAAAACTAAAAGATTTTAACCTTTTTATCATGAATTCACCTGCACTATTTATTAACTTATCAAACCTTTCCCATCATGAACTTAATAATTATCTGTAGCCTAAAGGCATGACAGAGCGTAAGTCAGGATTATCTCAAGTAGAATGTCATTCAGCTGCTGTTGGAGAAAAATTAAACATGACATTTTTTTTCTATTACTAACTTAAATTGAAGTAGTTGTCATTTTGCACAGATAATGTTTAAAGCTTAAGCATTCATGATATGAAATATGTAACCTAGACAATTTATTTTATTATATTGTTTATTAGGGGGGACACCGCATATATCGGGATCGGTTTATATAGGTATCGGAAATTAAGAGTTAGACAATATCGGATATCGGTAAAAAGCCAATATCGAGCATCCCTAATTATAATATTATGGAACATTAAGCCATAATAATATGCTGCAATTAGATGTAAAGACCCAAGTTTACTGAGAAATAATTTTTTACTTGTTATCTTTTAAACATGATCAGTCACTCTGAGTGTTTCATGCAGGCTGAACATGAAAATAGTCTCCTCCACCTATCTCCTGCATTAGCTTCTGATAGAAAATAGACTCTAGGTGAAACTCTAGGATTAGAAAATCCTGACAGATCTACGTCACACTGTCACTGAACATTCATGGACTCACCCATCTTGACTCACGACGGGGAAGGCTGTTGTTGGTTTAGCGTCCAGGAAACAGCAGAGAACGTCTGGGCTAGTAGAAGCTAACCGTTAGCATTAGCAACTCCACCACACAGCAGAACTCCTCCAGGCTTGTGTTATTAGTGGAGATAAAACATCAACGTTGCAGAGCAAACAGAGTCAGTGGTAGAGTCGTGTTGCTGTTAGCCAATCAGAGGAGAGATGTCCACATATCAGGAAATAAGACTCCAGATCCTGCTGTCTGCTGCCACTTCCTCCTCTGGTTAACTTCTAGTTTCTGAAACAGGAGCGCCAGAGCTTTTTTTTCTCCACAGAGATCAACTCACAAGGCATTCATTAGACCTCCTTACGCCTGGTCTGAATCGTCTTAGTTCCACTGACGATGTCTGGCACCATTTATAGAATTAAAGCATAAATACTTGTTACCCTCTAGGGTGGTGCTGTCCACTACCTGACACCGTCCCAGAACTTAAAGTTCCTTCCACCACCTGGTGTCCCCATAAGACTCTGAACTTGTCATGACCTCTTGTGGAGCTTAAAACTCATCAATCACCACATGATTTTATGTATTTTATTAAAATGCTCAAGATTAACTTGTTATAACCAGATGTTGTGAGGCAGCACATCCTGTGACCACCTGACCTGAGTCTGACAACGGGTCCTGATTGTGTTGTCTGTCTGACAGCGGAGAGCCCTGCGGACCGCCTCGGAGAAGCTGAGGAATCGGACGTCCTTCTCGGCCACCGCCGTGCAGCACTCACCCGCCACACGAGTCAACCGCTACATCGGGCGGCTCATCGAAGCGCGGCAGACCGAGTCCGAGACGTCAGACCTGAACTTCTTCAGCCTGTTTTACAGGAGCAGAGACAGGGAGCGCAGGGTGAGGCTGAACGCACCGAACATCTGCAGGGAATCAGTTCCCTTTACAGCAAAACCAACTCATGTAACTAATATATACTTTCCTTCCTCATTACACACGAGGAAAGATGCTTCGTGACTGCATGTTCTGCCCCCCTTCGCCTCATTTTCTCACCCTACACAGTTTATAATTCTGTTTCTCCCACGCCTGTTGTGTGTGTGTGTGTGTGTGTGTGTGTGTGTGTGTGTGTGTGTGTGTGTGTGTGTGTGTGTTTGCATGAAGAATCCACCCACCCTCTCAGGAGGGGCTGCAGATAATGATTTGGGAACGTCTGAAAAGCACACATGATATCCTTCTCATATGTGTGCGTGGGCAGTGCTATAAAAGACAACACAACAGGGTGTGTGTGTGTGTGTGTGTGTGTGTGTGTGTGTGTGTGTGTGTGTGTGTGTGTGTGTGTGTGTGTGTGTAATTCAGATGTTCAAGCTGTTTGCAGATGAATTAGAACGTTAAGGTAGTGCAAATTGAAAACTACAGAACTTGTGATCCTGCAGGAAAAAACCAAGACACAAATTAGTGTAACGAGTTTCTTTCCTCCCACACGACAGATTTCTCTTCGGAGGAGTTCAGGACACGTCACCGCAGAGCTAAATTAGATCAGAACTTTACAAGTTGACCTTAAATCCCACAAACGGATCAAAATACATTTATTGCACAAATGACTGAAGCATTTTTAACCCTTGAACTTGCAGATCGACCTCTTGGTAGAGCACATTTAATCCTGTTATGAAGCACTTATAATAATAATAATAATACATTTTATTTAAAAGCACCTTTCACAACACCCAAGGACACTTCACTATAATGAAGATGAAGTAGAACAACATAAACACTAAGTGAATGAGATCAGATATGTAGGATGGAGCCAGGTTATGAAGAGCTTTGATGAGGAGAATTGATTCTCTGTTTGATGGGAAACCAGGGGAGTTGTTGCTGGATGGGGGTGATGTGATGAGAGGTAGGAGTCCTCGTGCTGCAGCATTCTGTAGAAGCTGCTGTTTATAGAGGGATTTGCTGGGGAGACCACAGAGAAGTGAACAGTCAATCCTGGATGTGACGAGAATGGCAGTGAGGAGTAAGAGATGGACGGAGATGGAGATGTATAGGTGAAAGTAGGCAGACCGGGTAATATTATTGAAGTCAATAGTACAGTAGGCTCTTAACCTGAGGAGAGGGAACGACTGTTGAGTTGTCAGTAGGAGGATCTTTTGTGACGTCAATGTTTATGTTTTTCGCATTGCATCATGGGACCTGGGTGGCAACAAACAGCGTATTTTCCCTATAATTCAATTGTTTTGCATGCTTGGAGGAGGATTTAGCGACGCAGATGGATCATTCTTGCTGTGTGGTTGATGGTTTGGCCCGTGGGAGGCTTGATAAAAAGTTTTATTAGAATTTCCTCCGTAAAGGAGCGCGAGATACGAAATAGATGATTGCGGGTGACCCGACTGTCTGAAGAAAGCCTGAATTCCTGCAGCAACAGAGTTTGTGTGGCTCATTTGTTCATGGTAAGTGCTTGTAACTAAGTATTTGTTAATAAGAGAAGATGCTTTTTAAAATATTCATCTTCGTGTAGTTTTATATCCACGGAGTCGTTTAGTTTTCGCGTTCTGATTCAGGCGTCTCAGCCCGCGATCCTTATAATAATAAATAAATGAATAAGTAAAAAACACTGATTAATGAAGACTTACCCAGCTGTGCAGTCGCCGTGAGGATTTATCCACCCACAGGTGATGTGAATCACGCTGACTCCGCTAGCCGGCCGGGGCCGACTTCAGCACGACCACGGCTTTACCGAAGTCACGGCTTCCTGTTTTGCAGAAGAGTTCAGCCAAACTTTCCTTGAAACACAATAATCGTAGACCTCCAGACGTTTGAAAGCCTTTAACTGTTCATGAGTGGAGGGTCCAGGGCTTTCTGTTAAACAGGAGTAAACGTCTCCCCAGCAGAGTTGTGGAGAAAACACCGGCTAATCGGACCAACGTTTTCTGTCATCCCAGAGCTCAAACAGGCTTTAAATAACTTTATTTTTGTCTTCATTACAGATTTTAAGCTTCTCTCTAACCCTCCTCCTGTCTTTAGACATTAAAGTGTTTATATTTTGGGGATTTTGCCCGTAAACTCTCGTGAAAGTGTACGTCGCGTATTGATAACAGGCCGTCTTCTGCCACACAGCCACTCACGCACAACGATGAAAAAATATGTCAACAAAGATCCTCCTATAGAGATGGGAAGCTGTTAGATTTGGAGAGAACATGGGGTGTGCATACCAGGAGGACTTTGGTTTTAGGACTGTTCAGGGTGGAAGGTTTGGTAGAGAGGCAGAGCTGGGTGTCATCTGAAGCACTGGAGGCGTCTTCTCAGATTGGTGTATATTACACCCAGCCCAGGTTACTTTATGACCTCCTGTGACCTGAAGGCAGGTGGACGCTGAGATCTTCTCCCATCTTCCCTCAGTATCACCAGGTGTATGACGACCACTTCATCAGCGCCGTGGTTCTCTCTCTCATCCTGGCAGCTCTGTTTGGCCTTATCTATCTGTTAATGATCCCACAGTACGTACCCTACACACACACACACACGCGCGCACACACACACACCTGTTTTACTGGTGTGTTCTGGTCTCAGAGGGATGCTGGTGCTGCTGTTGCTGGTGCTGTGTGTGTGTTTCCATGTGGCCTGTGTGATGTACCTGCATCTCACCAGTGTCCAGGTAAGACTTCCTTCCTCCTCATACGGTGTTGAACGAACGAACGAACGAGTATGTTTGAAATATTCAGCCATAAAAACTAAAGCCGGAATCTCGTCAGGGTTGTTCTGACTCTCTGGATGAGGACCTCTGAGGTCGTTTTAGTGGTTTTAAACCTCTTGGGAATCATTCTGGTTATTTTGAGTCTTACTTTAGGTGTTTTGTGCCATCGGTTCTTTCCTTATTGATGTCATTTTTCTTAATTCTGCGTTTCTAATTGATTCCTGAAATTTGACTTTTAATTTAAGGAGTTTTATGAATTACAGATGAAACTTGAAAAATTAGAAAATGGTGCAAAAGTTCATTTAGGCAAGATAAGGCAGCTTTATTTATAGCACGTTTCATACACAGAAGCAAGAACGAAAAACATCAACATGACAACATAGAACAGCAGATTTTAAAATCAAATTTAAATACACAAATAAAATTAGATCTAAGAATCAGATAAAAGGCAAAGCTAAAGGCTGAGCAGTTACAGTGCAGAAGGTGCAGCATAAGAATCATTCATTCAAAGGCTGATGAATGCATGAAAGTTTTCAGTTTTGATTTAAAAGTTTCTAGAGTTGGGGCACATTGAGGTCATGAGGAAGCTGATTCCATCTGTGTGCAGCATAGTAGCTAAAAGCAGCTTCAGCCTGTTTGGTTCTGACCCGGTTCTACCAGCTGACTGCTTCCTAAGGATCTCAGAGCCCTGCTGGGTGGAGATACAGGAAGGAGATCTGACATGTATTTTGGCCCCATGCCATTGAGTGATTTATAAACTAGTAGAAGCACTTTGAAATGGATTCTGTAGTTTACTGGTAACCAGTGTAGAGATTTAAGAACAGGGGTGATGTGCTCGGTTCTCTTGGTTCTTGTTCAGACTCTAGCAGCAGCATTCTGAATGAGCTGCAGTTGGTTCACAGCTTTTTTGGGAAGACCAGACAGAAGACCATTGCAGTAGTCCAGCCTGCTGGAGATGAATGCATGAATGAGTTTCTCTAGGTCTGGTCTGGACATGAGACCTCTGAGTCTGGCTATGTGATGAAGATGATAAAACGCTGATCTAGTTATAGCCTTAATGTGACCAGTGAAGCTCAGGTCTGAATCAACTACGACACCAAGATTTCTAACCTGAGTCTTTGTTTTTATTCCTCTGGAGCCAAGTTGAGCAATAACCTCCATCCTATCCTTCTGATCTCCAAAGACAACAACTTCAGTCTTGTCTTTGTTTAACTGAAGGAAGTTTGACTGCATCTAGTCATTAACTTGCTCCAAACACTGACAGAGTGAGTCTAGGGGACCACAGTCACTAGGTGATGGAGCTAGATAGATCTAGGTGTCATCTGCGTAACTATGATAGGTAATGTTGTTATTGTGTATGACCTGACCCAGGGGGAGCATGTAGAGATTGAAGAGCAGTGGTTCAAGAATGTAACCTAGCATTCTGGTTTACATCTGGGATGTCTCAGTCTGCCACCAAAGGAGCTGTCCATGTCCTCCACAGTGGGTGGGAGGGGTTTTCCAAGATGGAGGTCATCTTCCCCAGCATCCTCCTCTCACACGTCTCCTCAACAGAATCCAGCGGGCAGCCCAGAACCGAGCTAGCTTTGGTAGCTAGCTTGTTCAGTCTAAAAGGATTTTAGCAGCTGGGAGTTAACTCCGAAGGACCTCAGCCTCCTCATGAGATGGAGGCGGCTTTGGCCCTTCTTATACAGAGCATCTGTGTTGTGGGACCAGTTCAGTTTGCTGTTGAGGTGAACACCCAGGTACTTAAAGGTGTCCACCACCTCAATGTCTGCTCCCTGGATGTTTACTGGTGAGTGAGGAGGAGTGTTTCTCTGGAAGTCTATCACCATTTCCTTTGTTTTACTGGTGTTCAAGCTCAAGGTGGTTACGCTCACACCGACCTGTACTCCTGGTCGCTCCCCTCAGACACACAGCCCACGATGGCTGAGTGATCAGAGAACTTCTGGAGGTGACAGCTGCTGGTGTTGTAGGTGAAGTCAGAGGTGTAGAAGGTGAAGAGAAAGGGTGAGAACACCGTACCTTGTGGAGCTCCAGTACTCACAACTACCTCAAACATGCAGTTACACAGCCTCACGTACTGTGGCCTGTTGGTGAGGTAGTTGATGGTTCATGCAGTCAGATGTCTGTCCAGTCACGGAAAACAAAAGACGTTTGGAATGGGAAAACGGGTGACTAGAGTTTAGCGCTCTCTCATTTCCTCCGGCATTGCGGGTTTCCGGTTCTGGCAGAAGTGTCTAAGGGAAGATACCCGAGAGGAGAGTTTGTGTTCAAAACCTAGCTTGTTCTGTAGATTTGCTAAATCAGCTTTAAAGAGTGAGTAACACCTAAATCAACTTATTTTTGCTGATAACCTGTATAGGTGAGTATCTAATAGTGCTGTAGACATGTGTAATCATTATTTTGGCAGTTTAGTGCAACTTACTTAAAATTTAATATTACAGGCAAAACCATACTTCTATCTCCATCTTCAGGAAGTCTGCCTGGAATAAGTCTCCGCCCATGGTGTTACTCACCCTTTAAATGGTCTCTCAGTCCAAGTTAAATTACTGAAATGAATGAACTTTTGCATCATGTTCTAATTTTCACCTGTATTTAGTTTTAATGAAAGGAAACCATTAAAATTTAGAAGAAATTCCAGTTGTTTGACATTTCTGTGCTCTAGTTTGTGTCTTTAAGGACAATTTTCCAACGTTTTCAGTGGTTTTGGAGTTACTTTTTCACTTTTGGAATCATTTAGTTTAATTTTGTTCTTTTTGAGTATTTTACATCATTTAGTGTAACTTTTTTACGTCCAAGATTAGCATATTTTAGAAGTTTTGTTAAACTCATTTCAAAAGATTTATCTTAGATTTTATGCTTTTTGTTGCAGCTTTCATCAAACCTGCTAATTAGCCGTTTTGTGAGGATGTTTCTGTGTATAAATCAACCTGACTGATGATTTCTGCGTTGGCATCACACGCCTAACCTCGAGGTGTGGCTGTGTTTATCAGCTGTCATCGTAACCTTTAACAGACCTGCACATAATGAGCCCAAACCACCAAATGTCCTCATCTCTCCTGGTTAATGATGTGTCCACAACACCATCAGAGTACATAAACAGCTGCTTCAGTTGCTGATTCTGTGTGTTTTTAATCAACCCTCCTCTGTTTTAGTGCCAACCGGGTTGTCTCACCATCCAGATCCGATCGGTTCTGTGTGTCTTCCTCGTTCTGCTCACCTACTCTGTTACTCAGGCCTGTGTGGTGAGTCTGCCTTTAACACATTTCTACAGGGCCTTCCCGTTCGGAAGTGCATTCCCGTCAGTGCAGGGAAATAATATCGGAGCGCTATCATGTAATAAGGAGTTTCTCGTTATGACTTGCTATAAATCTCATTTTAATGAGAACATTTCTCGTAATAAAGATATGTTAAATGATAAATGACCCACACTTAGCAGAGGACTCCAAAGCGCTTTACACTACAGCATATCATTCATCCATTCACACACACATTCACACGCTGGTGGTGATGAGCTACAGTGTAGCCACAGCTGCCCTGCCTCTGCTATGAAATATGTGGAATTCACGTGGGTGGAGGCGGGATTTCATGGAATACAAGCATCCTATTTCCATGTTGATAAAGTGTTTGATCTCTCAGCAGAACTCCCCAGTAACTCCCCTGCACCTCTAGTGCTCTGCTGCCACCTAGTGTCAGAACACAACAGTAAACTCTATTTTTCCAAACGCAGGCCTTTCAGGAAGCTTAGTTCCACCAACAAGTCAGATATTAATTATTGCATTTAGACTTCAAAAATCTCTCTTATCCACAGATTATTAATCTGTGTTTGAGTATTTACAGCACTATTTAAAAAAAACTTGAAATGGGACAGGTTTAACAGAGTTCTTGATTCATTTTGACGTCATTTTAGAGAAGATGTCCGATTTTTTTCTGAGATAATCTGAAACTCCTAATACAAATCTGGATTATTCCCATTCAGGTGGGGTGTGTCCCGTGGGGGCGAGTTGAGACAAACTCCAGCCGCCTTGCAGAGGACGCTCTGGCCATGGAGGCTCTGGGGTTTGGACCCGCTAATGGCACGGTGCCGGACCGGGCCGGCCCCAGCATGGCGTACGCCCTGCTGTCCTGCGTGGCCGGGAGCCTCACCGTGGTTCCTTACCTCCGAGTCTCATCGCTCCCCAAGATCCTGCTCCTCCTCCTCCTCTCTGTTACCTACACGGTTGTCATGGAAACCAGCAGCTACCGACAAGCTGTGGGGTGAGCCTGAATGTGACTTATTGCTATTTGTTTTTTGTTTTTGTTTCTATGATTACAACATTTAATCTGAGTTTTGTCCCAAAAATCCATTTTACTAGAAAATCAAACTCTGAATGGAAGAAAAAGACTAAAGAAGTTTAAATTGAATGTTTTAGCTCAAGTGTCGTCAATATCCTTATTTTATTGCTGTACAGCTAATTATTTATTTAAATTCTTCCAACAACCCAAACACCACAGCAAAAGAAATAAAGCTTTGTTGTTTTGTTTACTTTCCTGTCTTTGTTTCCTCCAGCGGCGGGTTTCTTCACACTCGGGGTTACGACCCCGTGTTGGCTGTCGTGTTGTTTTCTGGAGCTCTGGCGCTTCATTCCAGACAGCTGGACCTTAAACTCAGACTCGATTACCTCTGGGCCACTCAGGTGAGCGTCTGACCTCCTGGTTGGTTTTGATAAAGAAAAATATTTTTAACCAACCAGAAAGTAAAAATCCTAAAAAACTTTTTCATTTTTACTGTGAAGATAAAATGAACTCTACACTTAACTATATTATATTTTTTATATTATATTATATTTATTATATTATATTATATTACATTACATTATATTACATTATATTATATTTATTATATTACATTAAATCATATCAATTAAAAGCAAATCAATCTACATGTTCCCTCAAGATTTTTTAAATATTAAATCTCTACTAATTTAGAAAAATTCAGATTAAATAAATAACAGTGATAAATATGTCCAGCACCAATATGAATCATGTTTGAGAGTATAGTTTTTAAAATATTGAATAGATTATTATTTTTACTTCATTCTTTTCATTTATTCTTACTTCAATAAAGCTAAAGTGAGAAAAAAAAGCATCTGATGATTTTTTTAAAAATTTACTGTTATTTTTAATCGTGAAGAATAAAATTATGATTGGTTTTTGGTCTTTAAAATCATGGAAGTCTTTGTAATTAAGAATATTTTGTTTGCTTTAGTGTAAATTACATTTGCTGTCCAATTATTTTATTAGATTGATCATACGTGCTTTTCTCAGCTTTAAACTTCATTATTATTATTATTATTAATAATAATAATAATAATAATAATAATAAATATAATAATAATAACAATAATAATAATAATAATAATAATAGTTACTAAAGATTAAATAAAGTAAAATGTTCAGTTATTATTCTAACTGCAGGTTTTTCTTTTATCTACTTGTGTTGATGAGGAAATCCTGTTTCTATTTTAGGAGAGCTGGTTTATCCTGTCTGTGAGTTGTTATCTCCCTCTAGTGATAAGAACATGTTACTACACCCCCTCATCTCTAAACTTCCTCCTCTCTGGTCTCTGCTGCTGGATTTCAGGCAGAAGAGGAGCGAGACGACATGGAAAAGGTGAAGCTGGACAACAAGAGGATCCTGTTCAACCTGCTGCCGGCTCACGTGGCTCAACACTTCCTCATGTCCAACCCCAGGAACATGGTGAGGCTCGTTCCACTGGGGTCAAAGGGCTCCAGACATATTAAAGGTTCGGGTTTTTGTCTTTGTCAATCAGCCAAACTGGTCTATCCTGGATCTGACCCTGGTCTCAGCATGGTGGGGCCTGAGGGGAGCTTGGAGTAGGGCTACTCCTCCTCATCAGAAGGAGTGGTCCCCTTTCTCAGGAGGCTCTGGGAGAAGGAGACCCTCAGGGCAGAACCAGAACTTACTGAAACCCTTGGTGGACCTGGAGAGCATCCACGTGTTGGATGGATGGATGGGGTTGCCTCTGACATGAAAAGGGAGTGGGAGCTCAACAGAAGCCAGGAAGTAAAGCTCTCAATTCCCCAATCCTCTCCAACACTCATCAGCTTTAATGACCCAAAGAGCCAGATCAGGAATCAAGCAGCAGAAAAGAGTCTCCTCTTTCAGCCTTAGAGATAGGGTCAGGAGCTCAGAGTAGAGCCGCTGCTCCTCCACACCGAGAGGAACCAGATGAGGTGGATGCTTCCTGGATGCCTGTCCTGCTAGCAGGAGGCCCCCGGGTCAACCCAAGATACACTGGAGGAATGATATCTTCAAGATGTCCTGGGAACACCTGGGATCCCCCCGATGGAGCTGGTAGAATCGGACAGGGAGAGGACGGTTTGGGCCTATGTGCTGAAGCTCCTGATGGATGGAAGAATGAAAAAGGATCCTGCTAATTCAATTTTTTATTTTTCATGCTGAGTGGAGAAATTATTTCCCAGGATGTCCTGAACTTTTCGTTTTCTTTGAAACTCCTCATCATTTTACTTTTATTACCTATAAGTTTTAAAATTATGATCAGCTTTTACCGATCCATAATGTGTCCACACCTGTCCATGAAGCAGAAAGCTGCATCTGAATGTGAAAACCATCAAAGATAGGAAACGCTGGGCTCACATCTCATAATGAGGAATCGGTCCGGCGTTTCCGCTGTACTGCTGTGAGGTAAAAATGCACCTGACTGAAGAGTTTGTAGCAGCGGTAAAGTTCTGACAGGGCTGGTTACTGGAGTTTGTTAATAATCAAAAGAGAAACAAACAATTTATCCTCCAACAATCAGCGGGGCGACGCATCAGACAGCTGAGGGGAGTCAGGAAGTTTGTTTCCAGCACATCGGTGACCCCCACGGCGCTACAGTGTATAGAAAGACTTCCTGTCTTTCCTCTGGGCCAAAGTTCACCCACACACTGTATTCAGGGCACGGCACAGCGGGATTCTGCTGCCTGGATTTCAAAGTTTCACTCCTGCAGCATCAGGATTAGAAAAACATTTTCCTCGCGTGTGAAGCTTCTGTTTTATCTGTGGTCATCTGGGCTTTATTTTGGTTCTCTACGGTGATTTTGCCGTATTTGTTAGATTTCCTCTTTGATTTTTTTGTGAGGGAGGGGGCATCGCTCCTTAAAAAGAACAATTTTACCCAAAGGTGTCAAGTAAAGTACAAATACTTTGCTGCTTTACTTAAGTAGAAATGTTGGGTTCACTGGAGTAATTATCTTTACGTTTGTAACGTAGCCTTGTTTCTCCCATTTCATTCGGGCTTTTCCAGTCTTACAAACACAAAGAGAAAAAAACATTTCCAGAGAAATTACGCCATCCAGAGTGAATTTGATTGCGGTTGGATAAAAAAAAAATCTACCATTCTGACGCCCTGTTGGTCTGCACACGATCCATGTCACACTCCAGCCAGGACATTCATTCATTCCTTTTGACAGATCTAATGTATACTCTACATCAGTGTTTCTCAACCTTTCTCAGCGATGTACCCCCTTGTGATTCATTTTTTCAGCCAAGTACCCCCTAACCAGCACAAAGCATTTTTGTTTGTAAAAAAAAAACTGAGCACTGATTAGGGATAATGAAATTAGCCTACTCCTACTGAATATTAAATTTTATTTAACTTTATGAACTTTTAATTATTTTTTTCATGAAATATTTATTAAATTATTTTTAAAGGATTTTTGCATAGATGCTATATATATATAGATATATATATATATATATATATCTATATATATATAGATATATATATATATCTATATATATATGTATATATATATATATATATATATGTTTTTTTTTTTCTCACGTACCCCCTGGATTGCCTTCAAGTACCCAGGGGTACTAGTACCCCCTTTTGAGAAACAATGCTCTACATAGACAACCATACAAGGGTAATTGTTGACAATTTTTAGGCCACTTTTATCACATGATAAATAATCAATGACCCACACTTGTATAGCACCTTTCAGAGTCAGAGGACTCCAAAGTGCTTTACACTACAGTGAATCATTCATTCATTCACACACTGGTGGTGATGAGCTACAATGTAGCCACAGCTGCCCTGGGACACACTGACAGAGGCAAGACTGCTGAGCACAGGTGCCACCGGTCTCTCTGACCACCACCAGCAGACAAGGTGGGTTAAGTGTCTTGCCCAAGGACACAACAGCAGAATTCTCAGCCGGGAGCCGGGATCGATCTTACAACCCTCCGATGACTGGCAAACCCGCTCTACCTCTGTTGCCCCACGTGTTGCCTTCACAGATTCTTTCAGCTGCTGGGTGTACGTTTACTCTCCAGTAGACCATTGATAACGTGCCTTTGAAGTTTGACTTTTTGCACCATTACAATACTTATAGGAAACTATATCTTCCATTACATGCGCTTATTACCAATGACTGTAGGAACAATGGATGAGCTGAACTGAAGCCCAGTGGGCAGCTTCCACGACCGCCATCTTGGCCACTTCCTGCATCTGGTCACTCCTGGAAAATCAAAATTGGAGCTGAGAGAAGGGCTGTGAAGGTGTGGGCAGATGATTGACACCCAAAAAACTCTGAGCCAATGTAGCTATGAGCTAACTGAAGTTGGTGGGCACTTTTAGCTAGAAATCAGTAGAGCAACTCAGCCTTTTCAACGCAACCTACTTTTTCTTGATATTACAGTGAAATGTATTTATCAAAGTCAAAGTCCCAAGTCATCATCACACACAGGTGAAATTACATCTCCGCATTTGACCCATCTCCGTGGTGGGGAGCGGTGAGCTGCAGCTGTGGCCGCGCTCGGGAACTATTTGGTGGTTTAACCCCCCAATCCAACTCCTTAGTGCTGAGTGTCAGGCGAGGAGGCATTGGGTCCCATGTTTTCAAAGTCTTTGGTATGACCCGACCGGGAATCGAACCCTGATCTCCCAGTCCCGGGGCGGACACTCTACCACTAGGCCACTGGAGCTGGTCTGTGTATATCTCGTCTTGAATCTTCTGGTGCTGATCCGTGGCTGCAACAGCCACAAAACTTACAGAACCGTAGTGAGGTCAATTGTTTTGTTTTGAAAATGGGCTGCAGTAACCACATTTGACCACAGGATGTCATTCTTACCTAATTATTACATAATGCACCTTACCAAAGGATTGTAATAAATTAGACCATCACCTGTGCAGGGCTATGAAATTCAAAGCCTGATTTATGGTCATATCAGACATTTCCCATGCCATCCATTTCAACATGTCAACCGTGCAAATGACGGTCTAGATTCTAGGCTAATGACATCCTGCACCAGTGTGTAGAATGTTTAATTTAATCAAAAATCTAAAAGAAAAACATTTAAATGATTATTGCATTGAGCAAATGTTTATGTTAAAAATGGGACCTTTTAGTGTTTTTGTCATCTTTCTTTATGAGGTTGTTCCTCATTAAACTGTCCTCCCTCCAGGACCTGTACTACCAGTCCTATGCTCAAGTCGGTGTCTTGTTCGCCTCCATCGCCAACTTCAACGACTTCTACATCGAGCTGGATGGGAACAACATGGGAGTCGAGTGTCTGAGGCTGCTCAATGAGATCATCGCGGATTTTGATGAGGTGGGTGAAACGGTTTGTCCCGTTCAACCATCCGACTGTAAATCACTTGTTTTTATAGTTTTTTTTTTCTCCCTGCAGACCTCAGGTCAGAATGTCATCTTTAAAAAATGACGCTGCGGCCGTGACTGGTTTATAAAAAACATACCACGTGAGCTGATGTAATTTAATAAGCAACGGTCACGGCTGGGAAATTTCTTCAATATAACAAATTACTCACAGATGACGTTCGGCCTGCTGGAATCTATAATCGGCTACACGAAGCTTTAATTTACACAAACATGCTGAAACGGTCCGACTCCCGCTGCATTTGGGTCGTTACCAGAACATTTAATGCACATTAACCTCGCCATTAGCATGTGTGTGTGTGTGTGTGTGTGTGTGTGTGTGTGTGTGTGCGTATGTGTTTGTGTGCGTGTGTGCGTGTGTGTGTGTGTGCGTGTGTGTGTGTGTGTGTGTGTGTGTGTGTGTGTGTGCGTGTGTGTGTGTGTGTGTGTGAACATAAACTGGATATAACTAGTGGATGAGAGTCAATCACAGAATATAATCTAAGAAATTTTGCAAGATTATACAAAACAGAGCAGCTGTAACTGTGACGTAGGAGGCAGTGAATTCCTTTAAGGTATGCTTGGATTTTTCCCTGTTTTGATCCCATTTCTCCGTTTTTTCCCTCCAGCTGATGGATAAAGAGTGCTACAGGGATATTGAGAAAATCAAGACCATCGGCAGCACGTACATGGCCGCAGTAGGGCTGGTTCCTACAACCGCTTCCAAGGTAAACAGGTTATATTTAGATCCTGGGTGATGTGTTTGCAGAGTAAAGCTCATTTTTAAAGCTGCATTGTTGAGAGGCCTCTAGTCTGCAGGTAAGTAGTTTCCATTTTAAATGCTTCCATGTTTCACTCAACAAAATCCTCTGAGAGGGATTACCGGCCGATTTGGCGTCAGCATATTCTGCATTCGTGAAGTTTCCTTAAACCACACGACGCTGACGAACAAAAGAGATCTTTCTGTTACATCTGCAGAGCTTAAAATAACCTAAACACTTGTTGCTGCTGCTGTTTGGGGAAACCCCTGCTGGGTGCTTTTATGAGTAATCCAGTAATGCTCTGCACTCATCACTGTTTCCTCAGACAAAGAAGTCCATCACCTCACACTTATGCACCGTGTCGGACTTTGCCATCGAGATGTTTGACGTCCTGGATGCCATCAACTACCAGTCGTACAATGACTTCGTCCTGAGAGTTGGTGAGTGGCTTCACCTGAGACCTTCTGACCTTTCAGACTGTCGGGAGGCCCGTTCTCATACGTTTGCTGGGAAAACGCATCACAGCGCTCGCGTCCCTTCCAGGAAACCCGACACCTGACGCTCTGGGCTCCATTGTGTTGGGTATCCTGTGGAGCGTATGCAACAGGAGGTCATGTTGAATCCCAGAGAAATCTGCTGTACACAAAGCTATCCTGTCTGCAGAGATCGGAGCGACGATTAGCTGTTGGCAGAAAATGCTTTTAGATTTGCAAGTTTCTGTCATTTAGATCCACCAGAGCAGCCTGTAAAGAGACGGCTAAGCGTTAACCTGCAGAAACACAACCATTACAAACTCGTTTTAGATAAACGTGCAAACATTCCCTGTCCTACGCCGGGGATAATTAAATAACCAAAAATGTGTTCATTTAGATAAGATTGATAAGAGTCTGGAACAATATATACTGTGATGGGTAGATGAGGCCTCGTGAAGCGTTACGGAACATTACCCAAACTGTATCGGTACTGTGTCACTCTGTTGGTCTACTGACACCTGCTGGATCAGTAACATCATTGCAGGCAAACCCAATAGTGAGACTCTACTGACATCAAGTCCAATGTGGAACATAAGTGTGATTCAGGGCGTAAGGCAAAGCGGATTAGAAAATCACTTTTATAGCCCCGTTCAGGGACCCATGAGCCGACCGGAAGGGGAGGAGACTCAGGCTTCCTATTGTGTTCCTACCAGGTATCAACGTCGGCCCGGTGGTGGCAGGAGTCATCGGAGCCAGAAGACCTCAATACGACATCTGGGGAAACACAGTCAACGTAGCCAGCAGGATGGATAGTACCGGAGTCCAAGGAAAGATACAGGTACAGGGCTCTAAACTACAGGTATATGAGTCTAAACTACAGGTATAGGACTCTAAACTACAGGTATCGGACTCTAATTACAGGTATGGGATTCTAGAATACAGGTATAGGATTCTAAACTACAGGTATAGGACTCTAAACGACAGGTATAGGACTCTAAACTACAGGTATAGGATTCTAGAATACAGGTATATGATTCAAAACTACAGGTATAGGACTCTAAACTACAGGTATAGGATTCTAAATTATAGGTAGGCCTACAAGACTCTAAATTATAAGTACTGGCCTCTAAACCAGAGATTTAAAACTTTAAGCTACAGGCACACCATCTCAAACTACAAGTACAGTACTTTGAACTACAAGTGTAATACTTTAAAGGGGTTCTAGAACAACTTCTTTTTACAATAGGAAACAGTTCTTTGAACTTCTGTATACATATACATGAGTGGCTGGTTTACCTTGATGGCTCTATGATGCTTCCTGACGCTACAAACTGTCTGTACAGCTGTGTATCTGGATAACTCCAGCTATGAATCTATCTGGCATTCATTCAAGTTCTGGGTATTTCCAGATCATCCTGGAACGTTACATGTGTAGCCTACTCCGACATTCTTCCTTGTTGTTTTTCTCTCGTCCAACAAGTGCATTAGCTCAGGCTAGTATTAGCACTAGCTAAGGCTACCATTAGCTAAGGCTAGCATTAGCAGTAGCTCAGGCTAGTGTTCTGCTGCATTGTTACCATCACAAACGTTTATATATTGCTGACACTGAAGTGGGTTGGGACATGCTTTTTAAGGTGGGGTGTTTATGCCTAAAATGCATTACTGCAGCTTTTCTCAGGACAAAATATTTCTCAGCGGCCATTACATAGTTACTAATTTACATACGAAAGTGGGTCAGAGACGGCACAGACTTTTTGGTACATTTGATGTTTCAAGCTGCCGTTTTTCAACAAGAAGAAGATGAATGTGGTTTTAAATTCAAGAACCTCTTTAAACTACAGGTAGCCTACCTCAAACTAGCAGAAGCAGAACTGAAAACTACAGCTGGAGTATTTTAAACTGCATATATGGGACTTTGTTTCACAGCGGCAAACGTCCGTCTTGGTTGTGTAATTTTAAAAGTCCTCTCTATCTATATGAAATGGTACATTTCTAACTATTTGTCTTTTCTTTAAATGCGCGAAATAAAAATTAGCATTAACGTTATACGTCTTTCTGCTACACGAAGACGCAACAATCTTCTGTGTTTCTCGTCCAGGTGACAGAAGACGTCCATCGACTCATCAACGACTTCTACAACTTCGTTTGTCGGGGTCAGGTCAGCGTAAAGGGCAAAGGTCAGATGCTTACATACTTTCTCGAGGGTCGGAGGCAAGGCAGCCGTCCGTCTCAAAGCCAGCAGCACACCAACCCCGAGCGCCGGTCGAGCGCCTTCGCCCACGGCAGTGTGTGCACCAGGTTAAGCCCCGCCCCCACAGTGACCACCTACTCTAACGTCAGGACCCTGAGCCCGAGCATGGCCAAACCGAGCGCCTCTACCAGCAACAGCAGGTATTTGCCGTCTGTTTCTGCAGCAGGGGTGTGACACAACTTCCTGTTTGTAAGCTTGGAAAACAAAAAGTCAACGAGGATGCTGCTGCAGCGGAAAAATCCCTTCTGCACTCTTTGTCTGGCGTCTGTGGAGCGCAGGAAGGAGGAGATCGTTCAGCCTCGGCTGAGACCAGGTTTTTAACGTAGGACCGGCTGGTCTGAGGTCTCAATCGGACTCTCCCTCCACGTTAAGTCCTGTTTGTTGTGTCACAGCGCAGGTTTGTCTTGATCAGGACACAGGATGCTTCAGCCACGTCGCTTTGTCGTCAATCAAAGGCCAAGGATGTCTCCAGGGTTGACTGCCAAAACTCTTTCCACAACTACAAGGAGGCATAAATCAGCATGGAAAGTAAAACACGTCGCAATACACAACCGTTAGCGTAGCACAGAAGCATCTCACTACAACCACAACACCCGGAGATTTCTTTGAACCCACCGTTTCATCCAGAATGAGACCAAATCAGTGCTGTTGCCTTAGCGACCACTCCTCACAGGCAGTTTCCTGACATTTTGTTCTGTTTTCATTGCCTTTTAGTTCCATTCTGGATTTACTGCGTTAGGATGTATCAGTCTCATCTCAGAGATGGTTTTTAAAAAGCCAGATGTTTGATTTTAGTTACGGCAGTTAACGAAATAAACTTGCCAAAAACTGACACTGAGTCACTTACGGGTGAGCGATGCCGCGTAGTGCCCCTCTGCTGAAACCCCCTAACAGCAAATGATTTATCACTTATTTGATTTCTTAAAGCGTCTTTAAGTGCATGATGCCACAGCTGCATTTCAGTCACGTTTGCCGTCTGTTTCCCTGTGATGCTTGACTTCCAGACTCTTCCTCGTCAAAGTGTAGCAATAAAGCGGTTCGTCTCCTATTTCAGCCCGTTCACTCTTTGCATGCTGTAGCCTGCTGGGTCTTTGGCCCAATAGTGTTTGTAGCCAATAAAGTGTGCGTAGCTAGCCACACCAGTTTTTATCTCTGTGGAAATGAAGCATGACTTTAAAACTTTTGTTCCGGTACGTCGTGATTTCCCCCTTTTTTTCCCTCACGGACTTGTTTTTAAAAGAGAAATAATTCTCGTTTTCCATTTCTAAAAACTATATTCTCTTGTTAAAATATTCTCTTCTGCTATTTTTATGAACTGAAAGCTGCTTTGGTAGAGAAAAGAAAACTTGTGTTTATGAGGAGACACCCAAACCTCTGGTTCTGGCTTCGTCATGCAAACCCAGATGATTTATTTTAATGGTGTAGCATGCTACTCACAGTGTGGCTTACCACAGCCATTAACTCTCCTCTAATCTGTTCTAGCATGCAATGCCTGCAAGCCTGTGGCTCCTACATGCATGCTTTGATGACACACTGATGCAGGCTGAGCAGAAGACACAGTTACTCTTTTTTTATGTCGTCCTCATGCATGCGCTCACAGTAGCGGTTCCTCTCGAATGTAAGGTGCTTTATTGACTCGTGTCTTCTTCATGAGCTCAGTGTGTGAATCTTCAGGATAGATCAAGCCAGGGGCTTCTCCTCCTCTTCCTCCTCCCCCTCCTTCCTGCTCCTGCTGTCGTCAACAGGTAGCCGGTCTTTCAAACGTGCCAACCTATTTTCATGAACATATCAAACGTTTCGTGTTGAGCTGTAGCACAACTGGATGCGTGTGGCTACAGTTTGTTGTGGGATTCTTTGTGTTTGAATGCTTGTATTTCTACTAATTGAGTTGTTCTTTAACGGTTTTATAAAACAACGTAGAAGCAAGAGTTGATTTTGGAGAGATGAAATGACAGAAAACATGTTGCACTTAATATATTTGTATAATATATTATTAAATCCAGTTGCTTTGATGCTTTCTTTGAGGTTTAAAAAGAGGATTTTTATACACTTGCTTTAAACAGTCGATGGAAACTTGATGGAAGTTAGTCGTGTATAATATTTTTCTTGTAAATTGGATATTTTCTTACTGTATGATACGGGTTTCGATTGTTACATGTAGGTATTACCAGCTAACATTGTCTTTTCTGAGATATATTATGAATGATCTGATATTTGTCAAGTTCCTTTGGTTGAACATGTATTTACTGAGATGTTTTATGTGAATGTAAATTTTGTCAGAGACGATATTTTCTACTAAGTGTTTGCACTGCAACATAATTGACGTATTACGAGAAGAATAAAGCCAGCGGGGTCGTGCCTCCTGCAGTAAGAACACTGCTCCGTTGTTTAATTTCACCCACGCCGCTCACGATGAAAAGACGGTGACCTTTAGTCAAAATTGCGTAAAAAACAAAACAGACGCTGATAAAAGAAGTCGGTGAAACAATGAGGTCAATGTCAGTGACCTCAAAGCGATGATAAAAACTTGACTGCGGCCATAAAAACATCTCAGCAGGGTTTGTTTATAGAGCAGACTCAGTGTCACACACGTCTGATACTGAGTCATCAAGTGTTTGAAAAGGTCAAAGATAACTTAAATAAATATGTACTGTACTCTAATAATGAGAAAGATATAGTTCTGAAATGGAATTTTTTATTGCTTAAAGGTGCAGTCGGAGGTGTTTTCTGTAGCACTTATAGTCTGGTTACGGTTCATTGCTAACTCTGTCGTGGGGCAGGATCTACAGTTGTCTTTTCAAACGGTCCCTAACCCTAACCCACACAAATACATCATTTTTCTATCTGCTCTTGACTCAAAGAGAAGTCTAAATAACCCCAACCCTAAATAGTCCAAAGCTGATGCCAAAACTGTTTCAAACCAGCCGTCACCATCTTTGTTTTTTCAGTAACATCCACCCACCATTAGAGCACTATGATTGGATTGCTACCGATGTCAGTCAACGGGGTTTCTATAAATAAACGCACTGTGATTGGCCAGCCACAATACTGGCCGGGTCTATGGAGGTTCCAATGGGGCGCTGCTAGACCGACAATTGACAGTATAGATTCTAGGCTACTTCACATCCTGATAGCCGCCAATAAATTAAATGTTTTGTGTACAAAATGAATATTTCCAATCTCCTCTGAAACGTACAGTCCTGGAAACACCTCGTCCAATTACTGTGAACGTCCCGTTCTTAATGATTGGATCCTGATTCAGGACCCTGGATAAGCGGATGATGCATGGATGGATTGATGGATGGATGGATGGATGGATGGATGGATGGATGGATGGATGGATGGATGGATGGATGGATGGATGGATGGATGGATGGATGGATGGATGGATGGATGGATGGATGGATATAAAATGTTTCTGGGTTTGGCAGCAAATGAAAACCCTACAGCCTAGACGAGTGATGAAACAAGGTTCCTTATCTTGTAAAAGGTACAATAATTTGTGACTAAATTGTGAACCAACTAAATGTGATTCTAATTGATACATTTGCAGATTTTCTCACAATTTTGTCTATTTGCCAGCAGTTAAGAGATCAAACAAGATAATAATTACTTAGGAACATTAAACCCAACTTTCTTTACTGTCTTAAAACCAGAAACATGATGGTGAAACCCTTCAGGGTTGTGGAATATATGTGATAATCCATCACTGCTGAACAGGCCTGAAACACATTTGCTATGTAAGACACAGTTTTCCTCTGGAAGGGATTTACATTGTAGAGGAATTTCAGCGCCCATGGGCAACAGGAGCTGGACAGCTGTGATCCCTGAGGCGGTAATTCATCAGGAACCATCATTCATCAGTGACTGACAGAAGTGAAGAGATGAGAGACCGAACAGCCGTGATGAATGAATGCAACAACAGCAAACCTGCTCTGTATCCCATTTGGATGTTTAGGGTGAACTCGAGAGAGCAGACACCTTCATCTGAAACACTCATCGTACCAAATACCAGAAAACAAGAGGAAGATGCTCCTGGTGAACGTTACACCTGTTTAGATAAAGATCAGAACCAGAAATCCCAACTAAACAAACAACCTTCAGTTCTAAATCAGCAGAATGGCTGGAAAGCAGAAGGAGGTGTTGCAGCTCAAGAATAGAACAATTATTCACACTGTGGGTGATTTTTCTGTCTCGCGTTACTCTTTTGATAGTAAATCCTTTGGAGGCCGTGAGATTTCATCATCGTGAGCTGTTCTACAACCAAAGGAACATCTAATGATAAAGTTCGAAGTAAAGGATTCTCTTCCCTCTGGAGACTCTGGAAGGTGTCGTATAGGCAGAGCGTTTCAGCCTCCGTCCTCTCTCATCTGTCGTTTCTTTGTTGGAGCACAAAGAAAACAAAACAACCTTATCGTCTGCGTCTGTTTCTGTTTGGATCTGAGAGCGAAAGGATGTTTCAAGTCCTGTTGCAGGAAGAACCGACCCGTAAACACTCATCAGCGATGGAAAAAACGACGCGTGAGTGTGTTTAGCTGTTGCTGTGACATGCGGAGCATCCTGAGTGACAGGTCGTCATGGCAACGCAACAAGGTTTTGGCCCTAACATGAAAACATCAAGGTTGTGTTTTTCAGCTGTAAACCAGCGGACACCCCCACCCCCACCCCCGCCTCTGTGATTCATGCTGATTGTGTGCAATCAGCTCAGAGGATGTCAATATTCCACTTGTTAATGTGTGTGTGTGTGTGTGTGTGTGTTTACGCTCCTGAGCAGGGCTCGATCCTATCTCAGAGTCCAGCAGGTGGTAAACACACACACACACACACACACGCACACACACACACACACACACACACACACACACACACTCAGAGATAAGCAGCGGAAACGGGCCTTTTGGGGTCTACAGCTGCTGCTGCCTGAGTCACACGCTGCAGAGGGAGGGGACGGCCGCTCTGATGCAGCCGGCCGGCCGGGACGCTCTGCGGGGTTAATGACAGTTTTACTGCCGCGACCCCTCCCTCTCGCTGCTTACCCAATGACCCTGTGTGTCATAACATCCCTTACTGTAAACGCTGCTGGAATCTGGACTCTGGAGCGTGGGAGGAAAAACAACTTCCACTCCTGCGAGCCTAAAACGTGGATGTCCCCATTTCTGTGTTTGTGTTTAGACAACTGAATTAGTGTTTAACGTCAAACATGTTCATCCTCTGCAGCAGAACAAGTCTTCTCACACAAAAACAAAACGATGGTCTTCTTTAAGATGCTACAAGGTTTCATTTAACCCTTAAACTTCCACACAAGAAGAAAAACATTTTATTTTTAGCTATTTATTATTTATTATAATAAAATAATCGATTTTGCGTTTTATATGAAATAAAACATGATGTAAGATAATCAATCTAAACCTTTTTCTTCAGGGTCTCAGGTGTCTAACTCCAGCAGTCAGGCGAGAAGCGGAGGACACCCTGGACAGGTCTCCTGTCCACCACCTGTAATCTAACACGTATGTTTTTGATCCGTGTGAGGAAACCGGAGCCACACATGCATGAGGAGAACATGCTAACTCCATGCAGTAAAGCCGCTTCCGGGATTTGAATCTGCAGCTTTTAAAAGGTTAATAAAAGGAAATCATCGCTCAGTTCTGGCTTCATTCATCTTCTCATGCGATGGTTTTTCTTTATTTGCTAAACTTTTAACATCTTAGATTCTCCCTGCAGGCATCAAGTCTATGAATGAACACAAATTAAAATGATGTGGTTAAAAAGTAGAGTCGTTAAAAAATTCACACTTTCCTTTGGCTGCCGGTTTCCACATCCTTGGTCTTCTCTTGATGAGCTTCATGAGGTCCTGAAATGTGTTCCATCATTCTTGAAGAAGATGCTGAACACTTCCTGTCTTCCCTCTGTGGTCCATCTAGTCAGATCATCTCGATTGGGTTATGTCCAGCTGACTGGAAAACCAGTCCATGTGGTGCATCCCTCCATCACCCCTTCTTTGGTGAGTTAACCCTCCTGGAGGAGTGTTTGGAGTCAAAAATAAGTGATGGTCCAACTAAACACAAACCAAATGAGACGGGATTTAGTGATGCTGTGGTAGCCATGCTGGTTCAGTGAGTCTTCAACATTGACAGTCATCAGCAAAACATCCCAACACCATCACACCTCCTCCTCCATGCTTCACAGTGGGAACCATGACAACCATCCGTTCACCTTGACATGGCAGATGGAGCCAAACATCTCAAACTCATCAGACCAAAACAAAGATTTGCACTGGTCTAATGTGTTTCTTGGCCCAAAACAAATGTCTTCTGCTTGTTGCTTTTCCATAAAGACGTTCTTCACTCAGGGTGAGAAGCTCGGTCATCCGGGAGGGGCTCAGAGTAGATCCGCTGTTCCTCCACATCGAGAGAAGCCAGTTGAGGTGGCTCGGGCATAGGGATGGGTACATTTGACATTTGAATCGATACGGTACCAATTCCCGGTACCTATGAATCGATACCGGTACTTCACGGTACCTATTTTCGATACTTTTGAGTGTTTAATAATTATTTAAATCTCATTTTTAATTAAAAATTTATTTTTTCTCAATATATAACCATATTTGATAAACATAACAATAAATAACATACAACTGTTTGTATTTTGTCATCGTAGTGTTGTACAAAATTCTTCAATATGAAAACCTTTACCCACAACTGTTTCTAAATGATGCAGAAACTAAAACCCAGCTCCATGTGCTCCTATTCCTCTCCTTTCCCCTCTGGACAAATTGTGTGATGGTGCGTCCTTGTAGTATTAGAAACTGCTGTGAACTAAATTTACTGTGTATCTTCATTCATTTGGCCGTTCTTTTTCAAACAGTTGATTTTTCCTACTCGGAAGTCGGAATTTCCGAGGAGGAAGTGAACGCACCATTAGCTGATAGCAATGTTAATGATAGCTAAAATATCAAGCTAACACTATCTTAAACATCTGCTGGAGCAGATTAAGATGATGATGCCTCACTTAGATCGTTGTCGCTGGTTTCATCATCACCCAATCACCCACTGCATTTAGTGAAGTGAAGCCAAACTTTATAGCGCGTTCGCTTTCTCCTAGTCGAAATTTCCAAGTTCCGAGGAGAAAGCGAACACACCATTAGCGGAACAGGAGCTAAAATATCAAGATAACGTTATGTTAAACAGTTTATTTACCTGCTGGAGCAGATTAAGACAATGATGCCTCACTTATATCATTGTTGCTGGTTTCTTCATCACCCAGATAGCCATCCCATTTAGTAAAGTGGACCCAAACTTTAGAGCTCTTCCTCTGTGCCATGCTGCTTGCTCTGTTTACAGCTTGCCTGCAGCGACTAGCGACTTTCCGCTCAATCACCGGTGAAACACTTCTCGAGGGGGGAACACATATCGACATAACACCGGCGCTGCTGTCCATTTTTGGCAAATTGCTGTCTCGCAAGTTCTTGTTAGGTCAGGTACCGAAACAAGGCACCGTTTCTTGTCATGTGAATCGGTGCTCGTTCGGTTCGACGGAATTCGGTCGGTGCCTTAAAAAGTACCGGTTCCGGTACCCATCCCTACTCGGGCATCTGGTTAGGATGCCTCCTGGACGCCTCCCTGGTGAGGTTTTCTGGGCACGTCCAACCGGGAGGAGACCTAAAGGGAACGCCTTGGGATTCCCCCGGAGGAGCTGGCCCAAGTGCCTGGGGAGAGGGAGGTCTGGGCCTCCCTCCTTAAGCTGCTGCCCCCACGACCCGACTCCAGATAAGCGGAGGAAAATGGATGGATGGATGGATGGATGGATGGATGGATGGATGGATGGATGGATGGATGGATGGATGGATGGATGGATGGATGGATGGATGGATGGATGGATGGATGGATGGATGGATGGATGGATGGAGGTTCTTCAATCATATCTTTTAAACATCTGCAGTGGTCTCTAGTAGGAATGAATGCCTTGTAAGTCACACTCAGGGGAAAACCGCTCAGATGCTCCTGATTCAGGAACTACAAGTAAGCTGGAGTAGAAAGTAGCTTCAGACATCAGGATCTGGAGTCTTACTTCCTGATGTGTGGACATCTCTCCTCTGATTGGCTAACAGCAACACGACTCTACCACTGACTCTGTTTGCTCTGCAACGTTGATGTTTTATCTCCACCAATAACACAAGCCTGGAGGAGTTCTGCTGTGTGGTGGAGTTGCTAATGCTAACGGTTAGCTTCCACTAGCCCAGATGTTCGCTGCTGTTTCCTGGACGCTAAACCAACAACAGTCTTCCCCGTCGTGAGTCAAGATGGGTGAGTCCATGAATGTTCAGTGACAGTGTGACGTAGATCTGTCAGGATTTTCTAATCCTAGAGTTTCACCTAGAGTCTATTTTCTATCAGAAGCTACTGCAGGAGATAGGTGGAGGAGACTATTTTCATGCTCAGCCTGCAGGAAACACTCAGAGTGACCCATTAGAATCAGAGATAATCATTAAAACATGGTTTCTCAGTGAAGAAGAAAAGCAAGTTAAAACTCATCTTTTTAGGCTTTCAGGTTAACTGTTGATGCACTGCTTGTTTTGGATTATGAAGCATCTTGTGATCTTTATAAATACACATTTACTCTCCTAACTACCGTTCATCTTTCTTTCCTGGGGCAGTCCTCATTCCATAGTGCTTGTTTTTCCCAAATGCACTTGGGGACGAATTTTGCAATTTTCCAGACTTTCCGTTCTTAAAGTAAAGATGGACTGTCATTATTCTTTACTTAGCTGATTGGTTCTTGCCTCAATTCTATCAGTTGTCAAGCAGGGCTGTGAGCTTTGTGCCACCCTGACTTCTGCACAACTCACCTGATGGCCCCAGCCCCGTTAAGCTAGCTAGGAAGTCCACAAATCAACCCCAAAACGGCACATCTGTGAAGTGGAACCCATTCAGGTCGCTACGCCGTGGAGGCTGAGGGTTTGCAGTGACTAATCTTAGAGTCTGAAGTTTAAAACATGTTGTGTTTTATTTCACACTTTTTTGTTTACTTCATAATTCCATGTGTGTTCATAGTTTTAAAAGCTTCAGTGAACAGAGAGGATGGAAAAGAGATGAAGAACATGTGGAAGCAGGCTGGAATGGGCGTAGAAACGTGTCAGGTGTGATAAAAGGGTTTCAGGTGGAGACGACAGTAGTGAGAGCAGCCATGTTGTCTGCTTGAGGGAACAGCGTCCATGAGGCAAAGACAGGAGAACAGAACTGGAGTGATGAGGATGGATATGATTAGGAATGAGCTCATGTTAGATGGTTTGGACATGTCCCGAGGAGTGATGACATAGGTAGAAGGATGCTGAGGTTGGAGCCACCAGGCAGGAGGCTGAGAGGAGGACCAAAAAGGAGATTCATGGATGTGAAAAACTGAAATTGGGTTTTTTCTTCCGTAATAAGTTGTGTTTTTCGTTTAAATCAAAAAAGCGTCTCGTCACTGCTACTTTTTTATCCGTGTTAGATTATGGTGATCTTTTTTATATGAATGCTTCTTCTACTGCTCTTCAAAAGTTGGACTCTGTTTATCATGCGTCTTTGAGGTTCATCACCAACTGTAAAGCCATGACACATCACTGTGATTTGTACTCACGAGTGGGATGGCCGTCATTGGCCACTAGAAGGCAGGGTCATTGGTATGTTTTTATATACAAGGCAATGCTTGAATTATTGCCTTCTTATTTTTGCACTTTAATCACATGGAGAAGAGTAGATTCCTATTCTTTAAGGTCCAATGATCAGCTGTTGCTCTCTGCTCCATTTGCACGTACAGAGCTTGGGAAGAAAGCCTTTGCCTAGTCAGCTCCTTCTCACTGGAACCTGCTGCAGAAAGACTGGAAACTGACTGAACTAGTTTCCTTAAATGAATTCAAAAGCAGGCTGAAAGCATCAGAGACCATATCAGTCATTTGTAATTGTTTTTAATGACCTATGATATTTTATCAGTGTTTTTATGTAGTAACTGTGTGAAATTTTGCTGCCTCTTGGCCAGGACACCCTTGTAAAAGAGGTTTTTAATCTCAATGGGATTTTTTTTTTATCTCCTGGTTAAATAAAGGTTAAATAAATAAAATGATGAAAGAGGACATGAAGTTAGTTGGTGTGAGCACAGACATATATACGTAGACGCCTCGTGGACTGGCGCTGCCTATTGGAGCTGCCGTAGCGGCCGGCCGCCATCTTCGATGGGTCTCCATTTGCACCCAGTGCATTTATTTCTACTGAGGAAGGTGCTTACCCAGTTAAAAACACATTTTATCAAGCTTTTTCAAAAGATCAGACACATAGTATGGCACAATAGTTAAAATATGAACATAATTAAATACAATAAATGAAAAAAAATTTAAATATAAAATCCCATCAGGTAGGCTATAAAAGTCAATAGTAATCCCATGTGATCTGTGTTCAATAATACACCAGTTGTTGCAAATGTAGGCTGCATAAAAACAGGCATAGATGCTCACCCTGCGTTGACTTAGGACAGTGAGGAGACCCATCCAATATGGCGGCGACGCTGTTACGCTCTCCAGCGCCCAATGGGACGTCTACGTATTCATGTGTGAGGGTAGAGGACGCAGAAGACAGGACTAAATGGAGGCAGGTGATTGGCTGTGGAGACGTCTGAGGGGACAAGATCAAAGAGCCAGAAGAAGAAGAAGTGAGAACCAACAGAATGAAATAAACTGAATGAGAAGGTGTGTGGTTTATGTTTAAGTATGCTGAGGTGTACCAAGCACTCTAAAGATTTACTCAAGTAAAAGTAACATGTACCTCGTTAAAAATTTACTCTGGGTAAAAGTTACTCAGTTACTTTTTCACCAGACAAAAGACAAACAGGAGCTTTTTTCTTCTTACATATTTTTAAATGTCTCTGATGGGAGTTCCTCCGTCTGGCTACATGTATGAGGTTCTCACTCACCGAAACAAAAACTCATCACAAATACTGTAGTTGTAAAACATATTTAGTTCATTTTAGTTCTGTGAGATCATTTGGTATCGTGGGTCAGAATCAGAATCTGTGTCCTGTAAAGATTTAAATGGTTTTACTCACAGAGCTCCTTTTCTGACCACCTGGCTTCAAATATTCAACTTCTGAATAAAAACATTACTGCTGCATGAAACATCACAGTTTTTACTTTATTTCTCCTTCAAGCACCAAGAGAGAGTTCACTTGTTTCTTGTGTTTGAAGCAGCCATGTGACGTGTTTTTGTTGTGGTTTAGACAGAAATACCTCCAGAGCGTAACTCCGCTTTGACCTTTATTTTCATGCAAAGATTAAAACAAATCGTGCACTTTGACCACATTCAGGCTTACAGACTTAAACGCTCACTCCTCTCAGCTTTAATTCTATAAAACTCAGAGACCTGAGAGTCATTTTGAGCTCCTTCTCAGCAAACCATAAATAGTTTTCTATGTCTGTGCAACTCAGGCATAAAAACAAGGCATATGTGAAACCTTTAAAAAAGCGACTGATGACGTATTTTTATCAATAAAACTGGGTGTTTGTGTTTAAGGTTTCTTAATTCCTGTAAATGTTTGAGTTTTTCCACATCTTGACTGAAAGAAAAACATCTTTTACTGATTATTTCTGATTCTAACGGGTCACTCTGAGTGTTTCCTGCAGGCTGAACATGAAAATAGTCTCCTCCACCTATCTCCTGCATCAGCTTCTGATAGAAAATAGACTCTAGGTGAAACTCCAGGATTAGAAAAGCCTGACAGATCTACGTCACACTGTCACTGAACATGGGTGCAGCAATAACGTGCTGCAATTTTCAGAAAGAAGGGTCAAGAGTATCCAGTCCGGCTGATTTATGAGGATCCAACCTGAGTAACTCCTCAAGTACCTCATCTACCTGAAACAACTGAATGGAGAAACAGGAATTGGTTGCGGGGAGGGAATCATTGCTCATAGCTGAGTGGAGGTCAGAGACCCCAGAGGTGGGTAAAGCTGTAGCAAGGGCTAGACTTGATAAAGTGATTATTGAAGGAATTTACCATTTTAGTTTTATCTGAGACAACAATGCCCTCAGATTTGATTGCATTTGGCAGGTGTGAGGACTTACTGGTGTTTTCCATAGCCTTGACAGTCTGCCAGAACGTGTTGGGGTCAGAACTACTCATCAGAAACTGGTTCTTGTAATATTCAGATTTTGCTTTTCTGACTGACTGGGTACATTTGTTCCTTATCGATCTGAAGGATTGCCAGTCCCTGATGTTCTTGGATGTCTTTGCTCTTTGTCAAGATTGATGTTTTAGACGAATCAGGTCTGAAAGTTCAGCGTTGATCCAGGGACTGAAACCATTTTTAACTCTGATTTTTTTTAAAGGAGCGTGTCTGTCTAAAATCAAGATAAGAGTTTTTGAAATGTGACCAAGCATCCTCGACAGTGGGTATGAGGCTAATTCTATGCCATTGTTCTTTCGCCATGATGCAGCACCTTCACCTTTAAAATAAAAGAAACATACCAAGATCTGAAATTGAACTGATTATTATTATTATTATTATCTAGAGTCAAACAAAAAAAGTTTCACGCCTTCATCGACCCGTCACTTCGAGGTTAGGTCCTGCTTTTTCTGTTTAAACAAATCCACATGCACAGACTCAACACAAAAATATTTTGTCCAAAAGAAAGAAAGGTGGTTTCACAACGTTGCAGATGTTGTGAAACTGGATGTTTTCTTAGAGTTCTTCAACAAGAAGCAAACCTGCTCATTTCTGATTAACGGGGGGGAAACATCCTCCTTCCAGATTGTTTCTCATCAAGGATTTCCCCAGAGTGAGCGTGTTATTCTCCGTGTTTTGCCCACATCGGCAGGTCAGTGAACTCAGCGTTGTGTAAGAAGAGCGACGACCCCGACTGACCCCCTTGGTACCGCTCCCGTTTGAACGTCCACCCACGTGGATGGAATGTGACGAGCTGAGAGAAAACATCTCCAAACATGCAGAAAATGTCATAATAACCTGGAAAAACAGAGCAGATCACGGCGACCGCTGGAAAGACGGACAAATCGGAGCTGGAAGACAAATTCACACAAGTAGAAAAGCATCTCACAAGTTCAATCCCAGAACAACAGACGCATTTTTTTATTTGTTCTGGACAGCGTGTCTAAAAAATCCACTTCCCTGACGATGAAGCCGGTTGGTGAGGCGCACTCGGGTCGTTGGCCCTCGCTGAGGTAAAAGACACACAGACATCAGTCCCTCTAAAGGTAAAAACAGGAGCTTATCTCTCACGTCTGCATGATTAAAAACAGAGTTTTGTTGTTGGTTACCGGGGCAAACAAAGCCTTTATTTGTTCTGTTGCTGATGAGAGCGTTGACGTATTGATGACCTTCGTTTTCACGCAAGAATTTAGCTTTAAGTTCCAGCTTAACAAGGTGCAGGAAATCCCACGCAAACACGTTTAACTCAGCTGAAGTCTGAGTGAAAAATCTCTAAATTCGTCTTTGAAAATAATGGAACAAAGTCAGTGACTTTTAATTTGACATCTTTCAGCCTCTCAGACTTGAACAAATCATTTCCACATCAGAAGCTCAGACTAGCGGGTGAGAAACGGGTTTAAGCTGAGTGGTGCCGCTGCTCTTTAATGGTGCTTCCTGACCTAAAAGTACTGGAGATGGATTTTTGTTTCTGATCTAAGAAAACAGAAGAGTTTGTGTTATTTTTGGTCAAAATTCAATAATGATCACAGTCTGAGGATTCATGAGAAACAGGATCAGCTGAAAGTGACGGTAAGATAATTAAATATTTTCCTCATCCTTGTGAAATAAATCACAAGTCAACACGTCAGCTGTGGCCACACGGTTCTAAAATGGGCTTTTGTCGGTTTTTGTCTGGTGTTCCTATGGTTACTGAAGCAGAATTACCAACATTTTATTAGTTTTTATGGACAGGTACATTTATTTTACACAAAGACCTCCTCGGTTTATCTTTAGCTTCTGGGCCAGATTTTCATCCATCATCCATGTCAGAATATGTGGATTTTTCTCAGTCCACCAACCTCTTGAGGGAATAAACCCCAGGTTCACTGAGAAACGTGTTTTTACTTGTTCTTTTTGAAATATGATCGGTCACGTCAAAATAGTCTCCTACCCATTTATCCTGCATAAGCCGACAACAAAAAATAGAGGAGGAAACTCTAGAAAATCCTGACAGATCTACGTCACACTGTCACTGAACATTCATGGACTCACCCATCTTGACTCACGACGGGGAAGGCTGTTGTTGGTTTAGCGTCCAGGAAACAGCAGAGAATGTCTCAGCTAGTAGAAGCTAACCGTTAGCATTAGCAACTCCACCACACAGCAGAACTCCTCCAGGCTTGTGTTATTGGTGGAGATAAAACATCAACGTTGCAGAGCAAACAGAGTCAGTGGTAGAGTCGTGCTGCTGTTAGCCAATCAGAGGAGAGATGTCCACATATCAGGAAGTAAGACTCCAGATCCTGTCGTCTGAAGCTACTTTCTCCTCAAACAGGAGCACCAGACTCAAACTCACAAGGCCTTCGTTTAGACTAGAGACCACTGCAAATGTGTTGAAAAAACAAGTGAACTTGGTCTTCAAGGACAGAAATATGCGATCAGTTGGTTAGAAGATTATGCTGCAAACACCTTCAGAGGTTTTATTTTGTGATTGTGGTGAAATGTGGGGGAGGCGGTTCTGTTGCAGAGGAGCTCTACTGACACTGGATAGATCGAAAAGGAGCAACAGATCCATGCAGCCAAATCATGATTCCCCCGTGCAGCACTTCCTTCTTATTTATCTTGGGGGAGACGCTACGCCTCCTTACGCCTGGTCTGAATCGTCTCGGTACCACTGACAGTGTCCCACACCAGTTATAGAATTAAAGAGTTACCCATAAATACTTGTTACCCTCTAGGGTGGTGCTGTCCACTGACCTGACACTGTCCCAGGTCAGTGGACAGCACCACATGGTCTCCCCAAAAGACTCTGTGGAGTTTAAAACTCATCAGTCAGCACATGATTTCATGTATTTTATTAAACATGCTCAAGAATAACTTGTTATAACCAGATGTTGTGAGGCAGCAGCTCCTAAACATCTGTGACCACCTGACCTGAGTCTGACTGACAGCGGAGAGCCGATGTTGGACGACTGGATTCGGCCATCGACGATAGGCTGAGCCTTTCAGTGCTCGCTTTTACAGGAGCTATTTATTTATTTATGTTTATTTATTTATTTGCCCGTGAGTATGTTTGTTAATAACGACTCATGCAGACATTTAAACATTACGAGCAGAGTACATCGCAGAGGTAACACAACCAAGGAAAGATTCAGAGCAACCTCAGAAAAGAGCTCTGTTCCTCCAGTCCTCAGCAGTCCCATCCCTGGACCTGTAGCAGAACATCAGTGTGTCCTGGATGACTGTCTTGGAAATAAGAAGCTTGTTTGCTGTCCTTCTTGACACCAGCCTAAAAGGCACACCTGCAGATGTCTGGATCCCAGCTGGATCAGCTTCAGGAGGAAGCCACGATGCTTTTGGGGGTTCCGTCAAGAACTGAACTTGTTTATTTGAGGCTCTTGATTATCTCATAAGGTGCTTATAGCAGCAACATCCCAGCAGCCTGCAGACTCCGCCTCCTCTAAAGCATCCCTTCCCTTCAAGTGTGTCTTTTTTGGTCCCCATGCTTAACGTTCTCTTTATTCACATTTTTTAATTTTAACTTTTCCTTTTTTTCTCTCCCATTTATGATCATTTTTTTCATTTTCATTTTTTCATTGCTCCTGTGAAGCGCCTTGTGCTTTTATCTTGAGAGGCGCTGTATAAAAACGTTTCTTCTTCTTTCTCCTGCTTCTCAAACTCAAGCAGACCGAGCGTGCATCAGAATGTTTACCTGTGCCGACAAAAGGGCCGTTGAAATGATGTCAGCTGGTCTTTTATTGGCTAAAATGTTGTGGGAATATATTTTTTGGGGGGATTAGTAATTTATTCTGTTTGGGACCTTCTGCAGCAAAGTCAGCTCAAACCGTTTGATTTGGTACATTTCCCGTCAGCATCTCAGATGAAGGGTTGTGAACTTTTATCCGCTCCTCCTGGAGAGGATAAGGTTGGAAGTGAGTAGAAGAGGAGCCACAGAAAGTCAATAGAGTCGGCATCACAAAGGGTGGCGACTTTATTCCACTGCATATGATCTCTCCGTCTTTATTTACTGTGCTGGATTCTTTGATGTGCATGTTCTGGACAGATTGTTCTATTGTGAATGAAGAAAGGATCTGCAGGCGCGGAGGGAGAGGGGAGGGAGGGAGGGCGTCTGAAGTAACAGTTAGAGTGAAAACTCCATTTTGTTGCACGGGAACATAATGACGACTAATCCTACCAGCACAGATCCCCTGACCCATTCAAGAGACTGTTTCCAGTCAACTCTGCCAAGTGCAGTCCTCTGGCTTGGACTTCCTCCTCCGTCTCATTAGAGCCCGAGCGAGACACACACATGGTCACTCAGAAGGACAGAAAGAGGAGGAAACGAAACACAATGGACGCTGGCGCATGGGAGACTGGATTTCCTGGGTTTCCCACACACAAGTGTACAATCACAAACTCACAAACATATACACTCATTTAGAAACACGCTGGAACGCTGTCGGACACACATGTGCACCGCGGAGCGGCGTGCCAAGATGTTTGGGTCCAACAAATGTAAATCCGATCCTCCATTCAGGACCGAAAAGCTGCAAGAGGAGACTCCTTCATCATGAATGACCTCAGTTCTGCTCCAGCGCTTTTCTCCCAGACCCAGATCTGTGATCTGCACTCCCACTTTAATAAGACAGGAATTATCCGATTAGGGAAAACTTGTGAGAAGGAGAGGGGAAGAACAACTTTTCTGGAGGATTAGCGTCATTGTGCCCACTCAGATCACATTCCTGACTGCTCAGTCCTGGGAGAGGACACTGCTTAGCCCGACCCAACCATGCCACTGGTGTGTCCTGGGACAGCGTGATCCGCTCCCAGAAATACCAGAGCTCCCATCCGCGCCAAGAGAGGGACTCACGGCACCCAAACACGCCGTCATGGTGGTAGAACATCCCCAAACAAGTCAGCTCTGTGCCGAGACCCTGACCTTAAAACGAGGCCACGAGCAGACTGATGGGAGCTCGGTGGACGGTGGCCCCCGAGGTCCAAACCCAACACAGAAGGCACGGCAAATTAAAGAAAACAAACGTTCCAATCAGGACAGGAAAAACATTGTTTCTCACACTTTTCTGACAATAAACACGAAGAAAAACAATAACAACAAAATTCAGGTGGGTGATGATGTTTTTGCCTGAGTTTCATGAACCATTTCATACCAAAAAGTGATCCAGCATCTACAAAAAAATAACTTCTACGCTTCTCGTGGCTGCTCCAGAGATTCTAGCATTTATTTATTTATTACCTTTCCTGTTACCCAAGTTGTTTGGAATTGTCTGAAGTGAATCCGGAGGTTCGTTTGGCGTTCTCTGAGACGATCCAAGCATGGAAACAGATTCTGATTTTTCAGGTTAATAAAGTTATTTGTGTTTGATTCGTTTCTTTGCTGTAATTCAGAGTCTTTATTGTCCCCCTGGGACGGTTTGTTATGCAGCAGTAAAAGTAATCAGTCCAACAATCAAACATCACTCACACTGAAAACATGAGAAGAAGAACAAGAGAAAGACAACAGCAGCAGGGATAAGCTGCTTGTCCTGCATTTGGCAGAAGGTATCTCCGCCCCGGTGGAAGCAGCTGGACCTCATGTAGTAAAGGCTGGTTCTGGTCCTGAAGGACAGAGCGAGCCTTTCTCAGGACAGATCACCAATCTTTGTGCACAATTTCATAATCCCTGAACCGTACCAACAGATAAATGAAAATGTTGAAATTGATTTGATAAAACAAGAATAAAACATTTTCATAAAAATTCTGTCACAATTAAACCTCTGTAAGCTTCCAATAAAATTGCATGCACCTGTAACGGTGCCTCTTGGCAACAAATCCTGCAAATATCCTTGGAAAGCCTGATTAGTCACCTTCTCTGAGGAAGAACTTGGATGATTAGGGTTAGGGTTAGGGTTAGGAAGCTACAACAAATGTGTCGCCAGGTGTGATCCAGTCACAGGTGCACGACTGGATCCTGATTGGCTCCTGATCTGCAGCTTGGAGACACTGTATGTGCTAGAGCCGAGGTCACCAACTCCAGTCCCAGTAGACTGCCATCCTGCAGATATTAGCCGTTTCTTTGCTCCAACACACCAGATTTAAATGAGTGAGTAATTAACAGACTTCTGCAGAAGCCAACAAGCTCAGGGGGTGATGGCATCATTTTTTGCAGGATGGGATCCCTCGGAGACTGGAGTAGGTGATCCCTGTCCTGGAGGGACCAACACCACAATGCTGGTTCACCTCCAACAACCCATGGTGGAAGAAAAATGGCCAGTAAAGGTGCACTAGAATGTAAAGACCCTTGTTGAATAAAGGCAGCGTGGTGTGTCTGATGTACCAAAAGTCTGGGTTAGGGTCTGGCCTGCTTTCCTATGTAGATTAGTAAAGTTGTAATGGCCACAAAGAAACTGTTCATTCTGAGAAAAGCTGGTTTAACCAGCTCCGGTGGTCTAGTGGTAGAGTGTCCGCCCCGGGACTGGGAGATCGGGGTTCGATTCCCGGTCGGGTCATACCAAAGACTTTGAAAAATGGGACCCATTGCCTCCTCGCTTGACACTCAGCATTAAGGGGTTGGATTGGGGGGTTAAACCACCAAATAGTTCCCGAGCGCGACCACAGCTGCAGCTCACCGCTCCCCACCAGGGGGATGGGTCAAATGCAGAGATGTAATTTCACCAGTGTGTGATGATGACTTAGGACTTTACCTTTAACTTTAATCCACCATAACCTTAGACGCACACCCTACATTAGCATGTCCCAACCCACTTTAGCGTTGGCAAGATAAAAACCACTGGTCGCGGTAATGCTAACCTCAGAACAGCGCTAGCCTGAGCTAATGCTAACCAGTGGTGTAGTCTACGTGATACGCAGGTATACGCCGTATAACCACTAGAAAAAATGAAGAATTTCCGTATAACCACTTAAAAGTGGCCAATGATACATAACGCGCAGTGTAGGTTGCGGGGACTCGCCGACAGGCTCACAAGGATGGACGGAGTCCACTTTTCTAAACATCCATCAACCGAGACGGAGAATGCATGCTTGTGATTGGTCGGTTTTGTTCCCAGAGACTGCTCACTAACACAGCGCACGGCTAATCTGGTGTTTTCTGTCGTTTATTCGTGTCTGGCGCTGCTGCGGGTGCTGGAGAGCTGCTGCAGACCGGAGCGCATCACCCATGCTCTGGTGATTTCACCTCACCAGCGCAGCCGCGCAGCACGCCATCCACTATTTTTCGGCCGGTAGATTCATTTGAACTGCTTACCGTAGTTCAAAAGTAACTCATGAGGTGTAAAAGAGTAGGAAGCCAGGAAACCGTTTTTTTCTGGTGGATGGAGAGGAGAAGCAGAGGACAGGAAAATATTCAAATAAAAACAAGAAAACTAAACAAATTTCTTGAAAAGGAAAATGTTGGTAGATTTATCCCACTACACCTTTTTACCTTCATAAAGAAATAATTCATAAGCATGTGATATTTATATATTTGATACAATTCAGATGACCCACATCCAGGGCCGTATCAGGGCATTTTGGAGGCCGAGTCGAATTCCAGGATACTGGGAATATCCAGGCAAGGAATGGATGCCAGGTAGGTCCATAGCTTACAGTCTGGTCCAACAGAGTACGGCTACACACACCGCTCGCCAAAACACCACACCGCAGCCCAATCCCACGCCCCCCTACCTCGGAGAGCAGCCTCGCCCTCCCGCATCGTGACCAATCAGCATGCAGCTCATTTAATATTCGTGTCTTGGCTGAGTGGGCGGGGCAAAACAGTCTTTCTATTGTAGAGTTTTATTATGGGGTTGTGTTTGGCCATTAATCACGGATCCTGGGTCACTGAGAGCCCCGACAACGTTGCAGAAGCGAAAAAGAGGTTAAGTTCAAACTTCCAGTCATCGTAGAAACTCAGAACTAGATGAAACACCGACTGAAGAATATTCCAACAAGATCAACCCATTTGTGACCCAAGTACAAAACGTGTTTTTGGTTTGGTGACAGTTTGAGTTTTCTTCTTTAGTGAAACACTTGTTTCATTTTATTTTTTTTGTGTTTAGTTTTCAGTTCAGCTTCTCTCGTCTCCTCGTTGCTGAACTCGCCTGTTTCCTGTTTCATCCGCCCGGCTGTTTGACTGCTCCCTTGTTTCTGCGCTTCCTCCTCTCGCGTCCTCGCTGCTACTTGCAGCATGTTTTTCTTCAATTAGATACATTTTTGCACCATCTCATCATTTTATCATGACTAAACAGTCGTTCGTGTCCTCTGAGCCTTAGCCTGCATCTTTATTACAACATCTTCAGAAAGTACATCGCCTCCATTTCAAAGAACAGGAGCCGCACAAACAGGTAATTCTAGATGAAAAGCAGAAAACAACCCCGATGTGAACACACGGTTAAGTGAGGACGAGGATCTGACGAGCTGAAGACGTGGGACTACATGTACTGGAGGGTGTGTGAGCAACGGGCAGAAAACAAGACAAACAGAAGGGAACAAAACAAGAACATGAGACACAATCCAAACATCATGACGCAAATGACTTATTATAGAGACGTTAGAGTCCTCTGTCCCTTCTCGGACTCTCAAGAGTCAAAGCAGCTGTGGCTGATGCAAAAACACTCAGCTGCAGAATCGTTTCAGGAGAATCAGATAAAGAATGAAAACAAGCGAAGCGCCTGCAGAGCTCCGTTACAGTCCTGCTCACTCTGTAAACCTGAGAGCAGCTCTTTGTGTGTCGGACTCTCACAGGTGTGGATTCTTTTCTGTGGGTGTGTTCAAAACAACCCTGTTTTTCTCAGATCATCTGACACGCGTACCCGCTCTTCCCCCAACGAAATAAAAAAAACCCACGTGGATCCCGCAGACCTCCGTTTGTGCTAGCGTGTGTTAGCTTGCGTGTGTGCGAGCAGCTTCTGAAACAACAAGACTGTTTTTCCCACTGCTCCTGTCAAAGGGAAACATTCCAGTCTTGGGACGTTCAATGCCAAGCACCGTTTGATCTCGTGATCATCTGACACCTGAATGAGACGGAGCGCCCCTCCTCTTCATCACTTTCCCTCAGCAGCTGCCTTGTGGGGGTTAGGCCCGTTTGTAGACATGTTTTTTTTAAGTGGAGCTACCCTGACCTTAGATAACTCCGTTTGACCACTCTGCCTCTCCGTAGGCCAACATGTGGCACTTCCATGGGAATACATCACATGCTCGATGCTACATGTCTCTCCCTCTTTACATCAAACCTGCTAATTATACATGATCCCATCCCGGACTTCCCAGCGATGCCAGGCTGGGCCGGGCCAGGCCGTACCACAGAACGGGCTTCACATGGAGGCGGGTGACTCTAAAAGTTATTTTTGAGGGTTTTAGGTTTGAGGAACTTGAGGAGGAGAAACGATCATTTGATACTGAGGCCTGACGTCACGGTTCAGCTGAGGACACGCTCCGCGTTTTCACCAGGAAACACACAGATGGGACATTTAAACCCTGAACCGTGGAGGTTTTACTGTAACCGTGTCACCTGCAGACAGTCGGGTCATTTAGAACAGCCTCAGTTCAGACAAATGGAGATGACATGGTTCATGACACGGTTTAGTTTAAAAACTAAAATGTATGAATGTGGTCTTAACCCTTTAGCTTCCACAGGAAGACTAAAGCAATGAAAGTTTCTTGTTTTTACATTTTCTGTTTATTTGGTGCAACAAGAGTTAGCCTCTCGTGTTAGATAATAAAATAGTCGTTATGTTATGGCTTTTCTTTTCATTTTCATTTTACAGTTTATGTTAAATCTTTGTTTTACTTTAATGTTTTTGCTCTTTATTTTCTCATTCAAAAAAGTTTCTGGTAAATCAAAACTTAAAGAGACAGTGTGTAGTTGTGACTGTCGCTAGTTAAAAAAACATCACTGTAAATGTTACCTGTGGAGCAGAAAGCTGCGACCTCGCCGTGACTCCTCAGACTTTGGTAGTCCTTTAGTTAATTCCATGGAGGGAATGCAACGCTGATGCTAGCTTTCTGGTGGTGTAGGTTCTGGATCTGCTCGGGGTCCTGCGCCTGTTGATGAACTACAGCAATACCACTCGGCCAAAATATATTGCATCTCTTTTTTGATTCTGTTCTTTCACATAGGTTTTGGAAAGAGTTTAGCAGTTTTGTTATTAAATTCATGTTTCTTACCGTCTAAATGTTTTCAAACATGGTAACGGAACTTCTGTAAGTCGTACGTCCAGCCAATCATGGGATGCTGGAGAGCGTAAGAGCGTCACCGCCATATTGGATGGGTCTCCTCACTCTCCAAAGTCAACACAGAGTGAGCAACTATGCCTGTTTTTATGCAGCATATGGTTGCAACAACCGGCGTAACAGATCACATGGGATTACTATTGACTTTTCTAGCCTACCTAATGGGATTTTATATTTTCATTTATTTTTATTTATTTTGTTTAATCATATTTATATTTTAATTATCATGCCATAACATGTGTCTGATTTTGTGAAAAAGCTTGATAAAATGTGTTTTTTAGCTGGGTAAGCACCTTCCTCAGTAGAAATGAATGCACTGGGTGCAAATGGAGACCCATCCAAGATGGCAGACGGCCACTGCGGCAGCTCCAATAGGCAGCGCCAGTCCATGGGGTGTCTATGTAGATATGTCTGTGGGCTCACGTAGAAGGAAACATTGTCTAATATGGCATCCCCCAGAGACCCACGCCCTATGTATTTTAGACCTGATTTTTATGGTTATATGTTACAAAGCCACCAATTTATTTCAACAACTGGACATCATTTTATTAATTTTCAGCATTTTGATGGATATTTCCAGAGATTAATGGTAAAAACTACACACTGTTACTTTAAAATGTGCCAAAACAGTCTAACGGTCACTTTTGTTTAAGGTAATAATCTGATATGCAAGGTAAAAATGTTTAACCTTTTATTCAAACACCTCCATATTTTGTAGATTTTGTTTGTTTGTTTGTTTGTTTTAGATCCTGAGAGCTAAAATATGTTTCTACCAAGCGGCTGATAAAACAGATCCAAGATCCCAAACTTCACAGCGGTTCATGCAAACGTTTGTTGCTGATCAGGTCTGAATTTTATGGATTTTTAAAATACTTTTAAATAAACACAGAATTTCACCTGGGTTAGAGGAGGGGCGGAGCCACACCTGGACAGGTCACCAGCTCCACCTACACCTGTGTTTTATTATGATTCCGTCCATCCGGAAGCCGGACTGCCTCCGTCCCGCACTCGGTGTGAACAAGGGGTTAAACAGGATTAGTACTTCCTGCAAACTTCTGCTCCACTGAGTTCTGCTCAAGTCTTCTGCCTCCTTGTGGACGATCCAAGTACTGCAGGACTTAAGTGCCAATTTTGTTATCACAGTTATACTGTTGTATGTTTACCAGTGATTAGAAATTTGTTTTACTGGGATTAGCCTGTAGATCTTTATAAAAACTTTATTTTTTCTTTAAAGGGTTAATAATATTTATTTATTTATTTATAATGAAATAACCCATAATAAAGTCACACATTTTTGAAGCTGACTTTTGAGAAGCAGATAAAAGCTGCAGGAAAAATAGGATTAATTTTTCTCTGATGTAATAAATGTGAATTTTTGATGCAACAGAAGAACAAACTCGTTTTATCAAAGTTATTTTTTTCTAAACTTCTCCAACTCAAACGTGTGACCTGAGGGTCAGGGAGCCAAAACAACTGGGATGCAAATGTCTCAGGTTCAAACCCTGACTCTGGCCTGTCTGGGTGGAGTTAGCATGTTGGCCCCATGCATGCATGGGTCAGACCAAAAACATGCATGTCAGGGTAACTGGTGACTAAACTGACTCTGTGTGTCCCTGATGCTGCATGCCTGTCCAAGATGTCCCCCACCTCTCGCCCAATGACTGCTCCTTCAGCCTCTTTGTCTCCATCATCAGGGCAGAATTAGATCTAGAAGATAAAAAGCCCCAGAAAACAATCAATTCTGCCTAAACCTTCTTTAAACGAATAAATGAAACCTGTTAAACGGAGCCCGAGGCGCATCAGGTAACCTGATTTGTCTCATTTGATTCATGATTGTGTTTCTAGAACTTCCAGGGTTTTCCAGAACATTCTTTCTGAATCACAACCGTCTCATCAAACAGTCTGAGGCATTAAAGGACTTCCTGTCCAGAAACAACCCACGCTCGGACATCCTGTAGGACAAACTGCACACAAACACACATCACATTTTTAAACGAGGGACTTCTTCCAAGCCTTCACGTCTCACCTGCTCATGTGTTTCTCACTTTTGTTTTTCAGATTCACCTGCAGAGGTTTGCTTAGAACGTGAGTTCTGAGGAAGCAGAAATAAGTGAGATCTTCTGGGTTTAAAGTCATTCATGCTGAGTAAACAGCTGTAAATGTTTCTGTTAGTGGGGACTGACAGGCCTGTCCTGAATGTGGGATTCTCTCTTGGTTTGTTTTTATTTTCATTGTTTGTCCCTCAGAAACTCACTCAGCTGATTTCAGAAAGTGAATTTGTTGTTTTTATTTCCTTTTACATCATTTATTTTAAAACGTTTCATTTCCATTCAGACTTTTCAGGAATTTTATTAATGAACAGACAATTTAAAAACGAAAAAGACTGATTTTAGGTTAAATTTACATAAACCTTTTGGTCCAGATCTTTTTAATATTTGGTTTATTATGTAAAAATATAGATTTTTCCTAAGATTTAAAATCAAATCCTTCATTTTTATTGTTACTTTAAAGGTTTTAGACTCAGCTGACAGCTTTTGGAGATGATGCAAGCTTGCCAGACCAGAAGTGAAATAAAGACATTTTTTCAAATGAAAACAATTTAAAGTATGAAAATCTTAAGATAATGATTCATTATAGTGATTTAATATGTTTAATTGAATATTTAAATTCAATGTATTACAACACAAAGACAGATTAACACAAGTTTCCTATTGCAGCAGATGTTTAATCCATTTAAACTGAATTTAGACTCAAATCTTGCCTGTTTCTCACCTGTGCAGGTGTATTCCTCACGCCACAATCATAAATACACGCCAGGAAAGGCTTTCACCTAAATATTAAATCTCCGTTTAGCCCGAGGCTTCAGGAGCAGATATCAGCATCACCGACTGTCAGATGATGCAATCCCACAAAGCAGTTGCATGCAGGCAACGATACCAGGCTGCACGTTGCATCAGTCGGATATGAGGCGGTAATTAATTGAGATGTGACAACTGGTCTGGGTGGGGGTGCACGGAGGGGTCAGGGGGGTGCAAATGGAGGGAACATTCTGGGCAGGAGTGACGGCGCATTAAGCATCTTGCAGCCGGCCGCGAAAACGTGCAAGCTGTGTGGGACCCCCCCCCACCCCCACCCCCCCACCCCACCCCCAGGGAAAGGCGATGTGAGGGACGTGTCTGTGGTCATGTAGGGCTGCCCCGATTCAGAGTCTCGGCCTATTATTATCCCGGGAAAGGGGTAGTTACAGCAGGACATCTCCTGGATGGAGCCCAAAGCCGGCTTCGGTGCGCGCACACCGCAAAGTCCCGAACCATCGAGTCCCCGGAGAGAGGGCGACCCTCATCCGCGCTGCTATTTCAGAAACTTTGTTATTGTCCCTCTGCGATGCTCGGATGCTTTCTCATGTCAAACCAGAGCAGCCGGTTCGCTCCCGGCGTGCCCGCGCGCGCTCTCTGCGCGCAGCGTGGGCGTGCGTAATTAGCGCCCAATAGGCAATTATTATTTTTTTACCAAAGTTGTGCAAGACGGTTCTTAGGGGACAATTAGGGGAACCCCCTCATGAACAGAGAAACGTGTCTGATTTGTGTCAGAGCACAAAAACAAGAGAGCTTCACCTCCGGCGACCTCCGCTCTCCTGGAGCATCAAACCACCTAACTTTGTTTCCTCTGTGATGTGTGTGTGTGTGTGTGTGTGTGTGTGTGTGTGTGTGTGTGTGTGTGTGTGTGTGTGTGTGTGTGTGTGTGTGTGTGTGTGTGTGTGTGTGTGTGTGTGTGTGTGTGTGTGTGGAGGGGGTTGATTGCAACATCAAACACTGGTGTCGTCACTCGTCGGCGGTACGTGCCAAGCACCGCCTGTTCCAAAATAAATATTGACGTGACTGTTGTATTTAAATGAGCGGCATGACCGGACATGGACGGGCCAATCACAGCGCACCGTATCATTACACCTTCTTTTCAGAAATCATTCATAACGCCGATGCGTCAAACACGCACACAGCAGCCGGCTATAAATACGGCGGCGCGCGGCGCACAGTTAGTCATTTTCCCCAAATCAAAGGAAAGGCGCAACAGCAGGACCGAGGGAATCCGGCGGTTTCATCTGTACATCCTCCGCGCTTAGCTCTGCACTTCACTTCTATACTCTAGTACCCAGATCATGTTGGCTGTGCGTGGATTGCCTCTGAAGCAGCTCGCGGTGGCAGCGGTGTGCTCCGTGCTCGTCACAGTCACGCTGGGGTCGCCGGTGGTGGGGCCAGAGCCGATCCGATGCGCCCCGTGCACCCCGGAGAGGCTGAGCCAGTGTCCTGCGGTGGCGCCCGGATGCGCCGAGGTGCTGCGGGAGCCCGGCTGTGGATGCTGCCTCGCCTGCGCCCTGAAGGCAGGGGAGCTCTGCGGGATCTACACGGCGCCGTGCGGCTCCGGACTGAGGTGCACCCCGAGACCCGACGACCCCCGGCCGCTGCACTCCCTCACCCGCGGACAAGCCGTGTGCACGGTGAACGCCGCTCCGCAGCCCACCCCCGAGCCCCAGACTCAAGGTAGGCCTCCCCCACCTCACACAGCTGTGCTCCACCGCTGGAATCAGGACGCAGGCTGACATTAAAGCTCACATTCATTCATTTCTCCCCCACCAGATCTGGCAGAACCGGAACCGGAGATGGACAACTCAGCCACCTTCTCGGACCCCGGCTCCAGCCTCTACCTCCCGGGTCTCGGTAAGCCCTACGACCCGCGGGCTCTGGCCGACGTTCAGGAGAGCATGAAAGCCAAACTCATCGCCATCCGCAGGAAACTGGTGGAGCAGGTACGGCCCAGCACCGGCGCGACCGGCCGGGTTTAGTCAGATCCTCCTGTTGCCAAAAGTTTTGGGGAGGTTTGGGGAGAGGACCGGTGCGCCACAAGGGGGCGCTCATGTGCCGTTTAAAACGATGAGGCAGAGAAAAGCTTTATTTGCAGTGAAGTCAGTCCACGTGCTTTCTGCTGCTGCTGCTGCTGCTGCTAATAATAATAATAATAATAATAATAATAATAATAATAATAATAATAATAATAATAATAATAATAAGAATAATAATAATAATGATGATGATGATGATGATGATCTATTTAACCCTTTGTGTCCCGGTCTCTCCCTGCAGGGGCCCTGCCACCTGGAGCTGCAGACTGCTTTAGACAGGATTTCCAAATCCCAGGAGAAGTTAGGAGAGAAGTTAACCAGATTCTACCTCCCCAACTGTGACAAGCACGGCCTTTACAAACCCAAACAGGTCAGTAGCTTCTCTGGGTGACTCCTGCACTCATTTGGATCATTTCACTGTCAGGATGAAGGGAACTGTTCCCTAAAGCCACAGCAGGACCAGACATGTGGAGTCAAACATCTCTCTGTTTCGGTTTCAGTGTGAATCTTCTCTGGACGGACAGAAGGGCCGGTGCTGGTGCGTGAGCTCCTGGAACGGCAAGAAGCTCTTAGGGTCCACCGACCTTCCTGCAGAAGACGAGTGTCCTTAAAGCAGAGCTACAGAGAAGAAGCAAGCCACTGACCCCCTTTGGTAGCTGTTATTTATTGATCTTGTCCATGGTGGTGTTTAATTCAGGTACACTGTCATTGTGGGACAGAGGGTCGTCCCCCTCCCCCCCGTCCACCCCCCCATCCCAAAGAGAGAAAATCTATTTTTGTTTTTCTGTAAAGGAGATTTTAATATTGATGCATTTACTTCTGCTCTGAATTCTGCCTTATTTATTTTTGATTATTTTTTTTGCATTTTATTTGTTATTTGTAATTATTCATGAGTATTTATATCTTTTGGCCTTACTGTTATTATATTGTTGTTTGTGTATAAAGTGTGTGTTTGTGTCTCGGCCCTGAGGAACTCCACTGCTGAGTTGAGCTCGCTCCGCCCGTAACGGGGCTGTCTGGAGGGTTCGGTTTGGGTCGAACCCGCCGGAACTAAAGCACTGAGTGACCAAATTTTATGATTCTTTATTGCCATTGTTATTATTATTTTATGATGGGATACATCGGCTCTTGTCAGTGAATGCAAAACTCTCCGTTGGGACTCCTCTACGCTCTCAGAAAACCTTTCCCATGATGCCATGGGGCTGCAGATTGCATGACAGGCGGCGAGTTTCCGCCCCGCCTCTCAGACGGGTATTTCTACATTAACCTACCTCCAATATTTACGTGTCTGCTGTCACTTGTGTTGATGTATCTGTGGAAAACAAAGACTTGTCTTGTTGCTGTTCTCTCTGAACACATGACCACAAGGAGCCGTGGCGCTCCGGCTCTGTCTACATGCTGCTGTTGGAGAGAGGATCGTTGTGTGTGTGTGTGTGTGAGTCCATTCCAAAGTGCTCACTCGTGTGTATGTACACTTTTGTAACTGAGATGTAATGTAAGAGAAAAGGTGATATATTTAATAAAAACATTAACCTCAACTCCTCTGGATGGGTCCTTTAATGCACCTGAACATGTGGGTTCGGGATCGTTTTGGGTGATTTTTGCATTTTTCACCCAAAATAAACTCATTTTACTTCATTTACATGAATAAATAATAAAAACATGTCAGTGGATTCAATGGGAAAGACCTGAAATGAACAGATCTTTAGATCACAAATGGATTTGTTTACATATAAAGGTTTAAAATTATTACCATTGACCAGAACTTCCTTGTTAATGGAAAGAATGTTTGCGTCCTTCAGGAGCAGAATGAACAATAGTGCAATAAAACACCTTTAATCTTCTACATTTCATCAGTTTTTATGGGAAAGTTCTTTTAAAAGCCTTTACTGCAGCATCAGTTTAGTAAAATGTGGATATTTTGGCAGAAATATTATAAAAAATCCTGTCCTGCAAAGTCCTGCATTAACCTGCTGACATGTTTGCTTTTTAATAGAGTTTCAGGTGATTTTGTAGTTCCTTGTTTATGGAATCGTCCTCCTCTTCATATCAGATCGGCTCAAACGGGGTGCTCCTATAAACCCATGTCTAGAAACCTGGTTTATTACTGTGTTTTATGGGATGTTTAACTGGTTTCTTGCTTATTCTTGTAACTATGTTTTTGTCTTTCTGTTTTTTTGGTACAGCTCTTGCAGTTTTTAAAGTTCCTCATCACAGCTGTTAGTTGATCAGCCCTGACAGAATTTAACTCACTTTTTCTGAACTATTTGGATGATAAATGGCCTGTATTTGTATAGCGCCTTCTTAGGGTTCTACAACCCCCCAAGGCGCTTCACAACACAATCTGTCATCCACACATTCACACACTGGTGGGGCGCACTGACAGAGGCGAGGCTGCCGTGCACTGGCGCCACCAGTTCCTCTGACCACCACCAGCAGGCAAGGCGGGTTAAGTGTCTTGCCCAAGGACACAACAGCAGCATTCTCTGGGGGGAGCCAGGATCAAACCTGCAACCTTCCGATTACTGGACAAACCGCTCTACCTCCTGAGCTACTGCTGCCCCTTATAACTATAATGGGTAAGGTGGATTATTATTTTCCATTAAAAAATCTAAAGCTAATTGTAAATTATTGCAAATTTTCTGAAATTAAATTAAATTACATTTGATTAAAATGTAACTATCACTACATTCTTATAACCTTAGAAACAAAACTTAAGGAAAGAAACATGATTATTTATTTATGTAGATTTTTAAAATTTAATTAATCGTCCCAGTTATCCCACACATTACAGGGAAACCTGGGACGCTTTTAGCACTCTTAGCACCCCCTAGTTTTAAATCATTGTGGTAGAAACGAAACTGAAACTTATCTCCTCGTTGTGCGTTCGTCTTTTTAACACCTTAATCTAACTGCTGAAATGTCTCCTCAGCCTTCATTAGTGTCTACAGGAGCGGTTCATCACTAAATCAAACACATCAGCTGTGTTCATGATCTAAAACATGCAGGAAACATGCTGGAAGCAGACTGCAGCACCAGGCATGTTACTACGGAAATAGGTGACTTTGTGAGACCTCAGGGCAGCGTTCCGGAGAGGCTGAAGTTGCAAACGGAGTATCCTGTTCACAAGGGGCAGAGGGGGATGAGAGACTTTTCATTAACCCTGTAAAGGGTCATTACACCTTCTGGCTAAAGAAAATGATTTAAATTAGAAAAAGTTGCATAGTGTGCAACCCTAAACCCGTCCAATAATCCATGTTTAATCAAAAGAGGCCAAAAAGAACCAAAGCGCCCCCTAGTGACTGGCTGCATTACACTTTCAAAGCCCCGCCCCCTTCATGCATTTCTCATATTTCCAGGAGTGGACTCGTGTTGAATCATGTAGTTCTCCCCTTGCTGCAGTTTGATTCAATATAAATTTTAATTTGATGCTTTAAAAACACCTTGATCATGTGCAGGTGAGTAGGCGGGGCTTTCAGTCCCAAACGTACAGACCTTTAAAACACCTGTAAACTTCACTTTTCAACAAATTACGAAGCAGAGACTCAACTAATTTAATATGTTCAGGTTGCATCATAACAATCAGACTGGTTTAGTGTTGCTTTCATAACTGATTCTTCATAATGTCACATATTCTGTTAAACAAGGATCCATTACTGTAACATCTGAAAGAAGCTGTTATTGTTTTGCTGATGTGGAACCAGCAGTGTGGTGATGCACCTACGCACCACGTTCCCCACATGCAGCGTGTTGTTATCTCACAGATCTAAAGAGCAGGTTCTTGTCTAACTTTAGCCGGTTTGCCGACGCGTGCAGCTCAGCGCTGCCTTTTGACCCGCTCTCTGTTTGCCTTGGTCGGGCGCAGGAATTCGCCTCAACCTCTCGTGCCCACTGCCAGCCTGCCTGGCACCACCTGATTTATTTTTGTTCTTTACAAATTGAACCCTTGCTTCATCCTTATTGACACATTCCAAGACTGAGGGGAGCCTGATTGCATTCAAGGGCAAATTCTTCCCTTTTTTTATTTCTCCATGCAGAACTGGAGCCGTAACGATCAAAGAAGCACAAAAACACCATAGGATGTGTTCACTTTTTATTTAAAAAAATGACATTAAATACAAATTATATTTTGATTCAAAATCACTTTCATTTCTTGGAGAAAATATTAGCTTTGTGATTTGTAGCTTGTACCATGAGAAGGATAAAACATAACACATTACCCGTGAACAGAGACAAACTAAAGGAGCGGGGCCCCGGCTCTGCACCAAGGCGCTGAGGCAGGATGGCTGGTCGGGTGTGCACGGGGAGACCGTAAGGGCCAGGAAACCAGGGCGACCTGAGCGTCGGACCGACACGGTTTGGGTTTGCAACGACAGAAGGTTCTTTAAGAATAAAACATTCATTAGTGATTATATTCCCCAAAACACACTGAATCATAGAGACGCTGCTGTGCAAACGGTGAGTCACTGAACTGTTCAGAAGGAAGCCTAGTTTGGATCAGCTTATATTTCTTTCATAGATAAATAATTTTATTTTTAAGTACTGTACATGATGTCTAGTCAGACACAAAGCTGGCCAGAAAATACTACTAATAATAACAATAATAATAATAATATATAAAAAGACACACGTAAAAATATCAGGGAGGGAATAGCTTAAACATATTTTTATGTACGTTCCTCCCTTTAGATCAAGTCTTTGAGTCGACGGGATGTAGCACCAACAGGCCGGTCGGTCGTTGCTGCTGTCCGATGGAGAAAGCGTCGAGCCGATTTGGTGCCACCGAGCTACCGGCAGGCGCTCTCCTGCCGTCTCTCCACGTTTCAAGTCTTTACACAGGATGTGGGAGAGCATCAGGCAGGAAGGACCACGCCTCCCCTGTTAGACCCCCTACCATTTGCGTGAATGCATTTTTGGTGCTGCGTCCACCTTGTGGAGATTTGTTGGCATACGATCATACAATCGTCTTCCTTTTTATTTATTTCTCCTCTTCAAAGAAACAAAAACATCAACAACAACAAAAAGAGAAAAAGTTGCACTGAATGGAAACTTTCTGAGGGGTGTTTGCTAAGTCTGCTGTCACAAGTCCTGGGGTAGCTTTTTAAAGTATTTCATCTTTTAAATTTATTCTATTCCTTTTCCTCCCTGGGATTTCCCGCACGGTTGCGCCTGACACCACCTCTCAGGAGAGAGCGGTCTGCAGACCGGTCCAATTGTCTTTAACTGCATGCATCGACGAGTAGCAGCGCAGCTAAAGTGCTTTAAGTGCTTGTGCTTGAAGCATAGGGGCAGCTGGCACCTGCGGCAGAGCAAAACGGTCACACCGGGCTCGACCCGTTCAACGAAAACACAAACAAAACAAAACAAAAACAAGCCAACACCGTGTTGCACCACTGACGGGAAGGAAGGAAGAGGGGAGGAGGCGATGGGAGACGGGGGACAGAATCAGGCAAGCTGTGGAGACGGACGTCAGAGCTGCATCACAGCTGAGGGACAAGAACCAAGGCAGAACGTGTCGGGGAGCGGACGACGAGCAGGACAGAGACGGAGGAGACTAGTCTGACTGATCCGGAGGCCTGCAGCGCGGCCTGAAGAGAGCACTTAGGAGGACAAACGTGTAAACATGCGAGGAATGTAAAGAAGTTTGTAGCTTCCACCTTTACTTCATCTGGTTTTAACTTTGTTTGAGTTCTTTGTTAATTGACTCGTAGCTTGATGACAATCGTGTTTGCTCTGTTTTAGGATGTGTTTACTGGACAGAACCTGCAGGTTTCTAGTTCTCAGGAGACGATTTATAGAAACATCAAAGCACGTTCAACAGGATAAATTCAGTGTCCGTCAACAATTAGCTTCATTCAAGGATGCTTGGAAGGAGGATGCTAAAAAAGTTGCAACAGTAAGGAGAATCTGTAAAAGATTCCAGAAGGATCATCTCATCCCTGAAGGATAAATGATACCGCCATGAAGTTCTGGGCCTCCTCCCATTTCCTGGAAAAGCTCCAGAAGGAAGCGACCCAGAGGCCTCCTAACCACCTCCACTGAGCTCTTCTGACGAGGAGGAGCAGCGCCCTCCTGGATGACGGAGCTCCTCACCTTACCAGTATTTCCATGCCTGAACCCAGGAGCCCTACGGAGGGACTTCATTTCCCCTGATTGTGTCTGGGATCTCCTTCCTCTGGTCATGATCCGGTTCTCCTGGTGAACGGTGAAGGTCTGTGCCTCTCAGCTCGTTACTGCAGACGAAGCCCTGACCTGCTGGTCCGTCTCTCGCTCCATCCTCACATCCCTCAGAAACAATCCAAATCCAGGAGAATTCCACCTTTTCCCAGCCGATGACCACGGCTTCAGGCTTGAAGGACTACCCAACCTAGTTTCACTGTTTATCAAACGCAAAAAAATCTGAGTCAAATGAGAGAAACTGATGCTTTTTCATCCTTTTTGTTGATTGTAAATAAATATAAAGTTTGAATATTTGTCAAAATGTATCAAAAGATGATGAATTTTAAGGATGTTTTGGTGTTTCGTCTTCAGAACCATTCAGCTGCTGTCCTTAAAGGTGGAAGCTGCAAACTCAACAAGCCTGACAGTCTAAAGGTAGAGCGGCCCTTTTGCATCGAGGGCCGAGGCATCAGACGGTAAGGCACTTTAACTGCACGCTTTGCCTCCGCCTCGTTTGCCCTGTGGAGAAGTGACAAGGAGCAAGAGGAGGACCGAAGGAGGCCACAGTGCTGGATAAAAAATAAAATCTGCCGTTATTGTTCCAGAACGGACCCTGAGCCAGTGAGCGTGGGACTTCTCCTGCCTGGTGGGATGGAGCGGGAAGGAGGGAAGATGGGTCATCTCTAAACGGAGCTTAGATCCTAAATAAAGAGTGTTTGGGAAAGCACACACACACACACAGACACACACACACACACAGACACACAGACACACAGACACACACAGACACACACAGACACACAGACACACAGACACACACAGACACACACACACACACAGACACACAGACACACACACACAGACACACACACACGCTCACGCAGACAGGCAGCTGTGAAGTTATGCAGGCGCTCATGCATTAAACTCAGCAGACTCACACATGACAGAAACGGTGATGGTGCGATTGTTGGGTGGTGGTGGTGGTGGTGGTGTGTGTGTGTGTGTGTGGGGGGGGGTCACAGTCACAAGTCCTCTTTAAAGTGAGTGGAAAAGTCCCTCCTCCCTCTAAAAGAATAGTGCAGATGAATAAATTCTCCCCGTCTCCTCGTGCTGTCTCAGCTGTTGTAAGGAAAAGATAGGCGGTCCCTAAATGTGGGACCGAGAGCTGTAAGGACAGGAGGCTGTGCCCCCCCACTCCCCTCCCCCCACCCCTCTGACAGACATCCAACCTGAAATCAAAAGGTCGAGAGTTCCTCCAAACGTTTACATCAATCTACAAGCGGGAGTGGGTTCATTCTCCCCGTCTGTCTCCCCTCCCTTTATGCCGTCTCCCTCTCTTCCGTCCATACGCCGTCCCTCCGTCCTCTCATTTGCTCTCCAGGTTGTAGCACTTCGTCTTGCCCTGCTCTCCGTTGTCGTACCCAGGAAGAGGATGCCCATATCTGTCCACGCACCAGCAGACACCACGTCTTCTGCCTTTGGAAGGACGGCACTGTGGCAAAACACAACAGACGGGGAAATTCAGGTTAAACTTTCCTAAACACATGATGAAAACCAACTGTTCAGTTCAAAGGTCAATTTCATTGAGAAACCATTACTGATTATTTCTGATTCTAACGGGTCACTCTGAGTGTTTCCTGCAGGCTGAACATGAAAATAGTCTCCTCCACCTATCTCCTGCATCAGCTTCTGATAGAAAATAGACTCTAGGTGAAACTCTAGGATTAGAAAATCCTGACAGATCTACGTCACACTGTCACTGAACATTCATGGACTCACCCATCTTGACTCACGACGGGGAAGGCTGTTGTTGGTTTAGCGTCCAGGAAACAGCAGAGAACGTCTGGGCTAGTAGAAGCTAACCGTTAGCATTAGCAACTCCACCACACAGCAGAACTCCTCCAGGCTTGTGTTATTGGTGGAGATAAAACATCAACGTTGCAGAGCAAACAGAGTCAGTGGTAGAGTCGTGTTGCTGTTAGCCAATCAGAGGAGAGACGTCAGAATATCATGAATAATAATGAGTAAGACTCTAAATTTCGCCGTTTTCTGCTCCCCTCTCCTCTGGCTAACTTCTACTTCCTGAAACAGGAGCGCCAGAGCTTTTTTTCCACCACTCACAAGGCATTCGTTCATAATAGAGACCACCACAAACGTACTGACAACATGAGTGAATGAAAGCTCTAAATGAATATATATCATCGCCTGGTGTCTCTATTAGTAAAGTATCTAAGGAACAAAATGGCCTAACTCTAACCCTTCAAGTTAAAAACCTTCAACTTTATCGCCTCACTTTAACTTTAGTCCACGTCTTTATCACCTGCAGGATCGATCATCGTAACGCTCTGCTTTGTGCTGCTTCAGAACGTCACTTCCTCTCTACCCTCGGGCCCTTCTACCATTTAATCCTCTACAACTTCCTGATTTTGTCGGTTGCCTTTCATTTATTTGATAGGGCTGCACGTTAGCACTGTCGCCTCACGGCAGGGAGGTTGCGGGCTGGAATCCCCTGTCGCCTTCCTACTTGGAGTTAGCATGTTTTCCCCATGCATGCATGGGTTGTCCGCGGCTACTCCAGTTTCAGAAAACAAACGTTTGATGTTGAAACTGTAAATAAAAGCGTCTGCAAGAACTAATGTAGCTAAAATGTGTTGCAGCCACAGCAGCTAAGTGTCAGCACCAACATGTTTCAGAATATTTAGCTTGGCCATTAGGCCAGCGTACCCAGTTTGTTAGCAAAATATTTCATGAACCACAATATGATTTTGAAAGAAACTCTAAATTGATCAACAACTCATTCAACATGGCTGCCAGAGCTAACAGACTAGCAAAACAGCTCTAATTCTGTAAGATCTTGAAGCTACGATCAGCAGCTGAGAGTCCCTCACAACACCAACACGTCACAGAAGAGCTAAAATACCGCGTAAGAGTGCGAGAAGGTATTTTTAAAAAGTTGACCAGAGCAGCTGAAACTCATAATTTCTCATTGATTTCAGTTCCTAAAATCTGATATACAGTATATTGAATATATGCCCCCCTCACACACACACACGCACACACACACACACACACACACACACACACACACACACACACACACTTATTGAGACTAAAACACAACAAAATCCAACAAAGGCTGAAATATCCATGTCTGACCAGTAGGTGGCAGACCAGCCATATCTGAACAGTATTTAAAAATCTGTCAAAATTCAACAGAAAATTTTAATTGATCGTTATGATTAACTTTTCAGCCAATGAAGGCCTCCTTTCAGCACACGGATGAAGAGCAAAGCACGTTCACAGTTCACTCGACCATCTGATCAACGCCTGCGAGGCACAAACGTCATCATCTGTACCGGACAGAGAGGGACAGCCAGGTCCATCTGCAGCCCGAGGGTTGAGCGTCAGCACATGATGACAAAAATCCCAAATCAGAACACACCCGACAGAAATGATAAAACATTGATCATAAACAAAAGAATCACCAATAAGACTAAAGACATAAACAGTGCATTATCGCCACCTATTGGACTGGAGGGAGAAATCAGTCAAACGCTGTGAGATAAAAACTGTCATGACTACAGCAAAGTAGTGAGAGTTGGTAAAGTCATGTATGTATGTATGTATGTATGAACGCTGACAGGTCAGGACAAATCTGAAAACTTTGTAAAAACGTTGTTAAAGGTGCTGCTTCCAGCTCTTGCTTGGAGACGCAGTAACGGGTGCACAGAGACCCACAGGTTGTAAAAAATCTTCACTTTTCCCATTAAATAGGTCCTTCACTCATATTTTTAATACATCTGCAGTGGTCTCTAGTAGGAATGAACGCCTTGAAAGTCATTCTCTGGGGAAAAAAGCTCTGGTGCACCTGTTTCAGTACCGATAATTCAGCCGGAGGAGAAAGTAGCTTCAGACAGCAGGATCTGGAGTCTTATTTCCTGATATGTGGACATCTCTCCTCTGATTGGCTAACAGCAACACGACTCTACCACTGACTCTGTTTGCTCTGCAACGTTGATGTTTTATCTCCACCAATAACACAAGCCTGGAGGAGTTCTGCTGTGTGGTGGAGTTGCTAATGCTAACGGTTAGCTTCTACTAGCCCAGACGTTCTCTGCTGTTTCCTGGACGCTAAACCAACAACAGCCTTCCCCGTTGTGAGTCAAGATGGGTGAGTCCATGAATGTTCAGTGACAGTGTGACGTAGATCTGTCAGGATTTTCTAATCCTAGAGTTTCACCTAGAGTCTATTTTTTATCAGAAGCTAATGCAGGAGATAGGTGGAGGAGACTATTTTCATGTTCAGCCTGCATGAAACACTCAGAGTGACTGATCATTTTCAAAAATAATAATAAAAAAAAGGTTTCTCAGTGAAGGACCTCTTCAAAAAACATTTTTGCACATTTGCAGGTAACAAATGTGCAAACGCAGCAGAAAACAAATATTTTGCCAAATATCTGTGTTAGTGTGAGCAGGGTTGGAGTCATCCGTCTTTTGCTTCGAGACACAAATGAAAGCTAAAGTAACAAAGAGTTCTCACTTTCAGACACCTTGTGTGCAGAGCTTTCACAGTAATGAGTTATTATCCTGACACCGCTTCATTAACACCACCTAAAATGTGCCAGAGCCTTGTAGCTACAACAGCGACTTTCTGCTGGACCTTTTTCAGAAGTCGTGCCTCAGCAGAACTCCGGCGAGACAAACGTCTCATTGATCACAAAGAGGAATGCACTGAAGTTTTATGAGCAGGAACAATCGGGGATAAACATCCCAGCTGTTTGGCTCGCTGAGGGGGGACAGCTTCACTCATGCTGCTGAGTCTGTGGGACTGGAGCTCAGTGGAGGAGTTTACTTGGTGCTGCTGCCCACTGGGTGTAAATGATGAAAAAGCAGATTATTTCTGATAGCGAGGGGCAGGGAATGAGACACGCTCTGAGTGAGTGAGAATGCTCGAGTGTGAAGGTAAACATTAAGTTGCTAAAATATTTGCCAAGGCCAGTTGGAGGGCTGCAGGGAAACCAGCGCTGCTATTCTGGGAAGCTGGCAGACACTCAAAATCATCTGGAGCTGATTATGGCCCGTGTGTGCACATAAACACACGCTAGCAAACATGTAGGCTCGCACAAACAAGAGCTGTATGTGCTGTACACATACATACCTCCCAGCTGCTTACACACATGTGCGCAGTAATATCAGATGTCCCACAGGGGGGTGGGGGGCTGCATAGAGTGGCAACTTTATGAGCTCCATTTGGGTTTCACATGAAACGACACAATCAGTCGAGTCAGGGCAAACTTTGACTCAGAATAGTTCTGCTGCAGTTTCCGCTGTGATGGAGAGTGGAGGAGAGTGGAGGAGAGATGAGGAGAGTGAAGGAGAGTGAAGGAGAGAGGAGGAGAGCGGAGGAGAGTGGAGGAGAGAGGAGGAGAGATGAGGAGAGTGGAGGAGAGATGAGGAGAGAGGAGGAGAGTGGAAGAGAGAGGAGGAGAGAGGAGAGAGGAGGAGAGAGGAGGAGAGAGGAGGAGAGAGGAGGAGAGGGGAGGAGAGAGGAGGAGAGAGGAGGAGAGTAGAGGAGAGAGGAGGAGAGTGGAGGAGAGAGGAGGAGAGCAGAGGAGAGAGGAGGAGAGAGGAGGAGAGGGGAGGAGAGAGGAGGAGAGTGGAGGAGAGAGGAGGAGAGAGGAGGAGAGAGGAGGAGAGCAGAGGAGAGAGGAGGAGAGCAGAGGAGAGTGGAGGAGAGTCGAGGAGAGGAGGAGAGCAGAGGAGAGAGGAGGAGAGCAGAGGAGAGCGGAGGAGAGAGGAGAGCAGAGGAGAGAGGAGGAGAGCAGAGGAGAGAGGAGGAGAGAGGAGGAGAGAGGAGGAGAGAGGAGGAGAGTGGAGGAGAGAGGAGGAGAGAGGAGGAGAGTGGAGGAGAGATGAGGAGAGAGGAGGAGAGCAGAGGAGAGAGGAGGAGAATGGAGGAGAGAGGAGGAGAGAGAGGAGAGAGGAGGAGAGTGGAGGAGAGATGAGGACAGAGGAGAGTGGAGGAGAGTCGAGGAGAGAGGAGGAGAGTGGAGGAGAGAGGAGGAGAGCAGAGGAGAGAGGAGGAGAGCAGAGGAGAGCGGAGGAGAGAGGAGAGCAGAGGAGAGTGGAGGAGAGTCGAGGAGAGAGGAGGAGAGTGGAGGAGAGGAGGAGAGCAGAGGAGAGAGGAGGAGAGCAGAGGAGAGCGGAGGAGAGAGGAGGAGAGAGGAGGAGAGAGGAGAGCGGAGGAGAGTGGAGGAGAGACGAGGAGAGAGGAGGAGAGTGAAGGAGAGAGGAGGAGAGAGGAGGAGAGAGGAGGAGAGAGGAGGAGAGCGGAGGGGAGAGGAGGAGAGAGGAGGAGAGAGGAGAGCAGAGGAGAGTGGAGGAGAGTCGAGGAGAGAGGAGGAGAGTGGAGGAGAGAGGAGGAGAGCAGAGGAGAGAGGAGGAGAGAGGAGGAGAGGGGAGGAGAGAGGAGGAGAGAGGAGGAGAGAGGAGGAGAGGGGAGGAGAGAGGAGGAGAGTGGAGGAGAGTGGAGGAGAGAGGAGGAGAGTGGAGGAGAGATGAGGAGAGAGGAGGAGAGAGGAGGAGAGCAGAGGAGAGAGGAGGAGAGCAGAGGAGAGAGGAGGAGAGTGGAGGAGAGAGGAGGAGAGTGGAGGAGAGAGGAGGAGAGATGAGGAGAGTGGAGGAGAGAGGAGAGCAGAGGAGAGAGGAGGAGAGCAGAGGAGAGCGGAGGAGAGTGAAGGAGAGATGAGGAGAGAGGAGGAGAGAGGAGGAGAGAGGAGGAGAGAGGAGGAGAGAGGAGGAGAGAGGAGGAGAGTGGAGGAGATGAGGAGAGTGGAGGAGAGAGGAGGAGAGAGGAGAGTGGAGGAGAGCAGAGGAGAGAGGAGGAGAGTGGAGGAGAGAGGAGAGCAGAGGAGAGTGGAGGAGAGAGGAGGAGAGTGGAGGAGAGAGGAGGAGAGTGGAGGAGAGAGGAGGAGTGAGGAGGAGAGAGGAGGAGAGCGGAGGAGAGCGGAGGAGAGAGGAGAGCAGAGGAGAGCGGAGGAGAGTGGAGGAGAGCGGAGGAGAGTGAAGGAGAGAGGAGGAGAGCGGAGGAGAGTGGAGGAGAGCAGAGGAGAGATGAGGAGAGTGGAGGAGAGAGGAGAGCAGAGGAGAGTGGAGGAGAGCAGAGGAGAGAGGAGGAGAGTGGAGAGCAGAGGAGAGTGGAGGAGAGAGGAGGAGAGTGGAGGAGAGAGGAGGAGAGCAGAGGAGAGAGGAGGAGAGCAGAGGAGAGCGGAGGAGAGAGGAGAGCAGAGGAGAGTGGAGGAGAGTGGAGGAGAGAGGAGGAGAGTGGAGAGATGAGGAGAGTGGAGGAGAGAGGAGGAGAGAGGAGGGGAGAGGAGAGCAGAGGAGAGAGGAGGAGAGCAGAGGAGAGCGGAGGAGAGTGAAGGAGAGAGGAGGAGAGATGAGGAGAGTGGAGGAGAGATGAGGAGAGAGGAGGAGAGTGGAAGAGAGAGGAGGAGAGTGGAGAGATGAGGAGAGTGGAGGAGAGAGGAGGAGAGAGGAGAGTGGAGGAGAGTGAAGGAGAGAGGAGGAGAGCGGAGGAGAGTGGAGGAGAGGGGAGGAGAGATGAGGAGAGTGGAGGAGAGATGAGGAGAGAGGAGGAGAGTGGAAGAGAGAGGAGGAGAGTGGAGGAGAGAGGAGGAGAGAGGAGAGAGGAGGAGAGCAGAGGAGAGTGGAGGAGAGTCGAGGAGAGAGGAGAGCAGAGGAGAGAGGAGGAGAGCAGAGGAGAGTGGAGGAGAGCGGAGGAGAGTGAAGGAGAGATGAGGAGAGTGGAGGAGAGAGGAGGAGAGAGGAGAGAGGAGGAGAGATGAGGAGAGTGGAGGAGAGAGGAGAGCAGAGGAGAGAGGAGGAGAGCAGAGGAGAGTGGAGGAGAGCGGAGGAGAGTGAAGGAGAGAGGAGGAGAGAGGAGGAGAGTGGAGGAGAGAGGAGGAGAGCCTCAGTAGGCCCAACCAATCGCAGCACTCTATCGGTTTGGTGGGTGGGATGATGCGACGGAGCAGAACAACTGAGATAGCAGCAGCTCATTTGAAACGGCTTTGGCATCAACTTTGGACTATTTAGGCTTGGGCTTTTCTTTGAGGTAATTTATTTAGAAAAAGAGCAGATAGAGGTACTTAACTTTATTTAGAAAAAGGATATATTTGTGTCTTCTTTGACACCGTCTATTTTCTATCAGAAGCTAATGCAGGAGACAGGTGGAGGAGACAATTTTCATGTTCAGCCTGAATGAAACACTCAGAGTGACTGAATATAATCAGAAATAATCATTAAAAATGGGTTTTCAGTAAAGCTGACCAGCAGGTGTTAAACTGCCTCCTGCAGGAGTTTCTTCATATTTCTCCAGAAAATCTCATGTGAATACGACAGCAGTGTACAGACTGATGAAATAATTTTACTTTCTTAATTTGAGCTGAAAGTGCAACGTTTAAATTTGTAAATAATCACAGACTTCAATGTAAACGACTGTTGATAGAAAATAGCAACAAAATCTGATTTTCTTAATGTTTTTTTCACGATTTGATGGATTTTGCAAAAATGTTTAACCATCCAATGTTAAAATGACTCCATAGAAAAGTCTAACCTGACTCTGACCCTAACCCTGACCCTGACCCTAACCCTGACCCTGACCCTGGCCCTGACCCTGACCCTAACCCTGACCCTGACCCTAACCCTGACCCTGACCCTGACCCTAACCCTGACCCTGGCCCTAACCCTGACCCTGGCCCTAACCCTGACCCTGACCCTGACCCTAACCCTGACCCTAACCCTGACCCTGGCCCTGACCCTGGCCTCGGATAGATTCAGAGTCAAAAACATTAAAAATCCACATTAAACTGCTTGTCTTTTAACACAAAACAAGCAAAGTTTTAGTTGTTAAAGCTGACTGACAACATGAATAAATGTACGCATGCAGCTTATTATGGGGTGTTGCACAACTCAAGCAACGAAAACAAAAACAAAACCTGCAGAAAAAGAAAAGTTTTCCATGTTTAAAGCCTGGCGCCGTAACCAGAAAGTTTCATCTGATGACACTTGCAGCTTAGCTGCATCATCTTCAAGCCCATAATTAGTGTTGTGTAATTAGCCTCGGGGATGAATTAAAGGCTTTATGTGTCCTCCACAACTTGAACAGGGCGTTTGAACGAGAAAAATTATGTCATAGCTAATTAGGGCTGAATGTTTTCTTTTCTCTGAACTCTTTAACTGGTTTTCAGAACTTTTTACTCACACGTGACTACCTCCGCGTGCACGTTTGTCAGCTCCGTAGCTACGGGTTCCCAAATACCAAACGTTTCCAGCAAATTCCCAGGAGCTGGAAGCAAGCCTCCTGATACTTGGAGGCGGGCAGACAGACGGGCTTCAGAGTGTGACCAGGTGTCTGTTTCCAGCACAGTTCACGTGCAGCCTAAGTGCGCGATCAAAGGCGGCTTTATAGAGACAGAGGCCAATTAAAATACCTCAACATGAACTACTGCAGCGGTCTGGGAGCGGGTCCGCAGCCCGGCATGCTGCACTCCAGCATCATCAACGGATTCCTCTCAGAGAGCTAAAGTTTCCTCCCCCCGCACCGTCCTCTGACTCTGTGGACAGCTTCTATTTTAGCCTTGACCCAGCGGATGAGACGGCAGAGACGAGCTTAACATTGTGTTCCTCTGCTCTGGGTAATGATGATAGAGTCCAGTGTGTGTGTGTGTGTGTGTGTGTGTGTGTGTGAGAGAGAGAGAGAGAGAGAGAGAGAGAGAGAGAGGGTTGAAACGCCAAAGAAAAGGCGGAAGGGACAGGAAGAGCAAAATGTGCATGTGTGCATTCCCCTGTTGCTTGGCTACCTTTGAGTTTCCGCTCAGTCTCTCTTTCATCTGTGAACTATTAGCAGTCATCTCAAGCAATCCTTTTTTAAAGGCTTCAAAACACACCCAAACACACATGCACACACACACACATGCAAAGTGACATTTTATAAGCTTCATGTCGGAAAAAGACATCCAATGTAAAACGAAGCCAAATTAATGATGTCCATCAAGAACACGCGTAAATGAGGAACGGTGATGTTACAGGAAGGACTTTAAGGACTTAGGGTCAATGGTCTAAATCAACAGAGAGGGTGAAGAAATGTGTGAAGCAGGTTGGAATGGGTGGAGAAACGTGTCAGGTGTGATAAAAGGGTTTCAGGTGTAGAAGACCGCAGTGAGAGCAGCCATGCTGTCTGGTTTAGAGACAGCGTCCACGAGGAAAAGACAGGAGACCGATGTTGAGGTTTTCTTTGGCAGTGACGAGGGTAGGATCAGGGATGAGTCCATCAGAGGGACAGCTCCTGGAAAGTCCAGTTCACTCTACAGGATGATCATGCAGATTTTTGACCAGATCCTCTCCTTAGGGCAGCAGTAGCTCAGGAGGTAGAGCGGGTTGTCCAGTAATCGGAAGGTTGCAGGTTTGATCCCGGCTCCGGCCAGAGAATGCTGCTGTGTGTCCTTGGGCAAGACACTTAACTCGCCTTGCCTGCTGGTGGTGGTCGGAGGGACTGGTGGCGCCAGAGTTCAGCAGCCTCGCCTCTGTCAGTGCGCCCCAGGGCAGCTGTGGCTACGCTGTAGCTCATCCCCACCAGTGTGTGAATGTGTGTGTGAATGGGTGGATGACTGATTGTGTTGTGAAGCGCCTTGGGGGGTTGTAGAACCCTAAGAAGACGCTATACAAATACAGGCCATTTACCATTCTGACAGGATGCATAATTACCATAATGTCTCTAAAGATAATCTTATCAGATAATCCTATTGTGTGTGGTGTGTAAAGAGCTCTCTGGTCTGCTTGGAGTGATGTTGGGACCGCGCCGATCATAAATCCGTGCTTTCAAACATGTTGGATTGTCTTGGTCTGATTTTCGGTGCATCAGTGGGACAGCTCATGTTAGATGAGATAAAGTCAGAGAGGCCAGACTGAGATGGTTTGGACATGCCCAGAGGAGAGACAGTAATGACATAAGAAGGATGCTGAGGTTGGAGCCACCAGGCAGGAGACCGAGAGGATGACCAATAAGGATGTGATTCAACAAATAACTGTTTTAATGATTCAAATAAAAAATAAATGTCAGTTTCAGTGATTTTAAATACACAGTTTTTAAGGAGTTCCAGCAGAATCAGTGGAGCGTTACCCTAGACCCGGCCAGAACCTGGTGCCCTACAAGCTGCTCTTCACAACCCCGGAGCTGCATGGTCCAAACGGCTGTCGCTAAAAACAAAAACAGGTTTTATATACACTGCATGTTCATAATGCTGCCTTCATAAGGCGTGTTGTACGTATGAATGCTTGTTCTTGTGATGCCAGTCTTTCTAACTAATAGCAGCGCCGCTGAGCTTCACGGACATTAAAAAGAGCCAGGTCCCGCCACAGGATAAACACAGGCTCATAAAACGCAATGTGGGTGTTTGTAGGTATAGGGGCGCATGTATTTGTGTAAGAGAAGGTGCATCTGTGTGTGTGTGTGTGTGTGTGTGTGTGTGTGTGTGTGTGTGTGTGTGTGTGTGTGTGTGTGTGTGTGTGTGTGTGCGTGCGTGCGTGTGTGCGTGTGTATGTGTGTGCGTGTGTGTGTGTGTGTGTGTGTGTGCGTGTGTGTGTGTGTGTGTGTGTGTGTATGTGTGTGTGTGCGTGCGTGTGTCTGCAGATGCATTTGCAGTGGCTGCAGGATATTGCCTTTTCCAAAATAAAAGTCAGTGTGAATTTAAGTCTAGAGTCTTTGATGTTATTTTAGAATAACAAATTCACAAAAAGTTAAAAGAAACATTTTTATGCAGAGCGAAGAGGTAGAGGTAGGATGGTAAAGGCTTGCTTAAAGTGAGAGAGCCCTAAAACAGCTCATTCTGGAAGGAACATTTCTAGAATAAAATTGCTTTATGTGAGACTGATCAAAGCTGCTGTAGTGAATCTACAGAACAGGCTAAGTTTTGAACGCAAACATGGTGACGGAACACTCACCCCTCCCCTCAGGTGTCTTCCCTTCCCTTCTGCCGGAAACGAAAACCCGCGATGCCAGAGGAAATGAGATAGAGAACGTCTTTTGTTGTCCGTTACTTCAATCTCATGCTTTTTATAAAAACACGAACCAGATGGCTGGAGTGAACGCTGGAGTTGTTGCCTTTTTGAGTGGGCCACCGTAGCTGCAATACTTACTCTGAACTGCATGGCGCTAAAGAGTCACAATTTTACCATGATTTCTATGAATATCCCACATGGGGCCTTTAAGTGCAAAAACCTCCATGAACATGTTACATCTTGACCACAGGACCATTGGAACTGGTTTTGTTCTCTTTAACTCAGAGTTAACTCACAGTTCTATATCAACTGCATAAAAGTCGTATGAGATGCATTTAGCCTGGTAACCCATCCTATATGTGTGAACCTAAAGTCTGGCCACGACCCATAGACGGAGCTCAGCCGTGGGGCGGAATCTACGGTTGTCTTTCAAACTGTCTCCTCATGCTATTGGACAACGAACAACGTGACATACTCACCGCTACGGGTGTCAGTCAATAGGGCAGTCCTCCATAGAAGACACAAATACATCCTTTTTCTAAATAAATGACCTCAAAGAAAAGCCCAAGTCTAAATAGTCCAAAGCTGATGCCAATGTTGTTTCAAACGAGCTGCCGCCATCTTAGTTGTTCCACTCCATCGCATCATCCCGCCCACCAAAGCAATAGAGAGCTGTGATTGGTTGGGCCTACTGAGGCTCCTATGGAGCGTGGCTAGATCGACCTGCAAAGCAAAATCATTTTTCTTTGCCTACTGTCTGTCTAGATTTCTAGGCTACGATGCGTTAACAATCTGTCCAAAAAGCAGGACTAGGTCCAAATCAGAGCCCTGTGGTACTCCCCATAGCAAATCAGTGGTGTTAAACACCAACGCTGAATAAATCCTTTATGTGTTTATCTGGTGTCGACGCTGCAAGGCAACAGTGTTGTTTTCTCAGTAGCGCCCCCTAATGCCTGAACATCATTTGTTCACCCGTACCAATCCGTTTTAGGTCTGGTTCTAACGGCAAAAGCTTTT
>SSNS01000177.1:589759-622259 GCA_006937985.1 Aphyosemion australe | reverse complement strand
AGCAGACATCAGATGTTTAGTAAACACAGAATCAAAGCATGTTCATGCATCTGGATATCAATGACCTTTGCTGCTTGTGTTACCACGGAGACGACTTAGGCATAAACAAATTCTCTGCTGGTGACGGGCCTTTTCAGCAATAAAAAAGAGGGTTTGCTTGTGTGGAATTCTGCACCCGGAGCGCCTGGAGCAAGCTGACGGTCTATGGACTGTTGATGTTAATGCTGCTCTCTATGGCGCTCTGCTGGCTGCTGCTATCATTTACACTTCCATGAAAATGACCGTTTAAAGAGAAATTTAAGCAGAATATTCAAAACCTCCCACTGCTGCAAACACAAACTATTCCTACAATCAATAAAGAGATGGTTATAAATGTAGAATTAAAACGTAGCATTAAAGGTGCACATGTGCTACAGAAATGCTCTGAAGCTACGGGACCTTCAGGTCTGGAACATCTCTTCAGCTGCTGTGACTTTCTGAAATTTTTATAAAAGCTCTAAAAGGTTAAATGTTTGAGATTAACGTTCTAACAGGAGAAAAGAGCAGCTACCAGACTGGTAAAAGTGTTTTTTGGCTTCTGAACGACCCACATCCCTCTTTACCTTCATTAATATTCATTTGTTGCTTTTTTTAGTTTTCAAAAACTCTTCTGAGTGTTGAACCGGATCTTATAACGGGCCGTTTAGTAAATCTGTTGGAATAAAGACTAGCAGTTGTATCAGGTAAAGGGAAAGTCCCGTTGGACAAAGTGTGGTCCAGCGAGGTCATGAAATCATCGTAGAACTGCAAGATCACGTGTGATTTTGCCATTTTACACGATAAAAAGCAAGAAGAAAGACCTCAGCGTGCATCCGGGGGCAGCAGTAGTTCAGGAGGTAGAGCGGGTTGTTCAGTAATCAGAAAGGTTGCAGGTTTGATCCCGGTTCCCGGCAGAGAATGCTGCTGTTGTGTCCTTGGTTTAAACACTTAACCCTCCCCGCCTGCTGGTGGCGCCTGTGCTCGGAAGCCCCGCCTCTGTCAGTGCGCCCCAGGGTAGCTGTGGCTACGTTGTAGCTCATCACCACCAGCGTGTGAATGCGTGTGTGAATGGATGAATGATTCACTGTAATGTAAAGCGCTTTGGAGTCCTCTGAATCAGTGTGGGTCATTATCATTTATTACTAAAAACCTGCAGTCGTGATTTCTGAATTTTCAGCTTTTGTCTAGAGATGATGATGGGATGCTGAAGGTCTTTGCATTAAAAACACACAAAACAGGATTTTACCTTCTGGGGTTTAAAAACTGAGTTAAACGTTTGGTTTCAGATCCGATTGCTCCGGGGCAGCAGGAGACGAGGTGTCGATGCTGCTGTGGCTGAAGACCACCGAGACAAACTCATCGTTTCCATTTAGCGTACAATTTGGGATATGAATGTCCCCAGATGCTCCCTGACATGGAGCGATTTACTTAAAGATGAAAATAAACCCAACAGAACAGATGCGTCCATCCGATGGATTCTTCTGAAGACGTTTCAAAGACACCTCCATGTCTAAACTATGTTGTGATTTGCTTAAAATGCAAAAGCTAAAGGTTGCATTTGTTCACAATTTGGAAAAGCATCTTCATGAGGTTTTCACCAGAAAAGGTGAAACGTCGTCTCTGAGATGAGATCGGTTAATTTTACCAAACACACGTGGATCCACCTCCAAAATGAAGAAACGGAGGTTTGTTCTGAATGTAATAAATAATTAACCATCATAGAATGTTTGTGGGTTTTTTAAGGTTGGCTCTTTGTTTATTTTCAGTCCCTTAGTTCCCTCAGCCTGTCCCACCTATTGAGTTAATTAGACCAGCTGTCTACACCGGGTGACTAGTCATGGTTTTTGTTTTGCTTCACTTTCAAATTGTTTACTTATTTATTTTATTTAGGTCACCATAGTTTGAAATCAGGATTTGGATTCATCTGCAACATTAACTGATGCTAGACTGACCTCCCTCAGGACTGACTGATGAGCTAACGGCTAGTCTGACCCGAGGTCTTAAACTGATTCCATAAATTTCAAAGCAGTCTGTGCAAAAACCACCAGAAAGTTTGCATTACTTGGTTATTTTAGCAGAAATATTAAGAAATTCCTGCAGGAGCCGAGGCCTGAACCCACCCGGAACGCTACGTTCAGCTCATTCTGCGGATGTTTACGACAGAACGTTCAAAACGGCAAAACTGACCTGTGGTGTGAAGGTTTAGGAAAGGTCACATGATCGAATCCACGATACAGACACTGCTTTTTAGACGGCGGTGATCAAACATTGGTCTGGCCTTATCTCAAACTAGCCGTTAGCGTATCAGTCCTAAACAATATAAACTAGTTCTCCAAATGGAAACCATGGGGGAAGTTACTAATAGTAAATAATAAGGGTTGTGCCATAGATCAAATGAATTCTAATCAAAAACTTTATCATATCCAGATTCATAATATCCATATTAGAAGTTTTTCCACAGAAACAGACTTCAGAAATGTCCCTTTAATGGGTTTTGAGATAACAGGTGTCCATGCATGAAGGCATGCTTATGTGACCACAGAGCAACTATTTATTCATTCATGTTTCTTTTATTTCCCACCCAAACAGCAACGCGATGACAGCTCTGGGTGTGACTTACATACTCGGTCTCCCTCTTGTTCTCCAGGGAGAAGTTGTGCATGTCTACGTTGGCTCCTCTGGACACCGGCTCCACCTTGTAGCTCTGTGTCTTCTTGTTCTGAGCCTTCTGGAGCAGTTTGTTGTTCACGGGCGGTCTGGTGTTGGTCGACCCCTGACCGTGCCCGTCGTTCACGGTCACCACGGCGGGCAGGGCGGTCGTCGTCGCTGCCTGGGTCGCGTTGGCACAGTCTTCTACTTGGTTTCCAGCACTTTCTGTGTGAGCAAACGTAGATTTTCATGATCAGAATGTTCCAGACACCAGCTCTCTGTTTTAGAACAATTTAGAGATTTGGGAGGAAGGTTATTTAAAAACAAGATGTATTTGGCCTAAATTAATATAAGGTCTTAAAGTGAAGACCAGGCTGAATTTATATCACCAAAACACTTTGTGTTCATTCCTTATCCAAAAATTTAGGTTCAGAAACTCAAATTATGATTGCCTGCAAGACTTCCCCTCATTCCAGCAGAAGAGTCTGGACTGTTTTGGTCGAGGATTGCCTGAAATGAGCAGAATGAAGTTAGGTCATTGCCTTGTGGGCTGGAGCTTGGAGTCGGAGATGAAGGCAAGTTATAAACCGAAACATGACAATTACATATCCGCAAATTTCCACAAAATGCAGAGCGAAAACAGAGGAGGAACTGAGCGTAAACAAGCGTCTTCAGGGGCAGAGAGGAACACTGTTGAGTGTGTGTGGAGGAGAAGGTTAGGGCAGGTGAGGAGGATGGTGTGTATTTATAAAAAAAAAAGATGGAGAAAAGAAGAAAAGGGAGGACGACGTCCAAACGCCACCAGACCGACCACATAAACCTGGTCTGAAGGCAGCAGGAGAGGCAGAAGGGTGATGGGAGCACCAAATGCAGAGAGTGGTGCACACACACACACACACACACACTCAAGTTTAAACCATTAACTGGAAGCAGATTTTGAGTGCGTGAGCTGTGGTGGAGGCGGTGGACGGGCATGTAAGGGGTGTAGCTCATGTGGGCAGGCGGGCTGGCAATCCACCCTCTCTCTGTGGCCACCTGATCAATTAGTGAGGTGGTGGGGCTCCACAGGCACCAGCACTGGGAGCACTGGGATGTCAACAACAACGTCACAAGCTGCTCTTTAACCTGAGTGGGCCTCCGCCTGCTGTCCATAAATGTCCGTGACCGGGGACCAAAATACCGGGCCCTGTTTATGATTCCGGTCTGTGTGAACTTTTTTATTTTTTTTATTGCAGCATTTCTAAAATCTTTAGAGGAACTCAAGGGTCCATTTTACATAAACACATTACGAAATTTGTTTGTGTAATGGCACAAGAGTAAACAGCACAAACGGTGGTTAGGAGAGCTTGTTAATGTCTGGGAGGAGAGGCTGGGGGGAGGGGGGAGCGGTGGGAACCACTGAGCTGCAGGGACTCAATCCAACCAACAGGGGCGCTGATGGTCATCCTCCCATCTCCATCTGTGGAGAGGCTGTAAATAAGATCACCACATTCTGTGTTGCGTCACATTATGAATGATGCTTTTAAATCTGGATGCAAAAATATAGGAATGGGGGGGGGGCTCAGGAGGAAATGCTGAGTGGAAAAGATGAGATTTGTCTAAAAGTGTGTTTGTGTGAATAAACACACACACACACACACACACACCTGGACCAGTCAGCAGTGTCTAAACACACAACTCTGTGTATTCACACCGAGGTGGCATGTGTGTCGTCCGACCATCTTCTGGCACCAAACGAGCCCAACAAGATGTTTCTCAGCATTCTGCAGGAGTTCACGTTTTCAGCGTGTTGCTTGTTTATAGGACACCCAGATGAGCCCCCCCCCCTCCCTCTCCATAGCTGCCAGACACCTGAGATGTGTTGGCCGACATCCTGGACTGGGGGGAAGCTGCAGCACATATTTTCATAGCTGCGCACAAGAATCCGTGAGCTCCACCGGAGGGAAATGAGGACAAGGACATGATCAGGCTGACTTAGATACTGTATACTTACAGCGTGCGTGTAGGATCTCCTAACTATTGGTTAGAAGGAGCCAGGCTCTGTCTGAAGGAGCAGTTTCCCTTGTGTTCAAACACTTTTGCAAACCTCCTTTTAAAAATAAAATTAAATTGGTTTTACGCACGTTGTTCCAAAGCTGTGCGCACATGGCAACAGTGGGCGCGCAGAGATTAGTTCCTTCCTCCAGCCCATATGTATCATCCAATCCAATTTCCAGGAGCTATTTTGGTTACTCCGCTATGAACTTGAACTTTGTTGTTAGAATTTGTAATTTTACATCATTAACTTGAGATTTACGCACGTTTGTTTCACCAGAATTGGAGCAGTTTAGACCCACTGTCACCATTACGCACTCAGCCCGTAGTGTAAAGCAGCTTTCCTGGCATGGTCAGCAAAGAGCAGCACCTGGGCGTCTGCAGCACCCAAACACACACACTCACACACGCGCGTAGCACGCGCATTGCGCCAATTGGAAAAAAGCGCAAACGGAAAGCATCACTTTCTACCTTGTTTTTTAGCAGGGATGAGAATGGCGTTGATCTTTTTGGACGCGGCGCTGGTGCACACTCCCCGTCCCTCCAGCAGCGCTTGCAGGGGACGGCTCTCTCCGGGTTGGTGCCTGCAGGTCAGGTTGGAGCCGCAGCGCGCCGTGTACACTCCACACGCCTGTCCCTCTCCCAGGGCGCACGTCATGCAGCAGCCGCAGCCGGGTTCCCTCACCATCTCCGCGCAGTCCTTTGGCAGCGACTTGCAGTGGAGCAGTGCGCCGGCGTCGCACGGCTCACATCGGACCACCGGCCCCACCGTGTCGGCGAGTCGGGCGAATGCCGCCAGCGCGATGGCGAGACAAAGCACACAGAGCGCGGGCATTATGGTGATTAAGCTGCTCACAAAGGGACAGTATGGGAGTTGTCACGCAGGCTTAGGGGGGACTCTCTGTGACACAAGCGAGCCGGCTAGCCTTCTCCATCTGTATTTTCTTTTGCGCGAACTTCTGGTTTTATACAGGCGGAAAAAAGAGCCAACAAGTCACACCCTCCTCCGTATGAATAATGTAAGCGGAGAGCCCCAGCACGAGGGACCGCGGCGTCCAGGCGCAGGAGCAGGAGAGCGCTGCTCACACGCTCAGCTGTCTCTCTCAGATTATGTTCGGAGGGCTGCTCTTCTGCAGCCTTTTCATGCTCCGCGCGCTCTGGAAATAAAAAATAATCTCCATCTTCTGATTTCTAGAGGAAGGGCTGCTTGTGTTTCTAAAGAGGGGAAAACTGCGCCAGAGAGGGGTTGTGCGCCGCTGCCGCATGCCCTGTTGGCATCAGTGGTGCGAGCTGCCCCCCCCCCCCCCGGCCATAATGAAACATTCCTGCAGAATCAGAATCAGAAGGGTTTTATTGCCAGATGTGTGAGAAATCACAACATTAGGAAATTGCTGCGGTACTTGGTGCAAAAAGAAAGATAAAAAATAAGAGATAAGCAAATATAGGAAGTAATAATATACTCATGATAAAATAATATAAAAAGGGTGGCAATAACTAGAGAAGCAGCTACTATATACACAGTGCAGGTACTAATCAGAGTGGATCAGCTTAGGTACAAACACAACACCGGGTCATGTGACTGGGACCAAGCGACTGGAGTGGGCAGCCCTAGGATTGACATTCATGAGTCCAACAGCAGAGGGGAAGGCAGGCAGGCAGGTGTGCTGGACTCCCTGTCCGTGGCCACAGCCAGAGGAATATTCTTTTACTGTTTTTGTCTGCTGAGTTCGGATGTCCAACCAGCACACCAGGCACGTGCTGGCCAGACACACCTGCCTGATCACCTTTCACACCCTGAGCAGACCCCCCAGCCCCTCCTTGTCCTCTGCCACATGTCCCACAAGTCCTGCTCCAAGCATCCAGACCCCCGGCACCTTCCACGCCGCCGCTGACCCTCCAGGATTTCTAATTATTCCAGAGAAAAATGATCAGATTGTGCACACTCAGCATCACCCCCCCACCACCCTGTCTGGTATATCCTCCTGTTCTGCAATAACAAACACAAGAGGGGGGCACACGCTGAGAAAATAAAGCAGTCACTATCAGCCACTGTGTGATTTCCACCCCAGGAGCAGAAATAGTGTTGAGACTGCGTTATGAGGGTAAGGAAAGACCCGAGTCTCAGATATCTGCTCTGTTCTGCTTTTTTCTGAAATATTTCACGTCTGACCTCTTGGCTTGTTTATTGTCTGCTCTTCTGTCCAGGCTGTAATTTACCCAGACTGCCTGTGGTTTCAACTAATTCAGCACACTCTTAGCACGCTGCTCTTCGAACAACTCCAGTGGTTCTCTGTTGTTTTGTTGCTCCTACGAAGGTAAAAAGACTCATTGTTTTATTGTTTTTCTAGCTGGAAGACACAATGAGTTATCCTGTTGAAGCTTCATGACAGCTTGACTGATTGTGAGATGCAGAAAACCGATATGTGGTAACGTAAGCAGATCAGGAGATCCAAAGGGCTCCTAATTCCAGGATACAAGAGGCAGACTAGAATAAAACATACCCAGACTGCCTGCAGGCACCTCGGCTGTGATGAAAAGATAAACTTAAACAAGTGTTGGCACCAACTCGCACGATTCATCTCAAATCCCATTTGTTTAGATTCTCTTTACTCAATATTCTGTTGTTGGTTTTGTTCGTTTGTCGTTTCCACGTCTCGATACGATCGCTCTTCATCAACACATCTCCTCCTCTCAGCATTTCTCAGTTTGTTGGCTCACTAACCGGAAACACAACACGTGTTGGTGAGGGTTTGTTTCATCAGCAGTCGATGCGCTCGCTGACCATGTGACCCGTGTTGGGGTTAGGGAAGGGTCTGAGCAGCGACCACGCCCAGCTGGTCTACAGTTTATTCTCCAACTCGGATCATATTATGGTCAAAAAAAATCAGGAACTCAGAGACTCTTTTATTTATTTTATTATTTATTCTTTATTTAACCAGGAAGGAGATTAAAAACCTCTTTTTCAAGGGAGTCCTGGCCAAGAGGCAGCAAAAGTTACAGTTACAACATTTTTTCAGTTACACAGACATGTTACGTACAGAATTACAGAAGGCAGTTACAATTCAAGGGCTCTCAGTCTGGTTTTAAATGTATTCAAGGAGATGAGCTCGGTTAGTTTCCAGTTTTCCTGCAGCCTGTTCCATGCAGAAGGAGCAGAGTGAACAAAAGCCCTTTTACCCAGTTCAGTGCGAGCAAACGGAACACAGAGCAACAACTGATCGTTTGCACGCAGACTGTGAGAAGTTACACTTCTCCGTGAGATTAAGTTACAGATGTAGTTGGGTAGTAATCCAAGCATGGCCTTGTAAATGAAAGTGTACCAATGTGCCAACATCCTGGTGGACAAAGAAGGCCATCCCACTCGAGAATACAATTCACAATGATGGGTCAGTTGTTTACAGTTAGTAATAAACCTCAGCGAGGCATGATAAACCACATCAATCTTACCAAGACACTGTGCTGAGGCATTCATATACAAAAGGTCTCCATAATCCAGAATAGACAGAAATGTTGCAGTAACTAGTCGTTTTTTTGGCCTCAAAAGAAAAACAGAGTTTATTTCGAAAAAAGAAACCCAGTCTGAGTTTGAGTTTCTTCACAAGATTATCTCTATGGGGCTTGAAGGAGAGGGAGTCATCGAGCCAGACACCAAGGTATTTGTATGTGTGGACCACCTCTATGATATTTCCCTCCAGAGTTGTCACTGAGGCATACTTACAGGTCTTTTTTTAGAGTTTGAGAACAACATTAGTTTAGTCTTCTCAGCATTGAGGACCAATTTTAACTGCAGAAGTGTTTGTTGGACCTCATTAAAAGCTTTCTGTAAGAATTCAACAGCTTTAGTGGGAGATGTTCCAAAACAGTAAATGATTGTGTCATCAGCGTAAAAGTGCATATTAGCATCCGACACGTTTTGTCCTATGTCATTAATATACATGATGAACAAGAGGGGTCCCAAAACTGAACCCTGTGGTACTCCCTTGTGGACACTCAAAAATTCAGAGGACAACCCATCACATTTAACACATTGAGTTCTGTCCTTCAAGTAGTGTGTGAACCATGAGATCGCATGTTCAGACAATCCCAAACAAGGAAGCTTATGTTTTAAAACAGCATGGTCTACAGTGTCAAAGGCTTTTGACAGATCAATAAAAAGTGAGGCACAGTACTGCTTTTTATCCTGAGCAACAAGAATGTCATTGATCACGTTTGTGGCTGCAGTGATGGTGCTGTGCTTTTTCCTGAAACCTGATTGCAGACTTGAGAGAAGGTCATTTGAATATAAAAAGTCTTTCAGTTGTTCACTTACTAGGGTCTCTAGAGTTTTTGCCAGGACACACAGATTAGATATTGGTCTGTAATTTGTTAATAGAGCTGGGTCACCACCTTTTAGTAAAGGAGTCACAAAAGCAGACTTCCAAACTGATGGTATTTGTTTGTTTTTGATAGAGAGGTTAAAAAAAACTGTAAGAGGTTCTGCAATAAAATCAGCAGCCATTTTCAAAAAATAGGGTTCTATCATGTCTGGGCCAGAGGGTTTCCTGGGATCCAGAGTTCTAATAATTTTATGCACTTGCTCTACAGTAAACAGAACAAAGTTAAAAGAAGCACCAGGGATCATTTGGGAATCTGTGCAGGGGGACACAGAGGGTGTTCCAGTAGAAGTAGACACTGAACCAGATGAGATAAAATGCTTGTTAAAACAGTTTAAGACCTCAGTTTTATCATGCACTGGGACAGAGTCGTTTAGGATAAATGTTGGAAGAGCATGAGAAGTTAAATTGACAGATAAAGACTTAATCACGTTCCAAAATTTCTGTGGATTATTTAGGTTCTCAGTTGTGATAGATAAGTAATAGTCTGATTTGGCCTTTTTGATGAGAGTAGTACATTTATTTCTTAGTTGTTTAAAGATAGCCCAATCAGAGGGGAGGTTTCCTTTTCTGGCTTTGGCCCATGCCACATTACGCTGATGGATAATATTTGACAGCTCGGGGGTGAACCAGGGGTTTTCTCGTCCTTTGATTCTTTGACTCTTGACTGGTCCATCCATCCATCTATCCATTCTCTTCCGCTTATCCGGGGTCGGGTCGTGGGGGCAGCAGCCTGAGCAGAGAGGCCCAGACTTCTCTCTCTCCAGCCACTTGGGCCAGCTCCTCTGGGAGAATCCCAAGGCGTTCCCTGGCCAGCTGAGAGACATAGTCCCTTCAGCGTGTCCTGGATCTCCCTTTGGGTCTCCTCCTGGTTGGACGTACCCAGAAAACCTCACCAGGGAGGCGTCCTAATCAGATGCCTGAGCCACCTCAACTGGCTCCTCTTGATGTGGAGGAGCAGCAGATCTACTCCGAGCCCCTCCCGGATGACTGAGCTTCTCACTCTATCTCTAAGGGAGAGCCCAGACACCCTGCAGAGAAAACTAAAGTTTAATTAAGTATTCGGACAACTTGTTTGAGTATTAAAGTGTATTATATCCTAGAGGAACGAACATCAGCCAAATCAGAGCGATCTTAAATCCGGTCGACTCCAAAAGTTGATCAGATGTAGGTGAAACGGTTACTTTTTTCAGAGTTTTGTTCAAATCCATCCGTTGTTTCAGGAGATTTTTTGATACTGACTTCAAAGACATTTAAAGCAAAAGTGTCAAAAAGTCTTAAATTATAAGAGATGATAATCATTCATCACCTGTAACCGTCCTCTCCACTAGGGTCTCAGGGAGCAGGTGTCTGTCTGCAGCAGTCATCAGGTGAGAGGCAGGGGACACCCTGGACAGATCTCGTCCATCACAGGGACACAGAAACAAACTAGAGTCTCCAGGTGACCTGACATGCATGTTTTTGATCTGTGGGAGGAAACCTACGCATGCACGGGGAGAACGCGCTAACTCCACACAGAAAGGCAGCAGCCAGGATTTGAACTTGCAACTTACTGCGAGCTCCATGAAAACCATGAAGCCCAAGATGATCATCAGCTTCTCAAATAAAGAATCTGAGCCTGACGAGTTTTGGAATCTAAAGACAGTTATGGCAACGGAAGCCATCTTGAATTGACTTGACTCCAAAATTTGATCAAATTCAGTCTCACAACTGATGATAACTGGGAGCAACAGTGGCTCAAAGGTTAGGGGTTTGGCTCGGATCTAATCCAGGCTCCCTCTGAGTCAGCTGTAGTGTCCTTGGGCAAGACACTTCACCCTCCTTGGCTGCTGGTGGTGGTCGGAGGGACCAGTGGTGCCTGTCAGTGCGCCCCAGGGCAGCTGTGGTTACACTGTAGCTCATCACCACCAGTGTGTGAATGGATGAATGGAGTCCTCTGACTCAGACAAGTCTTATACAAGTGCAGGTCACTTATCATTCACCTTTCTCACTGGTTCTGGTTCCACAGATATTTTACAACATGACAAACTAAAATGCAAACAAAGACTCAACTTTCAGAGGTAAATCTGATAGATGTTTCTCTGCTCCAACACACCTGATGCAATGACTGAATCAGCTGTTCAGCCTGTTGATCACCTGCTGATTAAAATCAGGTGTGTTGAAGGAGAGAGGCATCTAGAACAGGGGTAGGGAACCCTGGTTCTGGAGAGCCACTACCCAGCATGTTTTAGAGGTTTCCCTGCTTCAACACAGTTGAATCACCTGTTCAGCAGCTCATCAGTCTCTGCAGAAGCCTGTTGATCACCTGCTGATTAAAATCAGGTGTGTTGAAGCAGGGAAACCTCTAAAACGTGCTGGATAGCAGCTCTCTAGGACCAGGGTTCCCTACCCCTGATCTGGAACATGGCTGGGCACCACGGATCTAGACTGAAAGACACACCATCAGGATTCCTTTCATTTGTTTTTCAGACAACAAAATGTCACTTGATAAAGTTTTTTCTCACAGTTACATTCAATTGAAATCAATGTTTTTTTTATTTCTGCAGCTAATTTGTTGACTTTACTCATAAAAACTAATAAAACATGTTTGAGACGAGTCAGTTTATGTTAAACAGGTCTTCCAGTCGTCACTAGAGCCAGCTATTCTAGTCGTGCTACAGTTCCTTCCACACTGGCTGGATTTATAAATATGGACGTTTAAAGAGACAGTGTGTCGTTTCCTGGCGTTAGAAGGCAGTACGTACATAACTGATGCTAGTTTAATAAAACATCACTGTAAATGTTACCTGTGGAGCAGAAAGCTGCGACCTCGGCGTGACTCCTCAGACTTTGATAGTCCTTCAGTTAATTCAATGGAGAGAATGCAACGCTGATGCTAGTTTTCTGGCCGGGTAGGTTCTGGATCTGCTCGGGGTCCTGTGCCTGCTGATGACGTCACACTACGTCAATACCACTCGGCCAAAATATATTGCATCTCTTTTTCTGTTCTGTTCTTTCACATAGGTTTTGGAAAGAGTTTAGCAGTTTTGTTATTAAATTCATGTTTCTTATCATCTAAATGTTTTCAAACGTGGTAACGGAACGTCTGTAAGTCGTACGTCCAGCCAATCATCTAGTGTGATGTCATAGCGGGACGTAGAAGGGAACATGCCGTCTAATATGGCGTCCCCCAGAGACTTAGGCCCATAGAGATGAATATGTAGACGCCCCATTTGGCACTGGAGAGCGTAACAGCATCGCCGCCATATTGGATGGGTCTCCTCACTGTCCTAAGTCAATTATGTTTATATTTTAATTATCATGCCATACTATGTGTCAGATTTTGTGAAAAAGTTTGATAAAATGTGTTTTTTAGTTGGGTAAGCGAACGTAGAAATGAATGCACTGGGGGTGAATGGAGACCCATCTAAGATGGCGGCCGGCCACTACGGCAGCTCCAATAGGCAGCACCAGTTCACGAGGCGTCTACATATATACGTCTGTGCTTAGACCTGTGTCCCATATGTTTTAGACCAAATTTTTATGGTTATATGTTACGGAACCACTAACATTTTTCAACGACTGACATCATTAAATTCGTTTTCAACATTTCGATGGATATTTCCAGAGATTACTGATAAAAACTACACATTGTCACTTTAAAAGGACTTTATTCTAAATGAAAACATTTTCCAAAGCAGCGTTTGAGTTGTAGGAAAAGAAGAATCCTGTCCAAAAATGTTTAACTCCGTTTACACGACTAAATTCAGAGAAAAACATCCAACTTCTTTTTTTAAATCAGAGCCAAATTAGTTCCCAGCTTTCTTTTAGCATTCAACGAATTCCAGTGGGTGCACTGAAGAGAGATTGATTAGATTCCTTCAAGCAGCCAAACGAAGCTCCGTCTTATCAAATGGGAAATCTGTTCCAACCTCATAAACATCCTCGCAGGGCAGCCCAAATATTTTAAGATTGTCTGCTTTGTGTCGCTGGCTTTTATTGTGCATCTCAGCCACTTCACGCACTCGGCCCGCTTTCCCATCAGCGAAATGATTAACATGTAATTTCACTGAACGATGTTGACTGTGGCTTGCAGGCAAAAAGCATAAATAATCTGTGCTGCCAGCATCGCGCTGAGGAAAATCATATGGTGCTTCTTAACTCAGTCGGGGTGCTGACAGCGAAGACAGGCCTCGTCCGTCATGAGGGGAACAAGACGGACTAATAAAGGCCGGATCACTTCTGCAGCCGTGTCTGGGTCGTTTCGGGGGGCCTTCACATCACAGGAAGGCGCAGCGTGGTAAAAATCTTGTAAACACAGGGGGAAAAAAAGTAAGAATTAATTGGTAGATGTTTCCTCCTAATCAGAGCTGACATCTAACATTACCACTTCATGCTTTTAACTTCAGCAGAAAGAAGAGGGGATGTTACCGTCAGGAGGATGCCAACTTGGGTGGCAGACATCTGCCTCAGCTAACCGCCATCCTCAGACCCCATTAATTTGGCTGTTTTGAGGTCAGGACCAACAGTTGAATCGTTTTCCAGAATGTTGTTGGAATAACTGTATCGGAGTCAGTGGCGCTCCTAGAAAAGTTTCATAGGGGCCAAGGGGCCAGAGAAAATTTTGGGGTGGCACACCAAATTGATCCTCATGGTAACTCTGGGAAAGTTTAGCCTGAGGTGATGTAATAAATGCTCCTTTATTCATTTTCATAAAAGAAAATAACAATATGCGTTCAACACACTTACATCAGATTTGAGAAACACAAACATGTTAGAAAAACACATTTGAAACAGTTATTTATGGCAGCATAGAGCTGCCACCCATACAAAATAAAATTGGAGCAATATCATGTTATAACATATTAACTTTATTGTTCTAACAATATCCTTTTCACGTTTGTAGAATAAACTATCATGTTTGTACAATATACTATTGTGTTTTTACAATATAGTATCATGTTTTTATAATATACTATCATGTTTGTACAATATACTATCATGTTTTTACAATATAGTATCATGTTTGTACAATATACTATCATGTTTTTACAAAATACTATCATGTTTGTACAATATACTATCATGTTTGTACAATATACTATCATGTTTTTACAAAATACTATCATGTTTGTACAATATACTATCATGTTTGCACAATATACTATCATGTTTTTACAATATACTATCATGTTTGTACAATATACTATCATGTATTTACAATATGCTATCATGTTTGTACAATATACTATGACGTTTTTACAAAATACTATCATGTATGTACAATATACTATCATGTTTTTACAATATACTATCATGTTTGTACAATATACTATCATGTTTTTACAATATACTATCATGTTTTTACAATATATTATCATGTTTGTACAATATACTATCATGTTTTTACAATATACTATCACGTTTGTACAATATACTATCATGTTTTTACAATATACTATCATGTTTTTACAATATACTATCACGTTTGTACAATATACTATCATATTTTTACAATATACTATCACGTTTGTACAATATACTATCACGTTTGTACAATATACTATCACATTTGTACAATATAATATTTATATTCACGTGACAGTATATTGTAAAAACGTGATAGTATATTGTAAAAACGTGATAGTATATTGTACAAACGTGATAGTATATTGTAAAAACATGATAGTATATTGTCAAAACGTGATAGTATATTGTACAAATGTGAATCTGCCACTGCTAAACAGAGAGTCTATGTTATACTACTGTGGCAAGCAAAAGGGATCAAAAAAATTGCATGTTCTAAACTCACATTATGTATTACATTAGAACACACGTTTTTATGCCCCCTTTGGTGTCAAAACGCGCGTTCAAGACGTGCATTTTGGGGGACATAACGCGCGTTTAGAACACAGGCTTTTTTTCCCTTTGGCTTGCCATATTTGCTGTAAAGCAAAACACAGTCAGTACTTCCGGTGGAGACACGGAGCTTAAAAACTATATAATGCGGTAAACAGATGTGGGACCCCCCAACACTATCACAGGTCTGAAAATGAACATAATAGATGATAGTATGACGCCTAAACATTACAAAAAAGCATAATTTTAAGGTGTAAAAGTTGCGGAATGTTACTTTAAAGAATACTGGTCTTCCCTGGAGTGGCCAGTGGGGTGGCCAGCAATTTTCTAGGGGTGGCCATGGCCCCCCCTGGCCACCCCTTGGGGGCACCACTGATCAGAGTTGCTCCTGAGGTTTTCATTCCAGTTTTTACGAGTTTTCCGAGACACATAATGATATTTTCCCCATGACAGGGACTTGTTTCTCCTGGGAATGTTTGTTCCTGGAGAGCAAATCTAGCAGAAATTATAAGAGTTTACTTTCTGCGTTTAACGAGTCAAGCTTTACTGCTGTAACACAATGCCACTGTTTTTTTAAAAGGCCACAGTGGAGCTTTTATTGGGATCTATTAAATGCCACGCATGCTTTTAAAACGAGGCATTCCTTATTGATTGTTGTAATGGGGGCTGCTCGACGGGAATGGAGGCTTCCTGTTGGATCTGCTTTCAATAAATTGATGGAATGAACACAGCTTGACGGCTCTGTCGCTTTCTGCTCGACACGCTTACAGAAACATCTGGAGGCAAGAAATAAAGACAATAGGAGGAATGTGCCGATCCGAGGAGGCAAGAAAAGAACAAAAAGGAGTCGTATTTATTTTTTCTCTAAGGCAGCATAAAGGTTAGGGTTCAAACATGTTTTATAATGTGTTTGTGGCGGCGTCTCTGGTAGTTGTTAGGCTTTGTAGGGCAGGAGCTGCGTGTGCCTGATGGCTCCCAGCCATCCTCACAGAAGATGACTCTAATTGGTAAAAACATGTGTTGTGGTGCCTCGGATATCTCTGGGATCGGTTTAGGCGTGACGGAGCAGACTATCGAAGAAAGATCAGAGTCGTTTGCTTCAACCGCTTTAAAGGGACAGTCCGGTTTTTATGAGGTGTGGTTGTGTGGCGTTCTGATGTCTGTGTCTGCTCATCTTTGTATTTAGTCTTTAGATAAATGCTGTTCTGGATTTTCTGTCGTATTTCACCAGAATAAGTGATTAACTGGGCCCCATTTTCATGGACTCTCCCAATCTGTCTCCATTCATATCTCAATGACTCCATATTCCAGCGAGATGGAGCCACGTCTCGTATAAGCTGCAGAACGCATCAACACCTGGAGGTTCTGGTTCCTGCATTCAGAACAAAGGATGAGCTGGACCAGAAAGTTCATACTGTGATGCGTGTGGAATTTGAGATTTATTAGCTTGTAAATATTCTTATTAAACTGACAAATCAGACGTCGCATATATGACATCAACGTTGCAAAGCAAACCGAGTCAGTGGTAGAGTCACGTTGCTGTTAGCCAATCAGAGGAGAGATGTCCACATATCAGGAAGTAAGAACGAGTCAGACTCCAGATCCCGCCGTTTTCTGCTCACCTCTGCTCCGACTAACTTCTCCTTCCAGAAACAGGAGCGCCAGAGCTTTTTTCGCACAGAGATCGACTCAGGAGGTATTCCTTCATACTAGAGACCGATGCAGATGTATTGCAAAAACAAGTGAATGAGAGCTTTAAAATGTCCTGCTTTGTTTTTGAAGGACAAACAGAAGATCTTTGAAAACTCAGATTTCTGAACATAAAACTGCAAAATGCTCTCAACATATGGTGCTTCATCCCGGTGTCCAGGCTCAGCTGGGTTCTGGGATGTGGAAAACATCTCACCTTCCTCTGGAGGTGGTGATGTTAACGTGTTCTTGTGTTTTATGTAAAGCTCTTTGGGACTGATTTTGTGTTTCACTATTATCTCGCAGTAAGGATGTGACCATTCCTGGTTTTTGTTGTAAATATTAAATTGTTCTGTGATTATTGTTTAGTTTTGACTTCTGTTTTTATATTTTCTTTGTGCAGGACAGGCTTGCAGGTCTGTGTTGACCAGGTCAGCTGCACCTGTAAACAGGATATTATTGCTACACTTTTGCACAACAGATGAAGACATTATCCATCCTTGCTGTTGAAATAACTCCTCTGTGAAGATTTATCCCTGATTCTCCAAACTGAGACTGCTCTGACTGTCCTCAGCTGCAGGTGTGACTCCAGCTGCTCCTACGAGCTCCACACCTGAGCTGCCCCCTTCAGGTCATCGGTCCACAGCAGTGTGGACGCAGGAGGAGGCGAGAGGAAGAGGAGACCGTCTCGCCTGGCGCTCTCAGGTCGACCAACTCAAGTGACACTTTCCTGAGCGTGGGCCAATTCTGCGCTAAGAGGATCAGTTTCCCCTTCCTGTCCTGACACACATACCCAGCTAGAGCTACTCCGCACTCAAAGCACGCTTCCACACAGACGGCAATCAGTGTGGTTCTGGGATCAGAGAGCGTCTCACTGAAAGGACAAAGTCCTCACTAAGAGGATTGAGATCTTAAGGTTATCTCTCCCAGTTTAAATATGACCACTGGTAGACAGCCGGAGACCTGCAGGGCAGCACGTACCACTCACCTGGTTTCCGGACAGCCCGGGGAAGCAGAATAGGTTCTTCCAGGGATCCGAAGGGATTGGGATTTAAAATAAGAAACCGAGAAGGGTGGAGGAGAGAAAAAGTGTCTAATCTCTGAGAGGGGAAGCCCACAGCGATGATGTCACCACCTGAGAAGTGTGTGTGTGGGGGGGGTCAGATTTATTCATGCAAATAACAAGAAAGCTGCAGAGAAGAGAAACTAAGAGACAAAACTGATCTAATGGGCGTCCTGATAGAGTAATATTTGCATGAATGGATTAGATTAGATGAATTATATAGATTATTTAGCTCTTTTGTGGTTGTGTGGTTTGTCACGTCCCTTATTACACGCACTCTAACTACTGTTGCTGCCTTATATTTAACCGTCTTGCTGCACTGAGCATGTTCATGACTAAATCATTTCCCTTGGGACAATAAAGTTCTTTTCTTATCTTATCTTCTTTTCAGGTCCCCAAAAGCCCTTTACCTTTGCTCTGCTGGTGATGGTCTGACATCCTAACCCTCAGTCACCTGCTACTGCTGCCTCTGTGTTTGTGCAGATTTTTTCGTTCATTTTGTCCTCGTTTATTTTAAATCTGGCCACCAGCTCCTCCCAAAATGATCTCCTGCGACATGAGGTTCAAGTCCCGAGACTCACACGAGGAAATTAGGGTTAGGGTTACGATAAGCTCCGTGCAAATGTTCTGACACCTTTTTGAAACTCAAAATGAACTTTTAGGACTTGACCTGCATCGTATTATTGGACGAATTGTCCCATTTAAAGGAGCAATATGTAAGAATTCTACAGTGAAATCACAGTCTAATATCTCAGTCAGGTTGGAAGGAAGGTTACATTAAAACAGATTTCATTCTCAGCCGGCTTGGGGGGGGGGGGGGGGTCAGTTGTCCTTGGAAAAAAGTAAGTAAAGTTTATTTATATAGCACTTATCACAGAAAGAAAAAATCACAAAATGCTTCACAAATGACAACAAAACAAATCATAAAGTCATAAAAACAAAACAACAAAATAAAGATGAAAGATAATCAAAATCAGAAAACACAAAAGATTTAGAAGCAGTTTTAAACAGAAAGGTAAAGTCATAAAATGATCATAAATCAAACTAGTAAAATATAAAATAAATGAAAGATAATTAAAAAGTCATTGTACAGATGGAAAAAAAGAAAAGACACAAAAGATTTAAGTAAAATCAGCTTTAAATATCTTCAGCTTGTCATGAAATGGTGGTTGTAGCAGGACCCAAGATGCCTGAAAATCCAGGAGGCAGGCAGGTATTGTTCAAAAGTAAAATGTTTATTTAAGCAGTGGTCTGGAGCAGGAACAAAACATCAGGAGCAGGAACAACAGGGATCGCACGCACGCACGCACGCACGCACGCACGCACGCACGCACGCACGGACCTGTGAAGATGACTGGGTTTAATACACTGAGGAGGTGAGTGGAGACAAGCAACAGGTGTGATGAGTACTGATGATAATGATGGACAGGTGTCATTAATTAGCTCTGGGGAAGGGAGGAAAAATACAAAGACAACAGGAGGAAAATGATTCTACTGAAGCCAAAGACACAATGAATACAAACAATAACCAAGAACAGGAAACTAAAAAGTTAGGAGAAAACTAGTATAATGCAATTCAGAAAAACAAGCCACAGAGAAACAAAACCTGAAGATTACTAAAACTGAAAGACTAGGAGAAATTAGGGTAGACACTGAAACTGATTAACTTAACAGGATCTTACAATGAAAACAGAGGAGCAAATGGAATGAACACAACAAAAGCTAAATGGAGGCATAAACTAAGAGTGGGAGAAACGATGACTATAGACAAGGGAAACAGCTAAGGAACACAGGGGTCAAAGGTTAAGGACACACGAGGAGGAGAACTAAACTAAATACCAACTAGACTGAATACACTGGGAAGGGAAGATGAAAGAATTTTTTAATGGGACAATTAGATGAATGCTGGGGGGAAAACAATAAGGGGCTGGGGCAAGGTGACTGCAGTAGGGGATGAATGTTTAAACTAAATGAATGAAAAATCTAAAGGGACCTGAAACACAAGGAGACCTGGGAAAAGGGAGAACACCTGGAAAGGACTGGGGAGACATGGACACAGGACATGACACAGCTGCTTTTTAAAGGTGACCAGACTGTCAATACTACGTAAGGATAAAGGGAGTTCACGCCAAAGTCGGGGTGCAACAGCCTGGAAAGAGCAATCAGCTCGACTTCTATATCTGGTCTTTGGAAAAGCTCCAGAGTTGTTTAAAAAACTAAAGCCAGTAAACAGGAGCGACCCAGAAGTTATTTCTTGTACCCCTAAGAAGCCACGACATCTTTTTGTTTTAATATTGGGTTAAGCAGGCTAGAGGCTAACGTTGAGCTAACAATGCTAACGGTGAATTAGAAGCTAATAGTCGGGTCTAAAAATATGTCAAGCTACTTTTCAAAATAACAACTGGATATTACAGTGAATTGTGTGTGTGAAGTGAATAATGAGTCAATCGTGGCGTTTTACTTCCTTTAATGAGTCGTTCAGAACTAGAACAACAAGCTAACAGCAAGACGGCTAACAACCACACTTCCTCCACTGCCGAAGAAATATTAGGCAAGGCTCGGCAGCTTTATTTGTCTAACACGTTTATGTAATTCACAGAGCATCGTAAAAAACGACGCATCTTCTGGTCATTGAACACCACTTTTTACATCACACTGCCAACCTGCTCCTAAAGTATGCCGTACTTCCACCGAATTAAACTTTTAATGTTATTAGTGTCCGTGGATGCTTTTTGGTGCTGATCGGTGACATCACTCACAGCCGAAGCAGTCGCGATACGCTGACGTCTGGTAGCAGACTCGTGTAGCTGCGCTCCTTACATCAGTGTAGAGAGCACGTTGGGCTCTGCAGACTTTAAGTGGACGGAAAGACTGACAGTGTGCCGGGGGAGGTGTGTGTGTGTGTGTGTGTGTGTGTGTGTGTGTGTGTGTGTGTGTGTGTGTGTGTGTGTGTGTGTGTGTGTGTGTGTTAGGGGTGGGGGGGATTAATGGCTCCCCTCAGCTTATCACTTGACAAAGACTCTGAGTGAGGCGGTGTTTGGGGGGCGGCAGTAAAAGGCAGGTAAAGTAAATAAAACGTGCTGCTCTGTCAGCAGGGAGGAGAATGAAACCGGCACCTCGACCAGCTTCCCTCAAAACATCATGTGGGAACGTCAAGTGATGGTTCTGTGGAAGTCTGGGAGGTGACCTTAATTTCCAGGTGACGACGAGAGTTCGGTAAGAAAGCGTCTGGCGTTCACGCAAAGCAAAAAAATATCTTCATCTACAAACAGCAATAAACTAAAATAAACCAACAGGAGGTGATGAGGAAGCGGCAGGACCCAACCAGATCCACATGTAACATGTGCTGCTGCACCTGTTTGTTTTTGGTGGTGGGGGGGGGGTCAGGACTTGTCACCTGACGAAGAGGATAAAGGAGCTTAGTAGCCTGCACTAGTCACTGTGAGGGACTATTCTGAGTCAGGCCTCGCCGCTGTCCTGACACCAGCAAATACCTCTCCCAGCTCATTCCTTAACACATCCTTCAAGTGTCGTCTTTAACACCTCAGGTCTCTTTGGAATTTTCAGCCATTTGCTCTGAATTTATTAGCAGAGGAAACATGATATTAAACTCATAAGAACTCAATTAATGCTTATATAGCTGATGAAAGGGACTTTTATTTATACTTTTAGGTAATTAGCCTCCTCCAGGAACAGATTATAGCAGGGGTATCCAGCCCTTTAAATTTTAACTCTGCTTCAACACACCTGACTTCAGTCAACAGGTAATTAACAGCCTTGTGTGGAGCCTGATGAGCTGCTGCACAGGTGATTCAACCACTTAATCAAGTGTGTTGGAGCAGAGAAACCACTAAAACGTGCTGGATACCGGCCCTCCAGGCCCGGAATTGAATACCCCCTGGATTATAGCATCTTCAGCGCTGTTGAGCTAACAACTTGTCTGAGTGATCGACAACATTTTAAAATGACTCCAGTCGTCAAAATGATGTAGCAGATTCTGCAAACATCATTTTATAAACTCTTGCATCACCGTCAGATTTGCCATGCATGACTTTCTGATTTGACCCCTGGACGACCCGTAAGTGCTACATCTTCTTTTCTGGTAGTGATCTTTCAGCTTGTAAACAACCACAAAACTAAACATTTTGGAAGGAAACGATGCCGTTTGGATTTTGCTGCATTTAACGAGTTCATCAGTTCTGGACAAGAGGGAACGTTTGCCAGCCAAAATGGAAGCTGACACGGAAATGACAAAAAATGCAGTTCCACCCTCATCCTCTAGGGGCTGGTTCTAAAATAGAGCAAATCCTCATTGGCTCCCATGTTAAAAATGCCAACTGCACAGCAGAAATAAACATGTTTACAGCCTGGTTCAAAAAAACATTTTATTTTTTATTATTTTTATTTATTCTTTATTTAATCAGGAAGGTCCCATTGAGATTAAAACCCTCATTTTCAAGGGAGTCCTGGCCAAGAGGCAGCAAAAGTTACAGTTACAACATATATATTTTTTTTAATATATTTTTTTAGGTTTAATAGGTCTAGTTTACAGTCAGGACACTCTGAGGGGGGTAATTTTTTTGTAACTATAGGTGTAATTAAATGCTTGAATTTATGAATAATTAGATTTTGATTGACAGCTAGCATGAGTGTCAGCGCTAGCGTTAGCGGCTAGCTCCAGGGAAGGCCTCAGCTTCACGTTAATAGATGTTTAGATATTTCAATTCTCTGGACTTGACCACTAGTTGCATCCTCTGTGTGTTCGTGTTTGGATGTTAATCGTGCAATTATTGGACATTGCTCCTGAGAGCATGGCTCCTCTGATTAGTCAACAACTTGGTCATTTAGCCTCTGCTGTCAAGTCAAACATGAGAAATTTGGGTGCTGTCTTTGACCAATCAATGTCTCTTGAAGGCCACTCAAAAACGCTGGTCAGAAACTGTTTTTATCATTTGAGAAATATCTCCAAACTGCGAAGGTTGGTGTCAAAACATGAGCTTGAAATGGTTCTCCACGCCTTTATCTCCTCCCGTCTAGATTACTGTAACACCCTTTTCACATGTTTTAACAAAAAAGCCCTTGAGCGCCTTCAGTTGGTCCAGAACTCTGCAGCGAGGCTCCTAACTGGAGCAAACAGAAGAGCTCACATCACTCCTATTCTGATGTCTCTGCACTGGTTACCCATTAACTTTAGAATTCAATTTAGGATCCTTACTATAACATACAGGGCTCTACATGGCCAAGCTCCTCCCTATGTTACTGAACTGTTAAAGCCTTATGCTCCAACCCGAGCCCTCAGGTCCACCAACCAGAACCTCCTAGAAGTTCCAAAGACCAGATATAAAAGTCCAGGTGATCGATCTTTCCAGGCTGTTGCACCCCGACTTTGGAATGAACTTCCTTTATCCCTACGTGTTACTGACAGTCTGGACACCTTTAGAAAGCAGCTGAAGACCCTTTTGTTTAAAACTGCTTTTACTTAAATCTTTTATGTTTTATTCGTTTTTTTTTTTTTTTTTTTTTTTTTTTTTTTTTTTTTTTTTTTTTTTTTTTTTTTTTTTACTTGTATTTATAATAATATTTCATTTGTTTTATCATTTTTATAATTTTATGACTTTCTGTTTTCTGATTTTTAATGATTTTATGATATTCTGTTGTTTTGTTTTAAGATCATTTTATGATGACTATCTTGTGTTTTGTTGATCTTTGTGAAGCACTTTGTGATTCTTTTTCTGTGATAAGTGCTATACAAATAAAATTTACTTACTTACTTACTTACAAAGATAGCTAGCTGTGGTTGTGATTGCAATAACAAACCATCCAAGGAGTCTCTGCTTCTTTTTATCAGTAAGTAAAATAATTTTTCTGTACATTAATTCGCTGGTTGAATGGTTTAACATAACTCTGGTTGAAATATGACGTGTTGGTGGGGCTGGGTACCAAAACTTAGTAGTATCTCTCTCAGTTAGAGCCAGGCGGCTAGAGCATGCTTCACCACAGCCAGAGCTCTGTAAAGGTGCCGCTGCAGAAATCAAATCAAATCAAATCAAATCAGATTTATTTATATAGCACATTTCAATGCAACAATGTCGCCCAAAGTGCTGAACAGACAAAATAAAAAACATTTAAAAAGTCAAGTAAAAACACGATAAAACATAAAAGCAATAGATAAAAAGATAAAACACACAAGTTGATTAAAAAGAAGGGGACTACCAAGTCAACTAAAAGTAGAAAAAGCTGTTGAGTAAAAGTAAGTCTTAAGTAGCTTTTTAAAAATGGCAACAGATGATGCTTGCCTAATGGGGATGGGCAACATATTCCATAAAGTTGGAGCTGCCACAGAAAAAAACCTAAAACCCCTTTTCTGAAGTTTTGCCCTAGGTACAGTTAACCTATGTTGGTCAGCCGACCGCAGTCCACGAGAAGGAACATACGGCATGAGAAGTTCCGATAAATAGGTAGGGGCTAGCCCATTCAAACATTTGTAGGCGAGAACCAAAACCTTAAACTGCACACGGAACCTAACTGGGATCCAATGCAGAGAGGCAAGAACAGGAGTAATATGGTCAAATCTACATGTGCCCGTCAAAAGACGAGCTGCAGCATTTTGTACCAACTGCAACCTAGCAACACATCCATGATTAATACCCAAAAAAAGACTATTACAATAGTCCAAACGAGATGTTATAAAAGCATGGATAAGCTTCTCGAAGTCACTCCTAATTAAAAGGGATTTAACCTTATAAAGCTTCCTAATGTGAAAAAAACAAACTCGAACCACATTATTGACTTGAACATCAAAATTAAGCTGAGAATCTATCTTGACACCCAAATTAGAAACAACATCTTTCGCATCATAGGAAAAGCCATGCAACAACGACTGAGTATCTACAGGAGCACCACTCGGTGCAAACATAATCAACTCAGTCTTAGACTCGTTAATCTGGAGAAAATTACACCCCATCCAATCATTAATATCATATAAGACAGCTCAAAGCTAATTCCTTAGCTTTGATAGGAGCATAAACCTGACAGTCATCAGCATAGAAATGAAAGTCAAGCCCATATTTCCTAAAAATGGCCCCAAGTGGGAGCAGGTACAAATTAAAAAGCAGAGGACCAAGTACAGAGCCCTGTGGAACTCCATATTTCAGAAGAGCATCACTCGAGCAGAAGCTACCAATCTTAACAGTTACATACCTGTCAGACAGGTAGGAACTCATCCATGTGAGGGCTGAACCAGACAGACCAACAAACTTCTCCAGACGATCAAGAAGTATACCATGATCAAGAGTATCAAAAGCAGCTGTCAGATCTAAAAGTAACAAAAAGACTGTGTCGCCCGCATCGGTGTAATTATAAATATCATTGAGCACTCTCACTAGCGCAGTTTCAGTGCTATGCATTGCTCTAAAACCTGATTGAAAAGCTTCAAAAATGTGGTTATCATCCAGGTAATCAGATAATTGTTTAAAAACGACTTTCTCAAGAACTTTAGAGAGAAATGGCAGTGTAGAAATAGGTCGATAATTGGATAAGACCGAAACATCAAGACCGGGTTTCTTGAGAAGGGGTTTGATTACAGCTCTTTTTAGACTCTTTGGAACTTCCCCAGACTGCAAACTAGAGTTGATAACTCTATGGGCCATATGTGAAATAGCTGGCCAGACGTCTTTAACAATAGAGGATGGAAAAATGTCGAGCGCAGAGCTACATGATTTCATGCTTCCAACAATTTCATCCAGCATAACTGGGGATACAGACTCAAAAGAGTTCAAAATCGTTGAACCAGAAAGAATATTGTCCTCAATAAAACTAGATTGCTGGGGAATTCTAGCTCGAACAGCTTCAGTTTTACCAATAAAGTATGTCAGAAACCTCTCAGCAACAGCCGAAGAAGCTTCAAGTCCACCAGCACATGAAGGATTTAAAATCCCATCAACAGTAGAAAAAAGCATTCTTAAGTTATGTCCACTAGTGCTAATAATATCAGACAAATAGGTAGATTTTTCCTTTTTTACAGTCATTTGATAGGAACCCCATGCAGACTTCATGGCTTCAAAGGAGGCCTGCGACTTAGATTTCTTCCAGATATGCTCACATTTCCTGCACACTCTTCTAGCTGCACGGGTGCTATCATTCAGCCAAGGAAGGGAGGGAGACTGAGTTTCGGCACCGTTTTCCTCACTTCAGCAGCGGCAGCCCGGCTCCCATTGCAACGGAGCGAGGCTGTAGCCGTACTGGTCGCCTGTGGAGCTCTCCGAGGGAGACCACAGAAACACAGACTTACTCAACCTGTGCTGCGTGGTGGAGTTGCTAATGCTAACAGTTAGCTTCTACTAGCCCAGACGTTCTCTGCTGTTTCCTGGACGCTAAACCAACAACAGCCTTCCCCGTCGTGAGTCCAGATGGGTGAGTCCATGAATGTTCAGTGACAGTGTGACGTAGATCTGTCAGGATTTTCTAATCCTAGAGTTTCACCTAGAGTCTATTTTCTATCAGAAGCTAATGCAGGAGATAGGTGGAGGAGACTAGTTTCATGTTCAGCCTGCAGGAAACACTCAGAGTGACCCATTAGAATCAGAAATAATCATTAAAATATGGTTTTTCAGTGTTTCACACCTTTAGCTTTTTTCCATCACCCAACTGAGTTAAAAAAAACTTTTTCCAAACTGGAATATAAAAAAATCACTCTGAGGTCCACAAAAGGCCCGTGGCCCACACTTTTGAGAGTTCTCGTTTGTGCAGAAAGTTTATTTGTAATCATTGAAAAATCACCAAAAAGAAGAAAAAAACATTCAAGGTAGCGTCTGACCTCACTGTTTACAGATGAATATACTTTACTGTACAGTTTGAGTGTTCTAACAGTAAACCATAAACGTGACTGAATCAGAGTTTGAGGCTATTATTTTAAGAATCTGCCCCTGAGCTGCTGTCACATGCAGATTTCCCGACCATATAGTCTAATGTATCTGTGCTGCGAACACCTGTGAAATTCCTCATGGGAACTTCACTTCTGACACAAAATATTTGGAAGCTATTTGACATAAAGAGGAAGAGGAGAAAGTGAGTATGGGAGAAAACACACACACACACACACATCCTTTCTTGTAAAGCCACAAGTTTCTAATTATATCCTGGGTTTCAAATAAAACTCGTTTACAGCCAATTGGTTTGTGTAAAAGCCATTCCTGTCTGTGTGTGGAGATGTAACCCATTCTAACCCCCAAACAATAAATAGTTTATTGCTTTTATTTGTCATGGCTTTATGTTGTATTGCCAAGCCCTCAAAAGACTAGAGTTTAAGGCCCATTTTCTCCCCCCACTAATGACTGTGTGTGATTTATAGAGTCTGCCTCTGACATGAGGGTGTCTGTACTTTCAAACTGAGCATAATTAGACCTCTGGAGCAGCGAGCATCACAAAAGAACATTCAGCAGAGACGCTGTGCTTTCCAGAGAGCCTCTGCTGTGCGGTTTGGCCCTGGTGCTGAACGGTTAGTGCATGAAAAAGAAAAGTCCTAGAGGGTTCCCTTACACACACACACACACACACACACACACACACACACACACACACACACACACACACACACACACACACACACACAGGTCAATGATATCTGAAACAAACCGTGATTGGCACTGACACACTTCCAGGATCAGATACAAGGAGAGAAGAAAGAGCAGATAGATTAGCTCAACAAGATCCAAAGAGTCAGTCGAGCATGAGTTGTTCCCCGCCGAGCGGAGAAAGAACAGCTTTCCCTCCCCTCCGTCGTTCCCAGTGACCTCGAGTGCTCACCGAGTCATTTTAACGGGTCACAGAGGAGCAGGAGTTCACACTTTCTCTGACACCTCCTCCTCTTCCTCCCTGCTGTTGTTCCTGTCTCTTTTTTTCCCACCTCCTTCCCGTTCTGTTTCTGTTTTGGTTCCCCGTCAAGCGATTTCTAATGACATGCTGCTCTCGTCCTTATAATGGAGTGAGCGAATCAGGCGAGCGCACGGGCCTCATTTAGCTGCTCGCCGCCACAAAAGTACAAGCTGCTCCGGAGCCGCTGCAGGAGAACCTACGGCAGCGTCTCACCCGTGTGAACAGGAAGTGTTTGGAGAGGAGCGGTTAGGTGACACCACTTATGGATTTGTGTGTCAGGGTTCATATTTGATTTGACTCTAAATTGGCTGAAGCAGGTCAGATAAAGCTTCTTACCGGCTGCGTTAGCATAGTCTGCAGCTCCAGTAATCAAGATTTATGTTTTTATATCTGCTGATGTGATTCAATCATCATCCTGTGTTTTTTTATTTTCTGCATGGCGTTAATAGCACCTTTGCCTCGCAGCAAGACAGTTGCAGGTTTGAATCCTGGCTTCTGCCTTTCTGCATGGAGTTAGCATGTTCTCCTCTCGCATGTGTGGGTTTCCTCTCACAGACCAAAAACAGGCATGCTAGGTCACACTCTAAAATCATCTCTAGGTATGTTTTTTCTATGTGTCCCAGTGGTAGATGGCCTCCTGCACAGATGCACCCCCGCCTCCTATCTGATCACCTGAGATAGGCACCTGCGCCCATGACCCTGGATAGAACAACTTTGTGTTTGTCACACTGATTATAATAAAACGGGTTTTGGTTGCAACAGTAAAGGCTCACAGGTTTTCCTTACCTGCTTAAAGCCATACTATGCAACTTTTTCATATGTTTAAATCATGTTCTTGAGCCAGTTTGTGCTAAAATGACCCTTTACAGGGTTAATAAAATGTCACTCAGACCCCCACCGCCCTCTGTGGCCAGAATACCACATTTGCAACTTCAGAGTGGCGGTCCGGATCCAAGTTGGACTTAGTAAAGTGGAGCTGACATGCCTGGTGCTGCAGTCTGCTTCCAGCATGTTTCCTGCATGTTTAGATCATGAACACAGCTGATGTGTTTGATTTAGTGATGAACCGCTCCTGTAGACACTAATGAAGGCTGAGGAGACGTTTCAGCTGTTAGATTAAGGTGTTAAAAAGACCAACGCACAGCCAGGAGAGAAGTTTCACTTTCGCTTTTGCTAACAAACACTAGGGGGTGCTAAAAACAAGCCAAAACCAGAGTGTTCCTTTAATATTTATTCCAGACTGGATATATATTCAGAAATCTATAGCAGAAATTAACATTCCAGATATCCATAAAACAATCTTACTGTACACAATGAACATTGTGCACCCCCCCGCACATTGGGAGGGGGGGCGCGAAAAAATCCATGTATCCTGGGGGGCTTCACCGAAAGTATTTGAGAACCACCGCTTTAATGCGTGTGGTTCTCTGTTATCTGCATGTTCTCTGTGCTTGTTTTGGTTTCTGGTCCCTTCACACTTGGTTGCAGCTATAAATCAGCTCACCTGCTCATTTCTGGTCACCTGGTCCATCACAAACTAAAGATCGATGCCTGATTTTTGCTCTCTTGGCAACACAACCACCATCCTGTCGTGTCTTGATTTAGTCTTTGTGCCTTTCATGCAAGTTGCACAAAACGAGCAGTCTGCAAGAGATTTGTTCCTACAAGCATCCATACGGCTGAACAAAAGCCAAGAAACAACAATCAATCATTGTAGATGTTGCAGGTTGCTCCATAATGTTCTGCATGTGGCTCTTTTCTGTTTTAGTCGTGATCGTTTCCACTGGATGTATAGTGTGTTTGAGAACATAAAGGCTGGAAACTTCTGAATGTGCTGCTGATACGTTCATTTAAGCATGACAAATGCTACAAGCAGCGGTACAGCCCCCCCCCCCACACACACACACACACACACACCATTTAAGCCCTTAAAATCAAAGCAGGCGTGCATCACAGATACAGTAACCCAGTAGAACCACGTCTGAGGTTGCAGAGTCTTGTGTCCCCGCTGCGAAACGTCATAAAACACACTTTGATTACATTCCACTGTGGCTGGTCATATCCCACTTTCCAATCTCCTCGCCGCCGCTGAGCGTTTAATGCGGAGCCACTGTGTTCTCGTGATGCAGGGCAGCGATCTGGAGCCTCCTGGGGCTGACTCAGCCACCATGCATCCTTTTGATGTGCTGGGATCGAGACCTCCCAACATTTTATGTCCCACCTGCCACTTCACACTGAGAACGGGGCGCTGGAGAGGAGCCAGGCGGTCATGTGACTCAACTCAAGGAATTTAGGATAACTCTAGAATCAGTCCTCGTCACCATCGTCAGATGTTTCCCGTGAGGCGGTGTCTGGTTTGTGAACTTGAAGGTTCATCTCACCCTTTAGCAGATGATGTGATTCTACCAGCATCTTCCCTTCAGCGTTCACTGTCACCAGTCATCCAGGATCAGTTTCAAATCCTCAGCTATGGTGGCGAGATTCCAATCATGACCTAAAGAACGGGATGCATGAGGCTGAAACGAGGATGGCTGGATTCAGGAGCTTCACCATCTAGGAGGTCAGGGTAGAGCCGCTCCTCCTCCTCCTCCTCAGTGAAAGCAGCCAGCTGAGGAGGGTCAGCCATCAGGTTAGGATGCCTCCTGACTGCTTCCCTCTGGTGGATTTCCAGAACCGTCACAGGAGACCCTTGGGAAGACTGTCAGAAAGCTTAAACACCGTCTCTGGCCCTGGGAGAACCTTGGAATCCTGCAGGATAAGTCGGAGCGTTTCACTGGGTGAGGGATGTTTGGGTTTTCCTCCTGGTCCAAACTTCTGCCTCCCGTTTGACTCCTGATGAGTCCTTCACCTGCCTTGCACCGTTGTGCTCAGTTACCACGAGCTGTGTGTTTTTGAAACAGCAGAAGATGGTGCGCTTTGATGATGATGATGTTTTATTCTCTCCTGATGTCTTTAGAATTCAAACAGCATGAATTCTCTTCTCCCCCTGTTTGAAGGCTTCTAGCTCTCTGAGGTTATGTGAAACATACTAGATTTTAAATTAGCATAAATATTTCTGAGAATTCCCCCTCTTTGATTCTTAAACCTCTAAACTTCCCAGACGTTTTATATCACAACAGACCGATGCATCAGAGCCAGATACATGTTTTTTTTTTTATTTTCTTTGAAATCAAAAGTTCTTCCACTTCTGTCTTTTGCTTTAAGGCTTGATGGTTTATGAAACTTGACTGTGGAGAACAAGATTCAGTCCAGAATGAAACCAAACGCATGCGAAGAGCCAAGGATACAAATGAACAAATAAGTAAATACGACACTTTACATGGAACAGTGGAGATCTGTCTTCAGGGTCCGTCGTCCTCGCTGCAGGCTGCAGGCTGTAGATTGTTAACCCTTTGAGCAGCTCAGGGAGGAGGAGGGGAGTGGGGGTGTCAGCCCTGCTGGGGGGTAAGTCATTGGTTGTGCAGAGGTGACTGACAGTCTGCAGAGCTGAGCTCTGATTGGCCGCTGAAACCTCCTGATCCGTCTCCACCAGTCCTCGCCGGTCAGGTGACAAGCTTGTAAAATCAATGTTATCAATCTGTCGCCACGATCAGCAGGAGCCGTGCTAATGGGAACCTGAATTTTATCAATGCAATTTACTCCCCTCTTCCTCCTTCCCAGGGAGGGAAAACGGCTCGTTTTCACCTCCAACAGCTTGTTGGTGGTTTACTGCAAATGAGGTTTATATGAAGGTCTGGAGATCGAGTGGAAAATGAGACGTCTCACAAACAGAAAGGCTGTCGTTCTTTTATAGATATGATGCTATAAACGTAACCTGCAGGTCTGAGGCATCAGCTCATGTCTGACGGTGTGACTCATGAGTTTAACGTGTCCCCCCCCCCCCCGAAATAAACCGGAATAAAAATAAATAAATGAAGGAAAAATACAACAAAACGTGGTTTTGATCCAGCATGAAGTTATGTGAGCAATGTGTGTGTGTGTGTGTGTGTGTGTGTGTGTGTGTGTGTGTGTGTGTGTATGTTTCTGGGTGATGTGAAACATCCTTCAATCATATTTTGGTTCTTCAAAATTTATGTTATTTTGGTGCAACACATTTTTTATCGCTTAGAGACATCAGTGTTTCCGAGGCATGATGTGTTGGTTTTTCCCTTCAGCCTGAACGCACATGTAAACAAACAAACACACACACACACACACACACACACACACACTGTAAATCAGGATCACAGCAGGAGAGGCTGATCCAAAATACAAGGTGCTCAGAGCCCCGTGGTCAAACGCTCCCAGTTCTGGAGGTCCAGTGTACACAGTTTCTCCTTCAGGCCGTCACTTAGAGCTGAAACAGAACCGCGCTTCATGCAGGAACCTGCTGAAACCTGCTTTTGTTTAGTTTATTTTGCATTCTTGTTATGTCTAAAATTAGGTGAAAGACTTGTTTTGATCCTATTCTGTCTCTGGGTCCGTTTTATAATTTTGTGAATGAAGGCTGTATTTAAATCAGGTGTGGTGTGTTTTAGAGATTGATGATCCGTATCAAAGGAGTCGAAGCTCGGTGAAGACGATAATCCAAGTTTTCCTGCTCCAGATGAGTTCAGGTAAAGTTAGCGGAGCTCTAAAACAATAGAGGGGGCGTGTCGGGTCAGAAAACCAGTCAGTATCTGGTGTGGCCACCATTCACCTCACGCATTTCAACACATCTCCATCCCATAGAACTAATCAGGTTGTTGATGGTGGAACGTTGGTCCACTCCTCTTCAATAGTCGTGTGAAGTTGCTGATTATTGGCAGAAACTGGAACACGCTGTCTCATACGCCGATCCAGAGCATCCCAATGGGTGACATGTCTGGTTGCATGCTGGCCGTGCAAGAACTGGGATGTTTTCAGCTTCCAGGACTTGTGTACAGATCCTTGCACTATGGGGCTGTGCGTGATCATGCTGCAGCGTGAGGTGATGGTCGTGGAT
>SSNS01000177.1:542259-584759 GCA_006937985.1 Aphyosemion australe | reverse complement strand
ATTTTTTTAATTTAGTGTCACCTTAAATAGGAGGCATCTCCTCTTTCTGCAAGTCAAGATGGCAAGAATAACAAAGATAATTAGTCATTTTCACTCACTGGCCACTTTATTGGGTACACCTGTCCAACTGCTCGCTGACGCAAATGACTAATCAACCAATCACATGGTGGCAACTCAACGCATTTAGGCATGTTGACATGGTCAAGACGATCCGCTGCAGTTCAAACCGAGCTTCAGATCGGGGAAGAAAAGGTGATTTAAGTGACTTTGAACGTGGCATGGTTGTTAGTGCCAGATGGGCTGGTCTGAGTGTTTCAGAAACAGCTGTTCTTCTGGGATTGTCACGCAAAACCATCTCTAGGGTTTGCAGAGAACGGTCCCAAAAAGGGAAAACATCCAGTGAGCGGCAGTTCTGTGGGTGAAAATGCCTTGTTGATGCCAGAGGTCAGAGGAGAATGGCCAGACTGGTTGGAGCTGATAGAAAGGCAACAGTAACTCAAATAACCACTCGTTTCAACCAAGGTCTGCAGAAGAGCATCTCTGAACGCACAACACGTGGAACCTTGAGGCAGATGGGCTCCAGCAGCAGAAGACCACACCGGGTGCCACTCCTGTCAGCTAAGAACAGGAAACTGCGGCTACAATTCACACAGGCTCACCAACACTGGACAATAGAAGATTGGAAAAATGTTGCCTGGTCTGATGAGTCTCCATTTCTGCAGCGACATTCAGATGTTAGGGTCAGAATTTGGCATCAACAACATGAAAGCATGGATCCATCCTGCCTGGTATCAACGGTTCAGGCTGGTGGTGGTGGTGTACTGGTGTGGGGGACATTTTCTTGGCACACTTTGGGCCCCTAAGTACTAATTGATCATGGTTGCAACGCCACAGCCTACCTGAGTATCGTTGCTGACCATGTCCATCCCTTTATGACCACAGTGGACCCATCTTCTGATGCTACTTCCAGCAGGATAATGCTCCATGTCATAAAGCTGGAATCATCTCAGACTGGTTTCTAGAACATAACAATGAGTTCACTGTACTCAAATGGCCTCCACAGTCACCAGATCTCAATTCAATAGAGAACCTTTGGGATGTGGTGGAACGGGAGATTCATCATGGATGTGCAGACGATAAATCTGCAGCAACTGTGTGATGCTTAAAAGTCAATATGGACCAGAATATCTTAGGAATGTTTCCAGTAGCTTGTTGAATCTATGCCATGAAGGGTTAAGGCAGTTCTGAAGGTAAAATGGGGTCCAACCTGCTAATAGCAGGGTGTACCTAATAAAGTGGCCGGTGAGTGTATATAAAGAACGTTTTAAAAGGACGGGGAGCGAAGAGAAGCTATTTGTAATTTTTGGATCTCTGACCTTGTTGACTGGTTTATATTTCAGTGTTTAGTTAGAGAACGAGGCACCACCATGTTGGGTTGAAGCCGTTTCTCTTGTCTGAAAATGCAAAAGTCGTTTCAGCGCAGACGGAAGAGAGGATTCGTCCAGAAGGATGAAAGCGTGAGACGGGTGAAGCCGAGGTTTCCTGAACACAAGCAGAATGTGAGAATATCGACAGCGTTGCAGGGACTAAGAGGGACGGCTGACCCCCCCCATTCATTCTGTCCCCTGACAGTTTCTTCCGTCTCGCCTCGGTGCTCCAGGAGGTCTATGTTTAGACAGGATAGAGTTCTTTTGGGCTGGCGTGGATGAAGCTCCCAGCTCGTCTCTGCATGGTGAATGTGTCAGTGGGGGAGAGTTAAAGCCTCGCTCTCCCCCCTCCATCACCCACTCCTTGGCAAGTGGCCGTTAGTCAGCTGATTTGAGCTGTTGAGGGGATTTGGTGTTCCACGTAGGCTATTTAAAAAGCTCTCTCTCTCTCTCTCTCTTGCCGTCTCATGCTCTGATTCACTTACAGCCTCATAACACACCCCTCACCCCGTCCCCTGGTTTGCTCTCTGCTCTCCCTTCACCCCTCCTTCAGTCGTTTCTCTTCCACCTTCTACTTGACATCTATCTGGTTTTTATTCCCTCTGCTGTAGCCCAGGATACGTTCCAGTGCCAGTCATGCCTCTTTTGAAGGATTTAGCTCAGATGTTCTTCAACGTGTCCTTGATTCTGTACGATGCTCTAAGACATGAGAATTAGAAATCATGAGGATTTTAAGCATAGCTGAGATTTTTCTGGAAACAACTGTGGCTTGTTTTTATTACGACCCGCCGCCAAAAGGCTTTTATCTGTGCGTGCACACGTCTATCTGGCCAAATATCTCATGAACTAATGGAAACGCGCATAAATTAACTAATTAGCAAACACAAAAATCATTCAATCAGTTTCATACATAATGAGTTACAATTTGTTGTGGTAGGAACTGAGTGTCAGTCACATGACCTTAGCCCTAACAGGGCTGCATGGTGGTGCAGTCGGACATTCAAATCATAGCTGGAGCCTTTCTGAGTAGAGTTAGCATGTTCTTACCATGCATGCATGGGATTTCTCCTGGTACTCCATTTCCTCCCACAGACCAAAAACATGTGTCGGGTAACTTGTACGTCCCTTTGGACAAAAGTGTGGTCCAGCAAGGTCACGAAATCATTGGAGAATTTTACGATCACGCGTGATTTTGCAGGTTAACATGATAACACGCAAAGAGAAAGATGACACTATGCATCCTGGCAGTAGGTCAGTGGTTTATTTTCTGTTCCTTTTACCTCGGCCATCAAGGATGTGTCATGATGTATTTTTTGTTAAGCATGAGGAAATCTTCATGTGTCTTTTACTTTGAAAGTTGTCCGTTGCTTTACTTTGCCCTCGTGTTTGACTGCCTGTCTGGTCAGATCTGAACTTCTCAGCTTGAAGCATTCTGGAAGCAGAGCTTTTGGAAAATAGACCAGAAGCGTAAATGTAGCAGAGAGCTGCACCACTATGCTTCTGAGACGTGTCCAAGACGTGCCGCTCTGAGCCCGGTGGAAACACACCCACTGACTATAACAGTGGCTAATTGGTGCATCTTACACTTCACACACATTACAGTGATGAGCACGCATCTGGTGGAAAGCCGGTATAAGCAGGCTTGACCCAGCTCTCACCCTGGATTCTCATGTCAGTTCTCTTGTTGGCTCTTCCTTCTTCCATCTCAGGAACGTTGCTAAGCTGAGTCCCATTCTGTACCGCTCTGAACTGGAGATTGTTCTCCACACCTTCATCTCCTCACGCTTAGACTACTGCAGCTGGCTTTTCTCTTGTCTGAGCAGAACCTCCCTGAACTGTCTACAGGTGGTCCAGAATGCCTGTGCTAGGCTGCTGACCAAGTCCTCCAGACACACCCACGTCACCCCGCTCCTCTTCCAGCTTCACTGGCTGCTGGTTAACTTCAGGGTTCATTTCCAGATCCTGGTTCTGGTTTTTAGGGCCTAACATGGACAAGCACCATCATACATGGGTGATCTTCTCAGTGCCTACACCCCCAGCAGGTCCCTGAGGTCCAGTGATCAAAGCCTACTGGTTGTGCAGCACCAGGCTAAAGACCAAAGGTGACAGATCATTTGCTGCTGTGGCCCCCAGACTCTGGAACTCTCTCCCCCTGAGCCTGAGATCAGTGGACTCAGTGGTCTCCTTTAGAAACTCACCTGTTCAGGTGGCTTTAGTGGGACCTGCTGCTGATTCTTCATCACTACCTTCTCTTCATGCTGCTGGTTCTACCAATTCTGCCTTTTCCGGGATCCTGTATTACTTTTTCGTATTCGTTTTTGTCTTCCTTCTCAGTTTTTATTTGAAATGTTTCCATTTTCCCATTTTTTACGACAATATTTTTTAATCTTTTTATTTTTTTGCTGTTCTTGTGAAGCGCCTCATGATTTTATCTTGAAAGGCGCTATATAAAAGATCATTTCTTCTTCTTCTTCTGCCCTGGACATGTAGGAGCTGCGGCTCTAACCCGAGCTCTTCCCAGATATCTGAGCTCCTCGCCTCATTGCAGCCAATCAGGGGATGGGTGGGCGTGGCCAGCAACAGCTCATTCTGGAAGGTACTGAAAATGTCAAGAATAGAGCTGGTGAGATCGCTTTATGTGAGAGGGATTTAGAGCAACAAACTTCAGGAACATGTTTGGTATTGGCCACAGGACTATTATGACTTTTTTAAAAAGATGGGCCCTTTAAGATTTGGCCAAAATTGTATTAACTTTGTAATTTTTAACATAAAAAGATCCTAGTGGTGAAATTTTTCTTCTAGAAATTAAAGTTCTTTGATTTTTTACATTAAAATGCACTTAGCTTAATGCTCTGAGCAGCAGGTTGCATGCAAGCGCTGATTCGGCCCAGCTCACTCTGGACTTGTGATGTAAAATGCATTTGTGTTTTTTCCAACCACAAACTAATTTTGCTCTAACATTTCCTGTAACATTAACATAAATTTCCCTGGTGGGTATTTGTAGCATCATCACCTCACATGCCCTTCCTCAAAAGTATTTTTGAACACAGTTGGGCGTCATTTCCTCCTTGGTTGCTTTGAGGGTGTCAATAGTTTACCTGTTGAGACGCGTCAGTAACATGTAAACTAAGGTTGTTTTTGTCCCGGACTTCTTCCCTCATCATCAGAATATGTCCAGAAAAACGTCAGCGTTTTTAAATTTTTCAAATTTCATCTACGACACAGAGACACATTCAAATATCTGGCTTTACTGCATAATAATACCTCCTACTATTAAAATAGAACTTTTGCAGGAGCCTCTAGTAGGAATGAATGCCGTGGGGGGAAAAGCTCCGGTGCGCCTGTTTGAGGATGTAGAAGTCAGCCGGAGGACAAAGTGGCAGAACATGACAGGATTTGTCTTACTTCCTGATATGTGGACATCTCTACTCTGATTGGCTAACAGCAACACGACTCTACCACTGACTCTGTTTGCTCTGCAACATTGTGTGGTGGAGTTGCTAATGCTAACAGTTAGCTTCTACTAGACGTTCTCTGCTGTTTCCTGGACTCTAAACCAACAACAGCGTTCCCCGTAGGTGAGTCAATGAAAGTATCAGACAGAATGATGTTTTGCTCTTAACAGTGGTTTATTAAAGTAGTCCCAACAAATTGCTGGGATAAAAGCTGCAGCTACATCTATCACTAGTCTGTAAACATCATGTCACAACCATAGACATATAAATACTGGACAAACCCCACCCATTTCTTTCTTTATTTTCCTCTTTTGAAGCCAAATGGGTTCCAATCGCCGCCATCTTGGCCGTGTCACACGTCTCGTCACACCCAGACAATCCAAAAATGGGAAAAGAGGTGGAGCTGAGAGTGGTGCGGTGAGGGTGGGAGAAAATTATTGACACCCATAAACTCTGAACCAATGTAGCTACGAGCTAACTGAAGCTACATGGAGCTTGGAGCCAATGGGGTTAGCCAACTACCTGAGCTAACCCGAAGCTAACAGAGGTTTTCGGGCGCTTTATGCCAGAAAAACACGGTTGAGCGACTCAAAAGTGAAACATGCATCAACTCAGAGTGTTTCTGTGGTCTCCCTCAGAGAGCTCTACTGGCAGTTAGGACGAATACAGCTTCGCATGGGAGCCGGGCAAAGCCGCAGCCACGTGGCTAGCGTTTCCAGGTCGGGAGACGGGAAAAGTCGGGTGCACACCTCGTTCGGCTGCCTTCAGGAGGCTGGAGCGGCAGATTCACAGATCTCTGATCACAGCGTTGCCGCTGCAGAAGGGAGAGAAAACAAAACTCAGTAATCCTCCCTTCTGCAGCGGCGACCTCGTGGATCCTTTATTAATATTATAAACAAGGACTTTATTTTACCAATCTTTGCACCAACGTCACATTTGCATTATTCATTTTTAGCAAAAGTGGGAGAAATTCCTGCAAGAATCAGAGTAAATAACCACAGAATTCCATGTAAAACAGATCATGTGGAATTGGTGATCTGAAGACAACAGCAACACTTTGGTTTCTGCTCTCAGACTACGGACCGTTAAGGAAGCCTTCTACAAAGGGTAATGGGGCGACGGTGGCATAGGAGTTAAGTGGACGCCCCACAATCGGAAGGTTGCGGGTTCGCGTCCCACTCGGTCTATCACCGTCGTTGTGTCCTTGGGCAAGACACTTAACCCGAATTGCCTCTGTTGGTGGTGGTCAGAGGGGCCGATGGCGCAACAATGCAGCCTCGCTTCTGTCAGACTGCCCCAGGGCAGCTGTGGCTACTCAGTAGCTTACCATCATCAGCAGTGTGTTAATGTGAGAGTGCATGCAGCGTCTTTGAGTGTCCTAACAAAGCGCTATATAAATTCGATGAATTATTATTATTATTATAATTATTATTATTATTATTATTATTAATGTTGGAGTCTCTTTTAAATCTTACACAGGAACAAACTTATAAATAAATAAAATATTATTTTACTCCATGTTTAGTCTATTATGTAGAAATGTAGGTGAACTGTGGGCTCACAAAACACGACGCGCACACACGGTTTTGGATACATGGCACCCACATCTCCTTCTCAGTAGATCCATGTAATCCTGCAGGCTTTACATTCTAGGAGTGTTTCCAGCGCCTGGCCTCCTCTGTCAGCAGTGGCTAGATTTACCCCGTTACATTTACAACGGAAACAAAAACACGGCCTTGGGAATTCATGGCAACATAGAACACACGCAGGAGAGTGTTTGTCTTCTCCGCAGGCCTGTTGATAGGTGTGGGTGTGTGAATTTAAAAGGAAAAGACAGAGGAAGAGTTATACGTTACAATGGCTGTAGCCAGGAAGCGCTGCGGAGGAGGGAGAGGTAAACAGCCCTGAAACCTCATTGGCTTCTCCAGATCTGATAGATTGTTTATCCAGCTGGTAACCAAGGGAAACACTTATCAATCAAAGATGGCAGCTCAGCTTCTTCCATGATCCAGGACTAGATATTAAATAACAGCTGTTATAATGTTAAGGATCTTATTTCTGGTCATCTCTTTGATCTTTTGAATAGATCTAAAGTCCAGTTGGAGTCGATTCTGTTGTTGGTTGGTGTATTGTGTGCTGTAGTGGGATGTTAGCCTAGTAAACTAGACCAAATTCTTGCTTTGCAAAGTTTGGTCTAGGCACGCTTCATTGGAACCCTCGCAGCCTGATCCGCTGCTGTGGCTGTCCAATCACAGCTCGCTATAGTTTTGGTTGGGCCAATCACCGCGCTCTATATTTTGGGCCAATCACAGAGCGGGAGTAGCCGATGACGTCAGAGCTGCGGCCGCGAACACAAACAACATGGCGGCAACGCAGGAACCACGTTCGTTTGAAACGGCTTTGTCATCAACATTGGATTATTTAGACTCCAACGTGCGTAAGTCTGTCTGATATACTTAGCGGCTTCTTATTTTTATCAAACAAAGTAGTGCAATGTCCCAGTACACCTGATATTCGCATTGTTTTTCATACAAAAACGACAGAAATCACTGATGTTAGACGCCATTAAAGCGTCCCTCTTTTCCGTCGCTGTGATTACGTCACGTTGTTCGTTACTCTGATTGGTCCTAGCGCTATCCAATTGCGTGCTGACATTTTGAAAGACAACCGTAGATCCCGCCTCACGACTGAGAGCCGTCAATGGTTCATGGCCAGACTATATATTCACATATATAGGATGGCTTGCCAGGCTAGTGGGATGTAGGATCACCGGGGGCCTGCATTCTGATAGGCTGTTATAGATGTCCATCAAACTGACTCCACATGGGGTGAAGGGCAAGTCAACAGCTCACTGTTTAATCTTTTTTAGCTCCGCCCATTGTAGAAAATTCTGTATAAACCCAAATCACCTCATCAGGTTTCATAAACGTAATTACGCTCCAAAAAATTATAAATGCTACACGTTTGTTTTTGTACAGTGAACACAGATGAATTTCATGGATGACATTTTGATTACGTGGAGATGGGGAGCCTAAGTCACGCTCATCTACTTCCGGACCATGGGTCCCTAGCTGCCAAAAAAAATTAATGGGAATCTATGAGAGAATAAAAGTTATTTTCTGACATAGTTTGTTATGTGCCATAGATTTAACAAATGATGTCTGTGAATTTTAAAGACACATTCTGATGCCAAGAAAGTGCTTATTGTCATCAGGCGACAACAGTTATTTTAGGTTTTGTGTGAAAAGACGTAGCGGACTACAAATGCTCGTCTCACTAAATTGACGTTATCGAACCAGACACGGAAGAGGAGAAGAAAAGTGGCTGTCAGTTTAACGAGCTTCACATCCTTCCAGGATGACAGAAGGAGCATTAAACATGGAGAAAACCACTATAAATCTGGTCATGTGGTAAGTAGCAGCTATGCTGGGGGAGAAGAGATTTGTAGTCATTTTAGTTAGAATTTTTACAAGCTGATCAATCTCAAATTACGTGAAAGACATAGTTGAAACACATCATTACTTTTAATTTAAACTGATGTACAATATATGTGTGATTCAGGGCATAAGGCAAAGCGAATTAGAAAATAACTTTTATAGTCTCGTTCAGTATTGGCGCCCCCAAGGGGTGGCCAGGGGTGGCCATGGCAACCCCTAGAAAATTCCTGTTCACATTTGTTCACATTCCGGTGCCCAACCGTCGCTCCAGAAGCATTTCTGGTTCGGCGCATCGTGTTTTTCACAGCAGCGTCCCAAAAAATCTCGTAATCCATTGATGTTCCGCTTCCTGATCACGTGATGTGTGACATACACGGATGAAAATCCACTTTAGACACGTGATGTTAGTTCTCACGGTGCGGGGGCTCGCGCCGACGCCCGCCCCGTAAAAAAAGCAAAATGACGACTAAAGTCGTCATTGGCAGCCAGCGGTTGGATGTGAAAAGACGACTTTAGTCGTCAATGGCAGGGAATGAGTTAATGTTCGCTCAAACCATAAATTTATTTTATTTACTCAAGACCCAATTAAACAATTATGTAATTAATGAGTAAAGAAATAATCTGAATAAAAACATGTTTATATGTTTCTGCTGCTCACCATTTTTAAACAAAACAGTTTTCATCTCCATAATTTTGGTGAAGACAGGAACAGATGAATTAAACTAAAAACAATAAAATTTTACAATTAATTTTGAAATAATATTTCAAATAACTGAAATGTATTTTCCTGAGAAGCAAAGCGGTGGTAGTTTTTAAGTTGGACGAGTGGATATTAACAGATCAAGAAAAGCACGTATATTTGTTACTTACATCTTCCCAGAGGGAGAAGTCCTACATCCGAGAATGACCAGCCGCCGGTCGTAACGACGCTCTCAGTCGTGGAGTTATCCAGGAGGAGCAGCAGCGGAGGAGAATTAATGCAGGATGCAGCGTAGTTAACTGAGAGTGGAGGCAGCGTTGTTAACGGAGCGGTCCAGCTGAACGTCTGGGCCAAACAGCATGTCCACCCAAACGTCCACGAAAAAGGCTTTTGACCAGAGGTGAGTGGAATATAAAAAGTAGGGACACAAATGATAACCTGACAGTTAAAAAACTACCTTGAGAAAATGTTACTTGAGCACTGTGAGTAATGAACTTATTTTTATATTACTCAAGAAGGAGCCGTGATGGGAATAAGTGATGGGTTAGTTTTTACTTTCACTTTCATTTGAGCTAGCGCTTCAGTTCTGGTGATCGATAATTAGCAGGGTTGCCATCAAGAAAAGCTCTCTGTTTTTCTCCGTCAAAACAACTTCCTCCGTTTTATGCCTTCATATCGATGTCAAAGCGCTCTGAAAATGTATATTTTCTATTGTCAAATGTAGCTTATAAGTATGACCCTACCCAGAAGCCTTTGCGTGGTGACGTCAACTGTAGAATACCCTATTTACAGGTTACACATAATTATTTACAATAACAGACAACTTTAGGTTTCTTTATTTGTATTTCTGATATATAAAAAAAACACTACAGTTAAGAGCTTTCTCCTCTGTCGCTCGGAGTGTAACAGTTTGCGACGCAATGCATTATAGAATATGTCTGCAGAAGGATGCAGCAATGCATCCTCGATACAATGGGCGGAGCAAGAACATTTGAGTGGACTTGCCATGATACGTACGACACAAGCAGAATACATGCATGTTGATATGTCTGTAGTAATACCTTCAGTTACTGGTTAATTTTAAAAATGATTCTCAATTGATAATAAGATCAGATCTGTACAAAGTCTCCTGCCCCCCTTTCAGGCACCCTGTGAATATTCTTTAGCTCCGCCTCTGATCTGTTATTTATAAATGAAAGATTCCTTGGAGTGAGAAAACTAGGCCACAGAATAGGAGGAGATTCCAAAAATGGTCAAAGAAAACAGCACAGAAAAATAAGTAGAGCTGGTGAAAAAGAGAAAGAAAAGCATTAAGAAGGTGAAGCAGCAGGGTAGGAATAGTGGATATTTATTACACTGTTAATAGTCCCCTGGGTTTCAAATGTTTGGTTAAAAATGCCAAATAAGCTTGCCGATATTTCACTTGCTTTCCACACATCAACCTCCTGGAACACAACGCTGTGTCCTTAAAAGGTGCAAAAAGAACGGTGCCAAAACTGTGCAGGGGTGCGGCGAGGTTTATCAGCCCTGTATTTAATATTTCTGGCATAAGCCTTCAGCATCAATTTGATGACTTCAGATTTCCAACTCAAAATAACTTTTGCTCGGACTCGTGACTGAAAGGTTTTCCTCTAAGAGCCTAAGGATTCCTGGAGGACGTTCGGAGTGTGAAGGAAAACATTCAGGATCTGCTCCATGATGATGCCCAGATTGTGTAAAAGAGAAAATAATTAAAACTTTATGGCTGATCATTAAAACATGATGTGTTTGTGTGGTTATTAGGAAAGAGAGGAAATGAGAGAAACATGTTTGTATGAGGAAAACACTCAGATTTAGACATTTTGATGACAAACTGGATATTTCTTGATTTGTGGTTTGGAGGTTTTCTTTAGTATTTTATCAAACTAACATTCCAGAAGTGCAAACATCAACAAACCCTGTTTTCTGCATTTTAGAGGTTTGATTGTAATCTCAGAGATGCTGAACTTATAACAGGTTTATAGTTTATTTAGTCTCATGTTTTATTCTCCTTCAGGTTCTTTTGGTGAGTGTTCTGCTTCGGCCTCCAACCTGCGGCTCCAGGGCCCCATGTGATATTTTCATATTCACACTAAAGTCTTGTTTTAGCTGTTTTTCATCTGGTTTAATGCAAATATTTGGTTTAAATCTCTGAGACTGAATAACATAAATTGATCAATCTGTTCTCTAATAGTTTAATTTAGTTTATAATTTTTTTTCACTTCATTAATCCAATTTTCAGTCAAACGATGCATCTGTTTTCTGAAATCCTCCACAATTATCAAATATTTAAAAAATATTTCAGCAGCCTTCTACAGAAATATGGCAACTTATTCTAATAGAACTAGAAATACAAAAAAACCATACTAAATAAAAATAAAAACTAGGGATGCTCCGATCCGATCACATGATCAGAAATCGGCCCGATCACGTGATTTTAAAAAGATCGGAATCGGGTGTAAAAGATCAGATTTAACCTTTTCAATCAGCAAATATAACATTTTAAAGTCATCCTTAGATAGACATTTTTAAATGGAATAACAATTGCTTAGTTTTAATTTCAACAAGTTCCTCTACATCAGTATTCTTTGTTTCTTGTACGAAAACAACACAGTAACGTCACACAATGTGCGGCAGGCAAGGATTCAGACACCAAGGTGCAGCTGTTAGCAAGCAGGCTAACGCTGAGCTAACTTGTCTTCTCAGGAGAACTAAAATGTCTGCAGCTAGGTGGTATTTCATTTTTCTTCTTATTTTAATGCTTTCCTGAAAAGTATCAGATCAGGACTCAGTATCGGCAGATACTCTAAATCAAATGACTCAAAATCAGATCAGGAGCAGAAAAACGCGATCGGAACATCCCTAATAAAAACCTTATCATCACCGCTCACCCACAAATGGACCAATGTTGTGTGTGTGCTAATGTAGGTGTGGTGATGTATATGTCTGATGTACATTAATATTTGGGGAGGCAGTCAAAATGGGGGGGGTCTCTACTACTCCCCCATCCTCTCATCCAACTTCCTCCACTACCAAGCTTAAACCCCCAAATCCCTGGTGTTGTATGCCTGAGGGGAGTGATGCAGCAGAGGCCACGCCATTAATTTAGGAGGGGGGCAGGTTCCTGACTGTCCCCTATTTGCAACTGTCCACCCCCTAAGCCAGTGGTTCCCAACCTTTTTTCCAAGAGGACCCCCTTGCTTGTGTAGATGAGCCAGCCCCCCCCCCCCCCCCCCCCCCCCCCCCCCCCCCCCCCCCCCCCCCCCTCCCCAGCCTCAACTATTACCCCCATACACACATCTAAAGTGATTAATTACAAGCTTTATACAAACATACAGAGTTTTAACCTTTAGTCTCGATTATACTATTGGGTGTGTTATTGGGATTTTTTTAATGTATATTTTACAAATATAATCTTTATAAACTCGCAACCTCAGCACAGGCAAAATTGTGGGGACCCCCTGCAATCTCGTGGAGACCCCCTTGGGGGTTCCCCGACCCCAGGTTGGGAACCACTGCCCTAAGCAATCCTACAGTAGCCAGGATATGGAGACGATCCCCGGAGCCCTCCCAGGATTTCCAGGTGGGGGTGGGGTGCGCGAGGACAGACTGGTTGACCACTATCCTGGCACAGATAGTGAGCAACCAGCGGCCGGCCCAGGACCAGACACCCCAGACCCACCTGGGCAAACAGAGTCTTATGGCACTTACACACTAGCACCGGGTCGGCTCCGATCGGTCGGCCTCAGTCGGCCCCGGCCCCGCCAGGTTGTTTACACACGTCTTCCAGGACACCCTTTGGAATGCGGACGTGATAGGCGGTCTCAGAAATGCGCGCGAAAAATTGGCGCGAATATATCAGTGATGTGGGTGGGTCAAAGGAGCGCGGAGAAGTCCGCGGTCTCTTCCTTATTAAACAAAAAGCTGCGTGGTGGCACTGTGTCAGTGTGTGTGTGTGTGTGTGCGCGCTGCGCTCATCACAGCTGACGGAAACAGATAAAACAGCTTCAGTCAGAGGCTTGTTAACTCCTCCGCATTCAGAGTGATAATGAAGCGCGCATGCGGGAAACCCCCGCTGGCGGATTCTATCCGCTAATCGGAGGTTCCCCCTAAAGGTAGGCGTGAATTTGAGCCGACCAATGAGTCGGCAGTGGGTGTGTTGGCCCGGTTTTCGGCGCGAGTCAGACCACCTTCAGATGAGGGCCGAAAACACGTACGGTTCAGCCACAAAAATCCCCGGGCCACCCGGATGTGAAAGGAGCTTACCCAATCCCGCCCGGTCGGAGCCGGTGCTAGTGTGTAAGCGCCATTACAAGCTGGTTATGCACGATTAAAAGTGGAGTTTGTCTGTATTCTTGCTCAGCAGATACTTTAAGTCTAGTTATAACTAATAACAAATCCCAGTAATGCTAAGCTACTCTGATAAGGACAGCATTTCCGCTAGCCTAGCATGGCAGGCTGTATTAGCATTAGCCAGACAAAGCATTAGCACTATCATCTTACATTAACTTCATACTAATGGTATAAACAGCGTGACATTCTGTTGTGTTAGTGTCACTTTACTTGTCTAAAAAGAAGATAAAATGAGTTAAATTTGGTTAGAAAATCGCTGAAAAAGAACTTACCCAGAGTGTTGTGCTAAAGCTAACAGCTGAGATTAAACGAAACAACCGTAGCTCTGTGATTGGTTGATTTCTTTCCCCGCCCCCTTCCTCCCCTTGCTTCGCTCTCGGCTTTGATACAAACAACCAGACAAGTGTTTCCAAAGTCACTCACGTGAGAGGAGAGTTGAACACTTGTATGAAAAGAGCTGAGCATGTGCAGAAACAGATTGGTCGAGTTGTGTTCACGAACTTGTAGTTGAAAATGTTACACACAACTTTATTTTATTTCACACGCATGAGTTTTTCTTACAAGTACATATTTATCTTACGTTTACATGCACACACACACACGCACACACACACACACACGCGCCCACACACAGATCTACAAGTTCGTCGATTTTGAAACATATTGACCTTCATAAAGTCCCACTGAAGTTATTCGCGCCACCAGTTTGTCACTGTAAGTTGGATCTTTATGGTAAATGACTGATAGAAGAGTCAAAAGGAGCTAAATGTCCCTTTAAATCATGACTTCACCTCAAATAATACAAAATAAAATCCAAATTTCCTGCTGAAATATACTTTCTTTATGTTTCTGTGCCATATATTTATAATGTATCAAATGACTTCATCAGGAGATTTGTGCAGGTTTTCTTTAGCTGCTGAAAATGAAAGACAACATTTAGCAGGAAATGTTTGGCACTGACAGTTTTTTTTTATTATTCTAGATTTCAAATGACGTTCACGTTACAGTTTAATGGTAAATTTGGATCTAAAGTGTCGACGATCACCTTTTTGGTCCTTGTTTTCCCAGAACTAAACATTTATGGTTCCAAAGTTGGAAGCTGCCTCTAAAGAGTCGTGTTTACATGATTCAAAATAGGAAAAGTGAATGTCTGGGCCACCAGCTGCTTCAAACTGGGGTCATTTCATTTTACGTGATTCAGATCTGAGTTTGAGATGTGGATTCAGTACTGCATGCATGTTTGTCCTGCTGCATATTTATAGCAGCTATGTCAGGAATGAAAACACCCCTCACCCATCCAGGAGTTTAATCTATTCAATCTGAGTTTATTTAGTCATAATATAAATCAGTGTTGCAACAGGTGCAGGTAATTAACCAGCACAAACATTTATCTCAGCACAGATGTGTGCATGTTTTCTCATACAAGCACAGACTTAAGAAGTGCTGTTAGACCACAAAGAGACACACAAACTAAACCATTTTCTGTGTCAACAAAGGAATTTATCTTCCCAAATGAAACAACTCTCCAGAGAGAATGTGCTGAAAGTGTCCAGCGGCTGGGAAATGTATTCAATCCACAAAAGTGCATAAATGTGAAAACGATGACAGAAGCTGCTGATTATGCTTCAGGTTGCCATGGCGATGCTGGATGCAGCATAGATGAACGCACGTGACTTTTTGAGAAAATCATTGAAACTTAGCATTATTTTATGTACACCATTATTGAGAGTTGTTTATTTAATAATATATGTGTTACTTTGAAATATGAAACGATTTGTATTTGAGGAAAATCTAAAGTCAGTACATTTGCAAGGCTTTTTCATCTCCTAAAGGGAATTGCAGTTGGAAAACTCTACAAGACAAGTTTTAACAACAAAATAGTCCCAGATTCATCACAGTTTGCTCACGTATCAACCAACGTTATAACTCATGAGATTTCACATGAAATATCTGCAGGTAAGTCGAGAGTAGCCAGTTGAGGTGGCTCGGGCATTTGGTTAGGATGCCCCTTGAACGCCTCCCTGATGTGGTTTTCTGGATACATCCAACCGTGAGGACACCTGAAGGAAGACCCAGGACTGGAGGGACCTGGCTGGCCAGGGAACACTTTGAGATTCCCCCAGAGGAGCTGGCCCAAGTGGCTGGGCAGAGGGAAGTCTGGGCCTCCCTGCTTAGGCTGTTGCACCCATTACCAGACCCTGGATAAGCAGAAGAGGAGGATGGATGGATGGATGGATGGATGGATGGATGGATGGATGGATGGATGGATGGATGGATGGATGGATGGATGGATGGATGGATGGATGGATGGATGGATGGATGGATGGATGGATGGATGTGTTTTATGTTGGGTGTGTAAGAATACCAACACATTTATTTAACAGAGGAGTACACCAGTAGCTGCTTGGCTTTGAGACAAACCAGGACAGTGTTTTTCCACCCCACCCCCCTCTTTGTGTCTTTTATTTATCCCTCTGACTGTTTAACTGTGAGTCTGCTTGTCGCTGTGGGACAGCCACTGCCTCCGTCCTTCATCGCCCTGCTGGGCAGACCAGCTGAATGAGCCCATTGTCGGCCCGAGCAGAGTGCAGGTGCACCTCTTCTTTTTCACCTCCGACCCTCGGCCCTCGACCCCACAAAGCCCTTTGTGAACTCTATTTACTGGCAACTCCAATGAAACTGCAGTCCATTACCAACATCTCCTCTGTCCCTTTCTCTTCCCATTTTCTATTTCTCTCAAGAAACCAATTAGTGACAATACAAGTAGGTTAGACTCTCTATTCAGAGAGGGCATTGTTGAACACAATACCAGGAAGCATTGTGAGCTAACAATTAGTGGCAATGGGGCAGTGTAGAGTGTCACTGACATTGTTGGGATTTGCACAAGGGTGGGTTTGTTCCCAAAGAGGGAGTTAGACAGTGGTGGAGGACGAGAGCAGAAGGTTTCCCAGGTGCTGAATTAGCCCAAACCCGGCCCAGTGTGTCTCAGTGACACTTATCAGCGAGCAGGGCTCAGGATACAGGACCAGGTCCCCAGGAGGGTGTGATGTTTTCTTCTGCTGATGTTTATGTTAGAGGTAACCCTACCTGGATGGGAAGGTGTGTGTGTGCATGCATTCCTCTGTTTGCTGATGAATGAGTGTGTGGATGTGCATCAGGTTACCTGTTGTTTTGCTGTTTTTCTTCATTCTTTTGCAGTTGATTGGGCTTTGTATCCAGATATGTGAATACTCAGAAAGGAAGGTGTTGGCTCAGGGTGTTCCCTCGACCTTCTGGCCTCCAGGGTCAGGACTCCAGGTCATTAGCCCATGCTAACACCAACAGCCGCTGCGTCGTGAAGAGGCTCCTCCAGGCTAGTGACTCTGCACCAGAAGGTCACGACCGGGAGGTCAAGGGTTCAGGCTTAATTGTTATCCTTAACCCCACACACTCACCCCGAACACACCTCCCAACACACCCCCAAGAAGCATGGCATGAACCAATCAGAGAGCGAGGAGGAGGACGGGAGCGTGGAGCGGCTGACCAGGTCCCAAGGACAGTGTGATGTTTTCTTCTGCCGATGTTTATGTTAGGGGTAACCCTACCTGGATGGGAAGGTGTGTGTGTGCATGCATTCCTCTGTTTGCTGATGAATGAGTGTGTGAATGTGCATCAGGTTACCTGTTGTTTTGCTGTTTTTTTTTTTTCATTTTTTTGCAATTGATTGGGCTTTGTACCCAGATATGTGAATACTCAGAAAGGAAGGGTGTTTGATAGGGTCAAATCTATCATACAACAGTTATTTCCTAGATGAAAGAATCACATTGAGTCAAAAGTGCCTTTATCAGCTTTGCAATGTGGAGTGAGCTCAACGAGGGGTGACCAGATGTATCTCGACTCAACTCCAACTCCTCATCCTGCGCAGCAACTTTTTATTTAGTACGCAAAACAAGGGATGGTTACAAGTTATGCAAAATTGGCATGTTATGATAACAGCTGATGTGTGACTTGTTCTGTTAGAAACAGAATGTTCCACTTTCATACACACACAGCAGTTACTTAATAAGGACTCAAAGAGATAATAGCAGCTTACAGCTGAAAACACATGATGAGAAAATCCCTGACATCCCTCCATCCATGCTAACACCAACAGCGTCGTGAAGAGGCTCCTCCAGGCTAGTGACTCTGCACCAGAAGGTCACGACCAGGAGGTCAAGGGTTCAGTCTTAATTGTTATCCTTAACCCCAAACACTCGCCCCGAACACACCTCCCAACACACCCCCAAGAAGCATGGCATGAACCAATCAGAGAGCGAGGAGGAGGACGGGAGCGTGGAGCAGCTGACAGCTGACACATTGGCTCAGCCCGACTGCAGTAATGAGAAAAAGATTTCATCTGTTCTGTTTGAGGAAATGAGCTGCAGCAGGTAGAAAACAGAAGCTGCTTTTCTAATGAGGGTCACAAATAAGTCCACCTCTGCATCAGCAGCACATCTGGTAATTATCACGGCAGTAAAGCGGCGTTCGGGGGAGCTGACAGCAGATAAACGGCACACTCACCCCTGTAGTTGGCTCCCTTTGATCTGGGTCTCGCACCGGGCCCGTCTCATGCTTGTTAAGTTAGTCAGAGTTACGAACAGGAAAGCTATTTTTAGACAAAAGGGCTTTGATATCTGTGAATCATCCTGTTAAGGCTGAATTTGTGATAAAGGCCCAGTTTAAGCCACCTCTTTAAGAGCCACTGTGTTATTTTTAGCAAAGTGTTTCAGTGACCGACATCCTGTAACTCTGGATGGCTTAAAGGAATTAAGACTGAACCAAACTGAAGACCGCGTCCTGACAGGGCTACATTAGCATCGCCTGTGACATCACAGGGTCTAAATCACCTGAAGTTTAATCTGGAGGCAAAAGTCTTTGATCATCCTGACCAAACATACATCAGGAACCACTGGATGGACCTTGAGTAGGTAATCATTGCATGTACTGTAACTGATTATCTGTTGGAGACAAATAAAGATGGCCGACACAACCAACTGGGCATAGCAAACACAAAAATAGCTCAAAGTCAGTCACTTTTATTAATGTTGAGCTAAAACTTGTGAAAGTGAAGATTTATCTCCGTCACATACTCTAATCACCAATTTATTATATGATATTTTCATGAGATATTGTGGTGTTATTGATGTCTGTTGTCCTTCAGGCTTGCCGTAGGAGGACACGCAGGGGTTTATAGGGGTTGGAGGAGAAAGACGAAAGAAAGTAAAACAATGTTTTAGGAGCAGTTTAATTTGACATAAACATGACAAACACGCTTTCTTAAAAATCCTTGTCATTATGTGTGGAGAGAAGTGTAAAAATAAAAAGAAACGGCGTGTGTTGATACGAAAATAGCTGGCGAGCCATTCACGGTGAGCCGTTCTGGTACTTTTCATGTCACAGTCCGTCGCAACGCTGCTTCAACAGTGCAATAGCCCCACGATGGACAAGCAAGTTATCAAACACGCCATAAATTTGTGTGAGATTACGATTGCTGATTGATAGTTGGTCACGTGGTGTTAATCGCCTCTCGTAACCCCCTGTATACACGACGCTCAGCGCAAAACTCGCCCCAATCTCGTAGATTCTCGCACAAGGGGTAAATCGGCTCAAAAATGTGAAAAAGTCAGACAAAGTACGCCCGGCTTTACCTGCTGGTGGTGGTCGTAGGGACTGATGGTGGCTGTGTTTGGCAGCCTCACCTCTGTCAATGAGCCCCAGGGCTGCTGTGGCTACAATGTAGCCTGACCTGCCAGACTCTCCCTCTGTTTATTCTACACAGCAACCAATCCGAAAAAAGCATCGCTAAACAGCAAGTATATTCCGCCCCTTAGGGTTCTACAACCCCCCAAGGCACTTCACAACACAATCAGTCATCCACCCATTCACACACACTCACATGCTGGTGGGGATGAGCTACATCATAGCTACAGCTGCCCTGGGGCGCACTGACAGAGGCGGGGCCTGCCGTACGCTGGCACCACCGGTCCCTCCGACCACCATCAGCAGGCAAGGTGGGTTCAGTGTCTTGCCCAAGGACACAACGACAGCGACAGACTGAGCGGATCGCGAACCTGCAACCTTCCGATTGCAAGGCGGCCACTTAACTCCTCTGCCACCATCGCCCATATGTATATATGTCTGTGGGTAGCACCGCGCAAACATCTTTCTTTATAAGAAAGGCTTTCAGCGCTAATTCTTGTTGTGGTTTTAAAGACATGTCAAAGCCATGTAGAACAGAGTAAAGAGCCGCAGTCTTCGTTGTTTATGAGAAACTGAGCGTTGCGGTGTGTGACGTTCGCTGCTCAGCGCTGATTGGCTCGGCTAGAACTCTCAGGGGGTGGGGTTATTCGAATAGGAGCGTTACCAGACCCATTGCTTTCCCTAAGGAAGCATTGTTATGGCTGGCCAGGCTAACAATGTAGCTCATCATCACCACTAGTGTGTGAATGTGTGTGTGAATGGATGAATGATACACTGTAGTGAGAGCCGCTTTGGAGTCCTCTGACTCTGAAAGGCGCTATACAAGTGCGGGTCATTTATCATGATCCACTTAAACCAAAAGATCACTGACTTCCGATCTCAACTGAACAACAATGGGATTGGGAGTATGAAGATATTGATCGCGTAAAGGACAGCTAAGAGCAGAGGCTAGGAGAGCTAGAGACAAATGAAGCTCTCTCAGTGTGTAAATGACTGATTGTGTTGTAAAGCACCTTGGGGGGTTCTAGGACTCTAGAAGGAACTATTTCAAATACAGGTTATTTACCAAATTCAGTTTATTTAAGATATGAGGCGTAAAATGTGCTCTGGACCAGGCGGATACCCGGCTGGTTAACCCTTTGACTGGCAGGTCAGCTGCTGCCTTTATAAGTATGAAATTATGCTTCTCAAAACACGTAGTTTTATTTTTAGTGATTTTATTTTTATTTGCGTATTACAAATTTATTTGACTTCAAATCTAGTTTCATCAAACAAACAATTTAAAATCTAGTTTAGTGTTTTGATAAGACGGCTTAAGGGACACCTAACCCAGTTAAAACACCTGACAGTGACTCCACGCTACGCATTAGGAAAAATTATATAAAAACAAAAATCATTGTCAGAAGGAAGTCCCGGAAAGGTGGAGGAGTAGGAGGAGTCCCGGCCCTTTAAGGCCCTGCCAGCCAATCAGCTTTAGGAGACGACAGGTCAGTCAAACAGGCATTCATTCATAAACTGACACAAGGTTGCATAAGATTTCTGCAGCTGTCATTTTATGGGTCAGAACCTGATGAGTTCAGATTGGATCAGCTGGTGTTTTTAGAGTTTATCTGTTTAATTTATTCCCGTGTTTTGGTAGAAGGCTTTGGGCTCCCTGTGACGATCCGATGTGATCATCATGCTCATATCATTTAGTCCGATCATATCAGAACTTCTGTTTTTGGTGGAGGAAGAGGAGCATTGTTCCTGAATTACAGCCACATCAGTGCCCCTTGGTTGTGTAATGAACAGACTGGCACTGGACGCCCTCCGGCCTTTTGTTACCGTGGTTACCCCAGATGACCTCGGGCCCAGTTTGGGACTGGAAAGATGTGGGACAACGAGCACAGACACCAGAGTCTCTCCACACTGGTGGCCATTGTGCAGCCATCCCTAAAGACCCCGTTTCTATTTCTGTCACTCATTCCCATCTCATCTCTCATGCTCCCCCTCTTCGGCTTCATTTAGAAATGTTTTTCTACTCCTCTCTCCACTTCTTCATCCAATTAATTAGTTCATTGATTTCCAATTGCTGACTGGACTTTGGATCCTGGCCTCCGGTTTTTGTGTTCTCCTTTTTTCCTTCTTGAAAAGGAAAAATCTGGGTCACGGACACCATCGTGTAGAATGAGAATACTGAAGGGGTCGAAAACAAAAGGAAAATAATGATAAATGACCCGCACTTGTATAGCGCCTTTCTGAGTCAGAGGACTCCAAAGCGCTTTACATTACAGTGTATCGTTCATCCATTCACACGCTGGTGATGATGAGCTACATTGTAGCTACAGCTGCCCTGGGGCTCACTGACAGAGGCGAGGCTGTGAAACACAGGCGCCACCAGTCCCTCCGACCACTGCCAGCAGCCACTTTGTTTCCACTTTCTGTAAAGTTTTTCACTAGCAGCAGAAGATAGACAAAGATGTGATATAATAGAAAAATACTGAAACTCATGTTGGAAAAAACTGATGAAACATCAACCAGAGTTAGTGCCGCTGTGGACAGAAGCAGGAAACGGCGACAACAAAGAAACATAGAGACAGCCCAGAAAACTTTTTTTCTACACAAAACACTAAAATTAATTTTTACCTTCCTCTTTTTCCTTATTTGGATAATTTCAAAGAGGTAGCAGCTCCAGCTACCTCTAATTCATGCTTCTCCGTCTGCGTCGGCACAGAGACACGCAACACCATTATCTGTCATTGGGGGCTCGCAAGGACAGACGAAGTCAAGCCCACTTTTCTAAACATCCGTCGAACGAGACGGAGAGAGCAAGCTGCTACTCCGGATAAGCAGAAGATGGATGGATGGATGGATGGATGGATGGATGGATGGATGGATGGATGGATGGATGGATGGATGGATGGATGGATGGATGGATGGATGGATGGATGGATGGATGGATGGATGGATGGATGGATTCCATTGATCTTCAATCTAGAAATGACATTGCACAACCATGATGCACCCAAACACGAACATGAGGCAGCCATATTGAATTTGAGATCAGAATTGGTGAGAAATTTCCAATTTTCCAAGTCAAAATTTCTACTATAGTGTTGATTTTTCTTGAGTTTTAAAATAGACTGCAACAAGAGTCCTTATCAGATAAATAATCTCTCATAGGATAAAGTTACAATGAACTTTTTTAACAACAAAGACAGTTTGAAAAACAAAGATAGTGTGCAGATGAGAGCCTGTTGTTTGACTTTTTTGACTTTATTATGGGTTTTTCTTCCTTGTTATTTATTTGAAAAAAGGGCTAGGGTTAGGGTTTTTCCAAGATAAGTTAACCGGAAATGACGCAATGAACTCGGAATTCTGAGCTGCAAGCTCGTTTTTTTCGAGGACCCCGAGATCACCATTTTAAAGATGGCCGCGCCCAGTGTTGTTGTAGTCTTTATATTTTTTCATCATTTATATGTTCTGCTTTCTTTCTTTTTGCTATTTAAGAGCGAGTAACCCCAAAATCAACTTTTTTTTCTGATAACCTGTATAAATGAGTGTCTAATAGTGTTGTAAACATGTGTAGTCATTATTTTTGCATTTTTGTGCATTTTCTTAAAAAACTCAAAATTCTGCCTAAAAACGTCAGTCTAGCGCCCTCTTCAGCTCAAAACTATGCAACAGCAGTTTACAACAGAAATTTTAATCTGTCTTGTCCAATGGCTGAGACTGTACCGTGCAACGTAGCCGTGCACTAGCACGCAGCAGCGCTGCGGCTGTAGGTTATAAAAGCATCAAGGTCTCGGCCACGCCTTGTAGAAGTTGGGACTCGGAGTTAGCCTCAAGAGAGTGTTTCTGCTGTAGCTTAGCTATTGTTTAGCATTAGCATTGAGTCAGAGTCTTAGCATAGCTTCTAGTATTATAATTACTTAGTTTTAGTAGCCTGGCTGTTAGAGAAAGTGGTTTAGTGTTTTTTACGTGTGACTCCACCAACTTGATGGAGTTTGAACTGGATTATGCTGGGTTTGAAGAGCGTTCCAGTAATTAGACAGAGCCCACGGACTGCTTCCTCTCCATAACGGAGATTTCTGGCCCAATTTGAGGTGAGTAAGCTAAATAATTACTTTAATCAGCTTCTAAAGATCACTCCCCCTACCTATAATTTAGCAGCTATAATTGCTATATTTATTTATAAATGCAAAGAAAGAGACGTGGTTCATTTCATTTAGCTAATATCAGTGTGTGACACTATCTATGCGTTTCCTGCATTCCTCCTCGAGGGACTTTAGGTGCAGAGAATACTTTGTTATTAGTTCTTTGTACTCACACAGGCAACAACACACGCAGCTTTACTGGCGGCGTCCATTTTTTCCGAGTTGGCATTTGGAACACAAAACGAGCTCGTTAGGGCATTTCTTCGGAAATTCCGCGTTCCGAAGACAACTGGAACGCACCATAAGTCTAGGCTGATGTTCACTCTGGTTTTAGCTCTTTGGCAGACATTACTTTCTAACTTGTACTCCCAGGCTTCACCATGATGCCAACAGAAAAAAAAAGCTACATTCTTTTTCTTCTTCTTTTTATTGATGGTCGGCAAACTGAAAAAGCTAACTGCTAGACTTTATATTAGCTACCAACAGAAGAAACAGCTAAGAGCTGTAAAGCACTTAAGAGCTCCACTTAGTGAACCTATTCGTCGCACAAAACAGTTAATTGATGTAAAATCTGAAGTTGGTAAAGTTCCTGCCTTAAAAAGTACAGAAACCCTCTTTTAAAGGAATAGCTTAAAGTGTTAAAAACTCTTTAGTGTGGCTTTAATGCAAACGTATAAAACACTTCTTTTTCCTCTTAAAGTGTACTACAATGAATAGATGATCAAGAAATAAATCAAATGCTGGGTTAGGAACCACCGATTAATCAGCTCATAAAAAATGAATTTCTTTTTAGCTGCTATTAGTTTGATTTTATCCACAGTTCGGCAGGTAAATAAATCTGGTAACGTGGAAATTTTCTACAGTTCACAGTAAGCGCAATACCAAACTGAAACAAATCTATTGAGGGCTAAAAATCCTAAAACAATGACTTAAAATGAAATGAAATATACAGTACGCAGCTTGGTGCTTTTAACAAAACAGCTGAGTCTCTCAGCAAAACTCACCATGAATCAGCAAAAATGAATCATTACATTTCATTAGTGATGCAATGATGCAATACCATGAGAGCCAACACACACACACACACGCACATAATCCCCCCTCATTAGGTGTATTGTGGGAATGCTGATGTAATGCAAGTTAATCTGTTGGCCTCTGGTTGGCTCTGTGGCCCGGTGGGGGCTCTTTGTGTGTGACATTACTCCAGCCCCGCCCACTGGAGACAGGTTCATTAAGACTGACGTTGATACCCAAGTACCCAGACCTTTTGTGTGTGTGTGTGTGTGTGTGTGTGTGTGTGTGTGTGTGTGTGTGTGTGTGTGTGTGTGTGTGTGTGTGTGTGTGTGTTTCATGAATGTTACTAGTGAAAGCGTGCCATGGATTCACACTAAATTAGAGTTTTTGATTCCTTTGGTTCAGAAGGAGCTGCTGGGTCATGCATCCATCCATATATCCATCCATCCATTCAGCCATCTACCCATTCATCCATCCATCCATTTATCCATCATTTTATTCATCCATCCATCCATTTATCTATCATTTTATTCATCCATCCATCCATCCATCCATTCAGCAGCAGCCTAAGCAGAGAGGCCCAGACTTCCCTCTCCCCAGCCACTTGGGCCAGTTTATTGACACCCTTTGATCTTGGCTGCATTTCAAGTAGCCGTTACCTCATCATACCAAGAACATAAACTCTATTTCTCTTTACTCATCCAATGCGGTGGCCCTTCTGAAGGAGTTTCAAGACATTATGGCAAAGAATGTCAATTCTGTGCATGTGACAACAATTTCTCAAGCACTCCAAAGATGTGGCTTGTGTGACAGGGTCACAAGGTTAAAGCCACTTCTCAAGAAAGGCCACATTACAGCTGGTTTGAGCTTTGCCACACTGATCCTTGAAGATTCAGATGCTAAATGGAGAAAGGTCTTATAGTCAGAGGAGACCAACACCAAACGGTACACCTGGCGTAAATCCATCCACAGCACCCCATACCTACAGTAAAGCATGGAGGTGGAAGCATCCTGTTGTGGGGCTGTTTATCTGCATCAGGGACTGGGGCTCTCGTGAGGGTAAGGACGGAGCAAAATACCCTCAAATTCTTGAAAAAAAAGTACCCTCTGCCAGAAAGTTGAGGATGGGCAGAAGATTTACCTTTGAACACGACAATGATATGAAACACACAGCAAAAGTGACCACTCACTGGCTGAAGGAGGGAAAAGAACGTCCTCATGTGGCCCAGTCAGAGCCCGGAGCTAAATCCCGTTTAAAATCTCCTGAGGGATTTGAAGATTACAATCCACCAACGCCTACCGTCCAGTTTGACCCAACTTGAATGGTTTTCTAAAGACAAGTGGGCAAATGGTCAATCTAGAGCTGCAAAGTTGATAGAGAAGTATGCCAACAGACTCTAGGCTGTTCTTAAAGCCAAAAGGTGGTTCAACAAAATATTGACGGACATTGATCTTTATTGATCTCAGTATTTCTTCTTCTTTTTATTTATTTATTTTTTTCTGAACAGTAATTGTGATATTTTTCAGTTGGATGTTATAGGCTACATATGGAAGTAGGAAACATCAGTGGTATGTTTAGAATAGAATAGAATAGAATAGAATAGACTTTATTGATCCCACTGTGGGGAAATTCACTTGTCACAGCAGCACCATCACTCAAAAGGTAATTAGAAGAAGATAAAAACAAGCATACATCTATATACACATAGGAAGTAATCTAGTATTGTAATCTTAGATCACTAAAAAAACCACAAATAAAAGATAAAAACAAACTTGGTACCAGCACTATGCAGCATACTGTAAGAGACACAGACAACAATGTGAATCCGGTATTGCACAAGTATAGAACACATACTGAATATTGCATTGGTGTTATTGTGTACCAGGATGATACCAGCACAGCTTAAACTGAGGAGTTATACGGTTTAGTAGATGCTTAGTTTAGTAGAAGAATGTCATCATTAGGTGTTTTTTCCAAATTCTAGTTGAATGTTGGACTAACCGATCCTCTGATTTAGTTTTAATCTTCACCGTAGTGATCATTATAGTATTTTACAGATGTCCTTTTAACTTTAGGTTGATAAACTTTTCATTAGTGGCGTAACGAGACAAATTAAGATAAAATTGGTGCATTATTTGAAGACATTCCTGCAGGCGCTGTCCCCTCAGCCCTCCCATTTAAAAATAGGAGCGAGATTATTTGTGGGTCGCTGAGGGTTTAGCGTGTGAGACGGAGTGTGTGTTTGCCCACCCCCCACCTCCATGTGCAGCCAGCAGCGCACTTAGCACGGGCTTTAAATAGCTAACTCAAATAAAGTGAGAGGAGGCCGGGATCAGAGGCTGAGAGGGACTCTGTGAGGGAGGTATTCCCGAGCGGAAGCCGGCCTTTGGATTTCCAAACAACTTTTGCAGCGAGCAATGTCAGGAATGTGATGTTGTCCAGCGGCGGCGGTAGTGGTGGCGGCGGCTGTGAAAAGCACCTTGCCACCAGGTGCCGGTGCGCCGCCTGACAGGAAGTGCAGCAGGAAGTGCAAAAGGAGGGCCAGCTGGGGGAGAAAATGGCGGCAGGTGACTCAGCAGCTTAAGGACAGACAGAGGTCTCTGTGAGGGGAAGCAGAGCCTCTATCAGACCCAAGAATCTCTGCAGCACTGAAAAGGCAACACGACTCCCCCTCCGAATAAACCTCCTCTCATCCACTAACCACTCTTGCCTCTCTTTTTTACACACTGTGTTAAATTTCTATTCTTTCTCATCCTTTTTACCTTTTGACGGCCTTCTTTGTGTGCAGGCTGTGGGAAAGTTTCCCGTAATGGTGAGGTCATCCTCTGCCGAAAGCCACCCCCACCCCTCGTGCAGACACACACACACACACACACACTACACCCCCCACCTCAATGCTGTCCCCCCAGGCCAGGCATGACTGCAGGATGGCAGTGTGCCCCCCACATCTCTGTCCCACTTCCAGTTCCTCTGCACTCCCCACAAAGACCAGAACCTGAATAGAGCTGCTATCTGATGATCCGGAGACAGGCGGACGTCAGTCAGTCTGTGAGGCACCTGGAGATGCACCCCCCCATGCACACACACACACACTAGCATGGACACTGTTTGACAAGTTTATTCAGCAGGAGGAGGGTGGGGGTGTTGTTACATGTGTGGGCCTGCTCTGATTCTTCTGCTGCTCTTCTTTTCTGACTCCAGCAAGGCCGGAGAACAGGAAGGAGAAAGGCTCAAAAACCAAAGCAGACATTTGAAGTCAGGTGTGGCTCTGATGGCTGATTACTGCCATCTGTTGGTGAAAACTGTAAAGTACAGGACCTTTTTTAAAGGGAAATTCACCAAAATCTCTTTGCCTTGGGCTCTAATCAGCTTTTGAATTACATAATATATATGTGTGTGTGTGTGTGTGTGTGTGTGTGTGTGTGTGTGTGTGTGTGTGTGTGTGTGTGTGTGTGTGTGTGTGTGTGTGCGTGTGCGTGTGTGTGTCCCCAATTAACACACACAATGATAATTGATCCTCAGTTTAGCCCACATAGACTTCTGTTGTGCTCACTGTGTGAAGAGTTTTGCAAAAGTGCCCTAAGTATCCGCGTTATTTTTGAGTAGCCTCATGGAGAAACGCTGATGCTAGCAACATCCGGTGAGATACCGGAAGTAGCACATACTCATTGGTTTACATTGTGAGGTTTTGTTGCTAGTAGCAGTTTATTTGAACATTTGAAGAGGATTTAAAAAAATATTTACCCCCAAAAAATGTACTCACGCGCCTCGGGAAGACGTTGCGCTGTTGGCGCTTGTACCAACAACCAGAGAAAATTAAATCTGTAGCTACAAGAGCGATGTTTAGAACATGCACCTCCAGAGTGAGAGAGCGTGCAGCTGTAGCGTCGGTACGGTTCTCGCCGCCTCTCCAGAGATGAGGAACCCAGAAGGATGTGGCTGAAAAATCTTAACTTGAAACCACCACAAACGTTATTTGTGCGTTCCTTTCATTTTATTGTGAAAACCCCCAGAGAGGAACACCCGCATCCTACTTTGTAGTTGGATATGACAAACCTCCGGAGAAGAGACTCCGAGTAGTAAAGAGATCTGACAGCAGTCTCACAACAGGAATTATTTCATGTGTACAATTTTCTGAATAGTTATAATTTAACGTGTGTTTAGATCTGCTGTTATTAACCTAAAAGTGCCATCCTGCTGTTTGTGTTTCCCCTGATGTAGAAACTAAACCCAGGCTTGGTGCTGAGGGATTTAAGGCTCTGACTCGGCTCTACGTCTGCTTTTAAGTAAATAAGATCGTGTCCCAACTCTTTCAACAAAACACCGACAACCTTATTAGGATGTAGGTACTGATAAGCCTCAGAGCTTTTAAGATTGTTTATTGCCTCGCTGTCAGACGCAACTGAGTTCAGAAAGTAGCTAAAATGCTACTGTACGTTAGCTTTGGCCAGACTTTAAGATCATCCCCCCACCTCTCTGCTTCAGTAGGCAGACGCAGTGTAACGGTGTCCCGTTTGAGCTGTGACAGCTGGTGTTCATGCATGTTTTCAGTCTCTAAAAGCCCAGAAAAAGAGGATTAGCATGAAGGAATCGCTTCGTCTCAATGTAAACAAATGCGGACCGGAAGTTGCTTGCATCTTCCGCGCAAAGCATCACGGGCCGTGAGAATAACGTGGATTGAGAAACGTGGCCTAGCGTCTGTAAAAAACTGTAATGAAAAAGAAGAAGCTATTTTTTTTCTATAGCACCTCTCAAGATTAAAACCACGAGGCACTTCACAATCATTAAAAATGTGAAGGAAAATGAAAGAGGTAATCGTTGGATTATTTTCAATGCATTTGATGATGTATGATGTTAAACATTGAGCTCTGTTGGGAAAGCCATGAAGACCATGGAAAGGCTACTGCAACCTCATCTAGGGCTGCAGGCCCACCGCTCTTGATCCTCTGCAGTTTGCCTATCAGGAGAAGGTGGGAGTGGAGGATCCTTCTTGCTACACCGATCCCTATCTCACTTGGACAGAGGCAGCAATGCTGTAAGGATTACATTTGTTGTATGTAATTTAGAATTATTTTTATTTCAGGTTGAAAATGCAGTCAGACAGGGAAAGAGCGGGTCGTCTTGCGCTGATGCAGAGAAAGTGGAGTGCATGGTCCAAACATGGCTCTTGGAGCCACAAATGTAACTTCCTCTGGTTGTTGGTGCAACCACAAACAGCTCATCATGTTCCTGAGCCACACGAGAACATTTCTTAAGGGTAAATAGTTTTTAAAATCCTCCTGAAATGTTCAAGTAAACTGCTACGAGAAACGAAACCTCACCATGCATGCCAGTGGCTATGCGCTATCTCACCAGTTGTTGCTCGCATCATCGTTTCTACATGGGCCGGCCCAGGAATCAATCCTGTTTGGAAAAATATAAAACTTTTTATACGTAAATCACAATTAGTGAAGGAGTATGAGGATGGAGGTTTAAAAGTGTTTGAATCCATTATAGCAGCAAAGGAAACAAAGTCAGTGGTAGAGTCGTGTTGCTGTTAGCCAATCAGAGGAGAGATTTCCAAATATCAGGAAGTAAGACTCCAAATTCTGCCGTCTGCTGCCACTTTCTCCTCCAGCTGACTGCTACGTCCTCAAACAGGAGCATCTGAGCTTTTTTCCCCCAGAGAACGACCTGCAAGGCTTTCATTCCTACTAGAGACCACTGCAGATGGATTAAAATAGGATTAAACTTGACCTTTAAAGGTGTCCTAGAATGCAATTAATCAACAATCATAAACAGAGCTTTGAGCCTCCAAAAAGCATAAGAAAAATTTTTTGGCTTTCATCTGTCCCAGGAGCCCTGATACAGGCCATTCTAAACCCCCTTACTCAGGCCTTCAGTGAAAAGAGCTGTTGACCCCTCCCACTCGGCCAGGACGTGCTGATTGGTTGGTTTCCCCAGAAGGCCTCAGACACATGCAGGTTTGAGGAGGCGTGGCTCCCCCTTATGACGTGTTAAGGAAGGCTTTCTCAGAACAGGAGGTTTTCTCTCGCCTTTTTCAACTTTCTAATTTACATAAAAAGTAGGTCAAACACGGCGTTGACTTTTTGGAATGCTGCTGTTGACCACCCAAGCTGTCTGATTCAACAACAACAAGGAAAATGTTGGTTTACATTCTAGGTCCCCTTTAAATGATTTTCAGATTAGTCTAGTTGCTGTTGTGTGAAAATATGTGTAAATGTGCACACACGTCTGTGAGGTTATAGTCTCACAATGATGATGTCATCAAACAATCAAAATTAGTATTTTGATGTGTACTGCTGCCTCAGCATTTATTTATTTATTTAATTCATTATTTATTTTAGGGATGAGCCGGATACTCGTTTCAGACGAGTATCCCGTATGGATAATGCATTTTTGACAAGTACGAGCATAAAACGAGTAAAATTCATGATTATCTGTGTTCAGGTGGAAGGAGAATCCTCATTGGGTAACTGACTGTCTTTGCGCTCTGTGATTGGCCCGTCCCACAGAGCGCTGGCCCCTCCCTACACACAAAACCATCTCGGCAGCGCCGGGAGCTGTGCTGCTCCTCTTACACACGACAGTGACTGATACCTCTGTGCTTGTAGCTCTCTCGTCACGTTGCTTCAGTATGGAAGCCTATGGAAGGCCATTCTCATCACTCAGATAAAAAAAATATTATATCATAATTATGACTTAGCTATCTCATTATTATGAGATAGCTAAGTCATACTTAGCTATCTCATAATTATGAGATAGCTAATTATGAGATAGCTAAGTCACTCCAACCAGCTATGTGGTGGACCTCAGAGCACAGGTCCTCCTGAAAAGCCCACTGGCCCCCTCCTCAAAGAGGTGCGCTTCTACATCTTGTGTGCATCCAGCGACACAGCGGCCTCGGCGGTGGTGGCTGACCCTTTCCAATGTCCCGTACACAGACCGGGACGGGGCTATCTGGACAAGTCCATCTCCTCCGCAGTCTGTTTGGCCAGTCCCTCAAGGCTATCCAGGCCAAGTTTGAGTCTCAGGAGGAGGAGACGGAAGCTTTCCCCTCCATCATCCCCAGGCATGATCCAAGGCCCAAGGTACCTTTCAACGCTTGCAAAGCCATAGTTTCCTCGCCTCCATCGAGGAGAACGGAGTCACTGGTAGCAGCAGCGGGCTCTTCGTCAGGGTGGCCCCAGGCTTTGCCCCCTCGCCAGTCGATTTGGAGAAGGGGCTCTCCTGCTGGCGCACAGGGAAGCTTTGCCACCTGTCCGAAGAAACCTCAGTCTTCCTGATCACAGGACCAGGTTCGTTCAGGCCTTGGACTCTTTCAGACTTTCAAGCCCCAGTTTTCAAAGAAACAGATAAAACTAATAGTAAAATAATAATAATAATAATTATTATTATTATTATTATTATTATTATTATGTGTTTGTCCAAAATATATGAGAGAAAAATATTGGGTAAGGATCAAATATCTAGCTACTTTGTGTCTTTCAAGCATAAAACCTTTGTTTATTTTTTAAATGATTGTTGCATGGAAAGCTAAACATGAAACAGCCAAACGTTTACTGATGAGCGAGCTGCAAAACACATACATTATTGTAGCAGAGTTTTTTTGCAAATGGCCTTGTGCAAAAATATTAAACAAAATATGAAAATTCTGACCTTGTAATGTTCAGAATCATTTGCATAATTTTCTTTTCTGCATTTGTTTAATTTTTTTCCCACTTTATTGCAAATTCAAGCATGATTTTTTTCTAATTCCTGCTATTTCCAGCCTGTTTTACTCAGATTTTCCAGTGGTTTGACTGGTTTCTACAGTAAAACTCTAAAAACAGAAAATCAACTGTAAATATGGGAGAAGAAACATTTTAGAGACAATGTGCCAAACTTTAATAAAGAGACAACATTAACAACCATATTAGTGATGCAACAAATACATGTTAAGTAGCGGCTCTTAATACAATATGCAAGATAAATTCATGTTATTCTGATATACAAAAATATAAAGCAGGTATATTTAAAAAAGATTTTTCCACATCTTAAATGAGGGATAAATATCATAAAACACATAAAAATCTGTTTTCAGAACAAATAAAAATATTTTTTTATATTTATTTAACTGTTTCGTTTAGGTATTTCAATTATATTTGAAACCAAAAGAAGAGATTTTATTAGTATATGTTCATGGTTCAGTTAGTCAATGTGTTTTATTAGATGTACAAGATCGTAAAGCAACATATTTGAACACAAAGGTTAGTAGAGCCAACAAAAACTTATTTTACTGTATAAAATCTGAGAAAAATGTTTGATTTTGTCCCTTTTTTGTTGTGTTTTTTAAACAAAAGTTCCAGAAATAAACTTTTTTCTGCTTTCTCTATAAATTAGAGCTGGGCTCCATCTGGTGGCAGCATCCTGCATTGCAGGCAGAGTTCATTCTGCAGGAAGGACCAAAAAGATCCAGGATCAGTTTAAAGTTCTTTTATATAGAAGTGGCATCATGGTGGGAGCAGCTCTCCGTCCTCGTCCCTCACTTCTTGTGCGAGCCGATCATAACCTTTGAGACGAAGTTGACGATGGCGCTCGCCGGCTGCTCGGGGTCGTGTTCGGCAAACAGGTGGCAAACGTTTTCAGTGTCACTCTGAGATTTTCTGGCTACAAATCCAAATATCCTGGAAGGAGAAGTGGAGGTGTTTATTTCTAAGGGTTTCAGGTATAAAGGTGACACTCGAAATATTAGAATCTGGTGCAAAAGTTTATTTATATCAGTAATCCAGCTCAGACCGAGAGACCATCTAAAGGCTCAGGAACCCTCTGCAGGTGTTCTGGATTCATCAGCTGATTAGAGTGTGACACTTTGAGTCTAGAATATTGAACCTTTTCACAATATTCTGATTGTCTGAGATTCTGAATGTGGGGTTTTCATCAGCTGTAACCATGATCATCACTATTATAACAAATAAAGGCTGAAACATCTGGAATGAGTCTGTCTCATAGATTAGTTTCACCTTTTAGGTGGAATTAGAGACATAAGTGAACTTTTGCACTAGATTCTAATTTTTGGAGATTCAGCTGTAACCTGACGTGATAGCGCATTAGCAGATCCTGTTTTAGCCCGTCAGAATAATCTAGTCTGAACTTGTTTTTATTTGAAAAACAATTCATGGTAATCAGAAAGATTTCTGTGAACTGGACTCACTTTGCAGTAGAACCGCTGCTTCTAGTCCACCTGTTTGAGACAGAAAAATTATTATTTTAACAGTTTCAACAGAAATCAAACTTATTTATTTAAAGACCAAGTCCACTTGTTTTATTTTTCAACACATCTGCAGTGGTCTCTAGTATAAATGAATGCCTTGTAAGTTGATCTCTGTGGGCCAAAAGCTCTAGTGCTCCTGTTTCAGGAAGTAGAAGTGAGCCAGAGCAGAGGTGATATTTAGGCCCAATCCCAATACTCGCTCTGCGCCCTACGCCCTTCTGTGAAGTGCGCTTAGAGGAGGCGTGCAGTAAGGCTTCGAGTGCGTAGTACACAAGTGCGCTGAAGTGGGACAGGGAGCATTGCGTCATCGACCGTGACGCATGCTGGGATGCCGATCGCTGTTTGTGCCACTTTTAAAAAAAACTTTATTAACAACTTTCAAACAAACAAAATTTATATTCATTGCTGTCCACTTTAAATCTTAGTCTAAAACATTCAGAGCATAAATAAATATCATTAATCATCTTAAAATGAACTTCTTTGATTTGAAAATACATGTTCACAGAAAAAGCACTTGAGCCTTTTTCTCAAACTTCCCATGCAGCAATGGATTGTGGGATTGCCCGAAGTCCGCATCGATGCGGACTTTGGCAAAGTGCAGATTAAGGGTGCAAAAGGGGCGTGGTCACCTTCCGCACTTGAGAATCAAGACACCCTATGCACTCGCACCCCTGGCCAGGAAAGTGCAATTGAAGGGAGCAAGGGTGCAAGTGTGAGTATTGGGATTGGGCCTTAGACGGTAGGATCTGGAGTCTTACTTCCTGATATGTGGACGTCTCTCCTCTGATTGGCTAACAGCAACACGACTCTACCACTGACTCTGTTTGCTCTGCAACGTTGATGTTTTATCTCCACAAATAACACAAGCCTGGAGGAGTTCTGCTGTGTGGTGGAGTTGCTAATGCTAACGGTTAGCTTCTACTAGCCCAGACGTTCTCTGCTGTTTCCTGGATGCTAAACCAACAACAGCCTTCCCCGTCGTGAGTCAAGATGGGTGAGTCCATGAATGTTAAGTGACAGTGTGACGTAGATCTGTCAGGATTTTCTAATCCTAGAGTTTCCCCATCTATTTTCTTTCACCAGCTAATGCAGGAAATAGGGGTTGGAGAATATTTTCATGTTTAGCCTGCACGTTAAACTCAGAGTGACCGATCATAATTTTAAAAATAACAAGTAAAAAAAAGGGTTTCTCAGTGAATTTGGCCTTTAAGAAAAAGGTGAAATCTGCCTTCAGCAGACCACTGCAGACATATTAAGCATGAATGAATAAATATTAAACACATCTGTCTGATGAGTTGTTTAAAAAGGAAAACAACACCTGGAAAATGTCCCATTTCTTTGCATGAAGGGCCTGGATTTAAACTCAGTACTACAGCCGTCCACTAGGGGGCGATCCACTTGATTACTGGCTGCTATGGGCATTAAAGGAAAGAAACTCTTGGTGGGGCCCTCATCCTCTCACGCACCATCATCTCTCCTGACCTCTACCCTATAGAGAACCTTTGAGGCCTTAGGAGACAGTTCACATCCTAACAGCAGCTCTGGGAGGTGATTCTGACATCCGTCAAAGGAACCAGAGTAACATCTAAATCTCACAAGTTGGAATTGTATGTAAACTTTAACTGGAGATGTTTATGTTTAGGTATGTTTTGATTGGGAGGTTTGTTCAAGAACATTCCTTTTATACACTGATGATGATTTGAAAATTATGCAAATGGGGGGGTGGGGGGGGACTCACTTCCTTCCCTGTGGATCCAAAGAACAGAAAATGACGTTGCTCACGGCGTAGTGTCTCCTGAAGAACAACCTGCAGAGTCAAAGTAACACATCAGAACATCTGGTAAGACAACCTATGGAGGTCCGTCACTGTCACACTGAAAAAAATACGTGTGTGTTTGTTTATATATATATATATATATATATATATATATATATATATATATATATATATATATATATATATATATATATACATATATATATAACATTTTCCAACTTGTAAAGTAAAAATAAACTAAATGTCAAATTTATTTTTATATTTTATTTTGACACTTTCAGGTTTCCTGTAAATGAACCAACACTCACTTCCTCTGGTTGTCGGTAAGCGTGATCCCCTGAGCCGACACTTTGAAGTGGACGGCGGTGGAGGGAGGCGGGGGATCCATGGCGAGCGTCAGCGTGATCGCCTTCTGCACCGCCTGCTGACCCGTCAAAGACTCCAGCTCCACAGATCCCAGGTACCACACGTTACACGCTAAGAACATGCAGATCAGGTAAACAGGGGTTAGGATCAGAACAAAAAGAGATTTTTTATTTAAATGCAGTAAAAATGACTTACCTGCACCCTGTTTGAGAAGTTCAGCTGCAGAGTTTGTTGCCGTCTGAGAAGATGAGTCGTTCAGCTCTTCCAGCGGATCTGAGGAAATGAATCAGGATTCATATGGAGGCAGAAACTCACTAATTGAACCTGTGTGTTTATGTTTGTTTAATTCAGATTTAGAAATTTTAAGTGATTTTTGAAGGATTTTGAGGACTTCTCAAACACATTGTAGGTTAACTTATGTCACGTTGAAGTATATGATTCCAAAGGTCGTTTTTGTGTTCTTATAGTAAAAAAATCAATTAAAGTTTGAATATGGAACGCGGACACTATAGCAACATCTAGTGTTTAGAGGTGGTATTGCAACAACAGCACTAATTTTCCAGCCGTCGGGGTGTTGGTTCACTGCTGATACGTGAAGTGACCAGCCAGGTTAAGGACTAATTTCTGGGCTCAGAATCAGCTGCTTGACTTATCGAGTCCGCCATTTTACACAGTCCCAGCCTCGCCTTGCCAAGCGGACTTTTTACCACAACAGTGCCCTCTAGTGGCTGGTAAAATGAGTTCATATATTTAATGTGCTGATTAATAATACATTTAAATAAATCACACTTAAGGATACACCTTTAAACAGCTATAGTAATTTTATATAAATAAATATTATTGTTATTTTATGCACTAAAAGTAAAATATTTAAGGGTTTTCCTTTTTTCTTTACATTAAACATCAAAATATTTTCTGTTCTTTGTTCAGTTGAAGTTCATGGCAGCTATTTAGAGATAAAAATCTTTAACTTTCTTTATTAAAAACTATTAATATGATGGTAACATGAAGATAACAGGAATAATTAAAAAGTCTAAGAGGTGGAATACACGAAAATGTTTTTTTTTTAGTGTAACTTTCGAGAAAATAACCACAGAGTTATTCTTGGACCATGACTGCTGGGTTTGTTCCCCTGAAATGTTATTAAAATAAAGGTTAACAATGGAGGGAAAAGGTCAAACTTTAAATGTTTTCTTGATGTTTTCCATTTACCAAAACATGAATACTGCAGTTTGACTTCAGCACTTAAAAAATCACCTTTAATGGGATTTGCACAGATAAATGTGAATGTAATTCTCCAAAAAGCATAAATCATTTAGTATTTTATTTTCCACACCAAAAAGCCTTTAACTGAAACCTTTTATAGGTATTTTTACAGATTCAGAAGCGTAATTTATGTCATGTTAATCCTCCTTTTTGTAAACTTTCTGCACCAGAGGGTTAAATTCCCGACAAACTGTGATTGTTTACCTCTGTCAGGCAGGATGAGTTTACAGGGCAGAGCCAGGGGGGTGATGGAGTGCTGACACACCAGAGCTGTCAGACTTCCTGTTTGCATAAAAAAATAAAAAACAAACATTAAATCCCACCAGCAGAGGGGGGAAGAGAAAATATAAAATATCCTGCATCAAATCTGCAGAGTGGAAGTATTTGCAAATAAAAAACTGCACTTTAAAATGCATCTTTTTAAATTCTGTGGTTATTCCTGATCAAATAAAAAAGTCTAAATGCATTTAATCCAGACGAAACAAGACTTCAGGATTCCCACCAAAGTACGGCTCATTGGGGCAGCCTTTAAGACGAACGCCTTTAGCCGTGCACTCGATCAGGAAGTGTCTCACCAGCTCGTTGGACAGGTCTCCTCCTGCAGACGTTCAAATAAAAACACTTTAAGGAAAAAAGCAGAATTAGAGGGAGTCAGCTGCTCAGGTCGATGACCTTTAATACTGAAACCTCCACGTTTCAATGCCAGTTCAAATTAAATGTGTAGTTTCAAACTTTAAAGCAAGCCGTCTCAACAGACCAGATGAGGAGTAGTCGTGTTCATTGCACCTTTTTTACTGTGCTGAATCACAGATGGAGGGGGTGTGGCCACCTTCATGGCCAATCCGTACGCCCCGCGAAACGAGTGGCTGTCCCTGACCACGAACGAGCCCGGCTCCTTGTCTTTGAGCACGGCGATGGCTGCACGGCCAAGTCGACGTGGGGAGGAAGCACACACAGAGGCTAAACTTAGCATCACACTCACGCTCCACCTGGAAGAAAACTTTGCACAAGTGTGTGAGCTCTCTGCTCACAAGTGGCCGTTAGGGCTTTCTGTGCCAAGGCCAATATTTACCTTGGTCTCTGGAAATGTCGGGCTTGTACCAGAACTTAGAAGTGTCCTGAACAAACTTCACAGTGTCCTGCTTACTGCTGGAGTCTGTGAGACACAAATCAGAGCCGCGTGTTAACGGATTTCAGCTTATAAAGAGAAACACGAGTCTTAAACCTGAGTATTCCAGGTTTGTTTTGTCTCTGATCCTCAGACTCTGGAGCATCAGAGGTAAAAAAACATAACAGCAAATCTACTTCATGGTTTATTTATTTATGCAGATTAGGAAAATCTGCTGCAGCTTTTCTAAAATGTTGATTAAAAACTGTTGTTTTTCAGAAAGTCACTGAAGTCAGAAGCAAAGATTTGTGCAGCTTGTTGAACAGGAAGTGGAACTAAACTGAGATCAACATGCATGAATGATGGCGATGCACCAAATCTTAATTCTGTCATTTCGCCTTATGGTTTTTGAGATCCAGCAGGGGTCAAGTAGCCATTTTGAATGATCAGACAGCTTCCTGAACAGCCTCTGTTCAGAGAAATGCAGTTTGCCTCCTTCAGGACTGACGAGCTAACAGCTAGTCTGACACTAAAGTGTGTTAATGCCATCTTTAAACAGTTCACATGGCCTTACACGATTATTTTGGCAGACATATTGAGACATTCCTGCTGAACTTGACCCCTGGATGACCTGGAAGTGCTACATTTAGCTGATGCTGGTGACACTTATCCATGTAAACAGCTGTAATGTGAAACTGACACGAAAATTTAGAAGCTGTTTTAAGAAAGCAGCAGCTCTTTGATCTCAAACTAGCCGTTAGCTCATCAGTCCTAAAGGACATAAACTCTATTTCTCTGAACAGAGTCTGTTCAGTAGCCTACAGAGAGATGCTGTAACTGGGTCAGAGTACCTGCTCCGGGTGACGGGGCTCCTCTGAGGGGGTCGGGGGACATGGAGGATGAGAATCTGATGCTGAGGCTGCTCTCACTGTGAGGACTGGAAAACCCGCTCACAGACGGGGAGCGTGAAACGAGCTCCCCCAGCTCCCCCGCTCTCCTCTTCTCAGGAAGCAGAGGGACGAGTCCCACGTCTCCCCCGAGACCTAGACTCTCAAGGCCGTCCACGGCCTCCAGCAGGCTGTGGTCCAAGCCGCCGTTGCCCAACAACAACAACGAGGTCAAGTCCGCGCTGTCGGCCCCGCTGTGGACGCCCCGGCTCCCTAACTGGCCCCTCGACGCTCCCCGAGGAGAACTGTGGGCGTTGGGAGAGCTGAGAGGGAGGGGGGGTGAAGGCTGGGGTGGGTAGGGGGAGTTCAGCGAGTTTGGAGTTTGGCTGTGCCACCCAGGAGACGTAGATCTGCAAATGGAGAGCAAAGGTGTGCATGTTTATGGGCTGATACAGCACCTGACACCTGCTGCTGGACTGTGGGAGGGGCTACCTTATGTCTTACCTGTCTGTGTGTGCGTGGGGGCTACCTGATGACCTACCTGTCTGTGTGTGGGAGGGGCTACCTGATAACCTACCTGTCTGTGTGTGGGAGGGGCTACCTGATGACCTACCTGTCTGTGTGTGGGAGGGGGCTACCTGATGACCTACCTGTCTGTGTGTGGGCTGGGCTACCTGATAACCTACCTGTCTGTGTGTGGGAGGGGGCTACCTGATAACCTACCTGTCTGTGTGTGGGAGGGGGCTGCCTGATGACACTGAGCACATGGAGCCAAAGATCCTTTGACAGGAGGCGGGAGCGACAGGCACGTCCGATCGGAACATCTCTCCTTCTGCGGATCCACCTCCAAGGTTCATCCTATCCAGGAAACTCCGGGAATCTAAACAACAGAGAAAAAATATATATATAAATAAAATTTGAATTAATTGATAGAAACAAAATGAATCCCAGGATGTGACAGAATTACTCAAACAGGATAAAAATGTATTTTATTTGCTTTGCTTTGGAAAAATCTGAATAAAAACAATTTTCTTTCCTCCTCAACTTTAATATTTTCCTCATTTCACCACAAAAACATCCTAATTACACACACAAACGCCTGAAACTGTTTCTATTCTGACTTGTTTTGTGGATTAGAGCGTTTAGTCGGAGGGAACATGACACTCTGTCGTCCTGCAAACACGAGGTCAGGCCTCCTCCAGGACTGTAAAGCTGAATGAGTCACCCTGAAAACAGTCGATCATCATAAAGAACTCCTTGTTCAGCCTCCTCACCCCCTCCCGCACCCTCACCCTCCCTCCAGCCTTCCGCTCCTTCCCTCCATTCAGAGGGGCAGGAATTTGAACAGTCTCCGGTTTTGTTAGTGATGGTCCCGGACGGGCGACATCATCTCGGGCGGATTATGTAATCACACTCTGAGCACAAATAAAGCCTCGGTTTATACAAACTTTTATTGTTTGCCTGAAAAGTTGTTAAACTCCCTTAAACTGGATGCATTTTAGATATTTTAGCTTTAAAAGAGTTCACACTAACATGTTTCTGTATTTATTTTATAGGAAGTTGATACAATTTCAGTCAAATAGACAATTTAAAGACTTTTTAAATGATTATATACTGGTTATGATCTGTTTGGTGGAAATTTAAAGTGCAGATGGAAAATAAAGACTAAAATAAAAAAAAATAAAACAGAATGTGTTGAATTTACAGATTTGTTGTGTTTAATGTTAAATAAGATAAACAGTTATTTGATTTTTATGCCTGAGCATAAAACAAAAAGTTGATTCTTAACATTAATAAACAAATAAAACAAAGAAATCAAAAACCTTCAATTTTTCAGTAAGAGTTCATGTCAACTCAGACCAACACATCAAACTAAAGAGCCCCAGCTGATGCTTTTGTTGACGCTCGTCAGGAGCAAACAAACAAGAGGAAATCAGGATTCCTCAAACATTCCCACAGTCTCTGTCAGTTCCTCGTCTCTCAGGAGAATTCCCAGAAAGCATCCGAGCCTTGTGTGTCTCCAAGTTCCCACGGATGATTCTCCTCGCTGCGGTCTGTCACATCTGCCGCTCGTCCCGCCTGATTACAGATCAGCTGAACCTGCGGCCGCCCCGGCAAACAAACGCCTGACACATCTCCAGGCCGACACGCACAGATGAGGAGTTATGGGAGGACGGAGCGTTGTGTGCAGTCTGTGATGAACTTATTTAAACAGCACTTTAACAACCCTCTCAGAGCTCTGTGGAAGCTGTACCAGGAATCTCAATATGTATATTACAACAGATACACTTAGGTTTAAGGAAACGTTTGGATTCAAAGTGATAAAATGCATCTTTACGTCTTTTTTTTAAGCCGAATCAAAGACGGGATCTTGCTCAAATAGGAAACTTGAAGATTAGAGAGCCCAAAAGATGAAAAAGTTTATTTACTCATATAAAAAATTATTTGAATGCAGGAGAAACATAAAAGAATGTGGAACAAATCCGGCAAAGAGCAGCTGAAAGGAATCAAGTGTGAAAAGCAGGCAGAACAGAACGGTTTCATCTTCATCCAGAGGACTCACATCTGGGGTCAGAGGCGTGTAAAATACTGAAGTAAGGATTTGACTGGAGAGGAATGTCTTTACTTTGGGCCTCACTTATAATTTAAGTAGCCAACATGAATAAAACTCCCGTTATTCCTCCTAGAAACGCACATCGTCCATCACCTTCCATGGCAGGAGTGTTAGATCATCTTATCTTATACCAGTAAGACCACCACAACAGTTCATAAGATGTTTTGTTGCCAGTTAATGCCAAAGTAGGGTTGAGTGATATAAAATCAAGAAGTCTCTGAATGTGCTACCGAAACACAGAGATCATAGAATCGTCACATTCTGTCTAATGGAATGATTAAGAGGAGAGATCTTGTTTCCACCCAGACCAATTTAGATGTGACACAGACACCTGCCTCTGAGCCTGATCGCATTCGTGTGTATTCAGAAAAATAAAGCTAGTAGTGCTAAAGAAGTGTTTAACTGACGATGCTTACTAGCTTTAGTCTGTTAACATGACTCAACAGTGAGTTGATTTGGTTATAGCAGCTGTGTGAAGATGTTAGTGTTGTTAACACATGTTACTAGCTTTAATAGCACGTTAAAGGGACATTATGGAAGTTTAACAGCTAATACAAGTATAGAAATTTTAAATTTATTCCTCATACATTCTCCTGCAACGCCCTGGTCCTGTAGAATGAGCCCTGGCATTTTCACTGTGATTGCCTCTGTAGGCCTGTAAACTCACAGAAAAGATCTTGCTCGGGTCGAGCAAGAGGGCTTCCCCAGTGTCCTCCAGAGGCAGCATGACGTCATGCGCGCTCACGCGCCCGCAGCGTTTGTTTGCTAGCTGTAGCTTAGCGGTAGAGCGAGAGGTGGTTTTGGTAGCTGATTCAGCCAAAAACAAGAAGAGAGCTGCTTCAAGCACCAGCGAATCTCCAGCCCAGACCTCAAATAAGACAAAGAACCCAAGAGTTTATTCCAGCGCGACAAAAAGGGCAAAACTCGAGTCAGGTCGCCGAAGACAAAGAACGAGGATAAACATCGGTCC